>PVIU01000892.1:39110-256414 GCA_004026605.1 Ondatra zibethicus
CCCCCCCTCTTTCTCTCTCTCTTTCTAGCCTTTAAAGCAAGAGATATCTAACAGTAAAACAAACTGAAGGGATCCTATAATGGTAGAATTGTTTGGATATTCCTTTTCTTGCCATAAGTAGCAACAGAAGAAAGAAAGAACTGAATTCAAGTCCCAAGTTCCTCTTAGTGACTGTGTATATTAGTACCACATGACTTCATCTGTAAAATGTTAAAAAAATAGTTCCTAATTACAAAGCTAAAACTGGTTATTATGGATACATCAGTGATTCATTGACAGCAAGTGGCCCTATGTGCAGAGCTCTGAGTATGCACTTCTTTGGTAGGCTGCTGAGTGCATGTAAATTTTTGTTAAATAGGTTGTTTGTAACTTTGGTTATAATGTAAATTCACTTTAGGAATTTTGCATGTGCTTCACATCTCATTAGCCATTGTATAAGGAAGGGGTGATTTCATGAAGTGAGAGATTGTCTACCATGATCTATATTCTGAGTCAGGTTACCTGTTTCTTGAATGTTTTAATATTAAAGGTAGCAGTTAAAACACATGTTTCAGAGATGGATACACATAAAAATCATGCTTCTTCAAATAATGAGCAATTAACTTGCAAAGCAATGAAAGTGCTCATAGCATTCCCTACAATTGGTGTGAGAGCACAATGGTTATTCAGTAAATGTTTATATGGTGATCCTTATGGGTCAATTACTAGGTTTAGAGCTATATTTAAAAAGATTAATCCTGGAGCCCAGTAGTAATTGGCAATTTGAATTAATTGATATTATCACAAATATTGTTAACAACCAGGACATAAATTATCCAGGCCAGAATCTTTTACATTGATAATTTCTCAATTTATTTCTGTGTTGGTTTATTAACTGTCTTGTTTATCATTTTCAGCTTTGTAACAATGTATATGAAATTAGGTAGATTTTTTAAAAGATTTAAAATTTACATAACATTCCTATCATAACACTTTGGTAAGAAGTATGTCCTAGAAAATAGTATGTGGCAACATTCGTGATAAGAGAGTAAACATAAGGATGGCAAGGAGTTTAATTCCATTAATAACTCTTTAAAATTCTTAATAAATAGTTTAAGTATTAAATAGAAAAAGTCCTAATGAATGATGGATTATGTTATACATTTACAAGGTGGCTGTTTATTTTAGCAAATAGTTACCTGTTTTTCCAAAATAAAATTAGATTGGGTAGTTGTTATTGCATCTTTTTTGCATGCTTGTTCGGAGAACTTGGTATTGGTAGTCCGATATTTAATGTATTAACCACATGCAAACCTTCCAAGTTGGTAGATTTCGGTGACCTACCATTAATAACATTGAATATTATTATAGAATAATATGCTAGGCATCTGCCCCAAATGAGTGGAAAGAGTTCAGCACTGGGTGCAGAACATTGGATTGGACGTTAAGATGTTTCAAACTTAAGAGAGAGATAAGTCATTTAAAAAGGAAGGCAGATGAAATTACAGATTAATTCTGAATCTCTCTCTGAACCTTATAATATTTTTGTGTCAAATAAATTGCAATAGCAAAATTTGGAGCAGCAAATGGAATTAATTACAGCATCAAACCAAATTATCATTACATCAAAGGAGTATGTGATTTAATTTGTACTAGAAAAGTTTATAAAAAGCTACTGTTAGCAGGCCAGTTACACCAAGTTCATGTTTGATGTGTCTGGGCTCAAACTTTAGTGCTTCACACACCTTCCGCTCATCTGTCATTCAATAAGTCACTGAATTCTGTGAGTTAATCAAGGGTTATTATTTGTTGCTTGTTAACTGGAGTACAAGCAGTCAATATGAAATAACCTTTCTTCTTCTGTTGACGCAAAAGCTTGGTATGTGCTTCAGAAGCATGTGGGGCCTTTCATTGTTCATTTTTTCAGTGTCACTTTGATGAGTTCTTGCTCTGAACTGTCATTTTTAAGCAACTTCTTGGATTAAGTCAGGTCAAATTAGAAATTGTATTAAATTCTAGAGTCATTCTTACAAACTCTGGAAATGGAGAAGCTGATGGCAATTGAATGGCTGATTTCAAATGATGGGTTTAAAATGAAAGAATTTGAGTAATTTTAATTTTTAAATAGAAAAAATTAGGAATATTCATGCAAGGAAAGAATTAAAAGAGTGCACAAGTAGCCTTATTTTTAAGGGAGAGATTGAAGGGAAAATGAAAAAAAAAGAAAGAAAACAAGACTACATTGAGATTTCTAGAACTGATAAAAAAGAGTTTAGAATATAAAGTAGAAAAATACTCCAATGTCATTAATCTATACTTTAAATACTAGAAACTCTACCTATTAAGTTAGCTTTGCTATTGTGTCACAAGAAGTAACCTTTTATATTATGACATGTAATGGGTGCCTGTAAAGACTTACTTGTTACAAAACTGGGATCTGCACACTAAATTACTAATTATGGGTCTAGGCGATCTAAGCTGCCAGGAATTTATCAGTATGTTTTTTCAGATATCAGCATAGATGAATAAATCTCTTGTTTCCATGCCTATTGTATGTATGTAATGCGTTACAGTTTTAGTGTTGCAGAGATATCCTAAAGTCAGGATATGCTTAGAGCCTCAATAGACACTAGGACAACTCAGCCCTGGAGGACAGGTGTCCTGACTATCGGGAAGCCAGGATACCTGAAGCTTGGGTGCAGCGGGGGATGATGTGGAGGCAGAATATAGTGATCCTGCTCTTCTGGAGAGCAGCTACTGCTGAGTTCTGCTCTGTTCCCTTAAGGGAATGTCTTAGCAGAGCTACCTCCTTCTCCAGCCCAAGATATTTTTTCTTTTGCTAGCATTCTGCTAAAGGGGAAGTCTATGCAGAAATGTAGCAATCTCCTCGGGCAGCTCTGTGAAAGTTGTTTATTTTTTCTGCCTGGCCTTGCACTAAGCATCCTAGCAAGGTTCTTCTGTGCTGCTCCACCTTTCTGAGGCCCCCTGGGGAGCATCTCAGCAAGGTTTTTCAGCTCAGTACCCTAGAGGACATAACAGGTCTCAGTCAGTTTCTTCTAGTCTGCAGGGGTGAATGAAGGTTGTCACCACAGACTCTTTTGAGAAAGAGATTTATTTGGGAAGGAAGAGACCAGGAAAGTGGTTGCCCCTGCCAGGGATGGATTCCAGAGAGGCTTATTTAGGGCTTCTTAGGGGCAGAGTTTTCCCAGGGAGAAGGGGGATTGGTTAGCTTTTTTCTGCTCAGGGATTGGCCAGTTTAGTTGGTCAGGGGCAGAGATGGCTATGACACTATGGTCAAACTATTTCTTTCACTGGTCCTTTTTAGCTTTTTTACTCTAATCTTAGGACCAGGGCATATTTCTTTCACTGGCTCTGATTCTAGGGACAAAGTGTCTTTTTTGGTTACTAATTTCAGAGCCAACGTACATGTCTTTAGTCCTGGGTTCGGGGATAAAGATGATTCTTTCCCAGGCCCAAGTGTCAGATCCAAGGTGTATTTCTTTCACTGACTCTGGGTTCAGAGTCAGGTTGCTCAGTGATTGGTTGGTTCCCTGCTCCATTTCTCCCTTTTACCCTATATTGTAGACATGTTTTATTTAGTCAAAACTCTATGGCTGATTTTATTATGACATCTTTTCTTGGATAGTTTGGAAAATTGAATTATCTTTTTAGGTGATAGCCATTGCTAAAAGTTATTTCTTCAGCTAATTTGTGGAAGCCATGAAAATCTCTTCAAGTGCTTTCAGACAGGGTTTCTAAGGTGGAGCCTGAATGATGGACTCAGGTGCCATCTTCAGATAAAAGAGATCTCCAGAGAAATAAGTTAACAAGCCAGTTGCCCTCACAAAGAAACTAAACATGATACATTAGCTTTGAAATATCAGCATAGAATGATGAATCATATTTTGACATTGTAGAAGTAAATGACTTTTGGAAAATGCAGCGAGTCCCTGTTTATTCAGAATCTTTTATATATTACATTTCATAAAGCACACTGATGAATGATACTTCGGGACAAACAATCAGATGAGTGTCAGAACACATAATGTTAAGCTCCATATCTGTATCAACAATTCCATACACTCAGATTGGAAGCTTTTAAAAACATGCACAGCTATCATTTTCCACTTAACTTTGTTTATTCAAATAATATATTTTAGCTTTTATGCACAATTCCATAACCTAGTTTTACTTCATAGACAGACTCTTTCGGCTCCAACTTTGCTCTGTTTATATGTAATTTACATATCTTTATTTATGTAAAAAGTCTAGATAATAGTATTTGTATCTACATTTACCCATCTAAGCTTCCATCTTTCTGCTCACATATTCACCCTTCTTGGGGCCAGTGCACATACTGTTTCTCTGCCTGGAAAACCTGTCTGTTCACTATCGGGTCTTTCGCATCTTTTTAATGCCTCAGAGAAGCTGGTTTGGTCAGTAGATCCTTTTGAAGGCATCCTGCTCTTTTCCTTGGTGACATCTGCCATGTGCTATCTGCTAATATAAGTCTCATTACATAAAGGGATTATGTGAGGTGTAAGTTTATTAAGGTAGCAATACCATCTGCTGTGCTAGCTATGTTTTACCTGGGATTTACAGAATACCAGGGAATATCACATAGTTCATTTAGAATTTTTGAATAAGTAAATCAAATTTTATGCGTTAAAGTGAATAAGTAAATTTTATGTGTTAAAGTGGCTCATAATTTTGTTATTTATAGCAAAAACCCCTTGCTAGATATAGAGAGAAACTAATGTATATCAACTCAAACCACAACATACACTTTATGTTACTTGACATTTTTCCTTTGCAGCTCTTAAAATTCATTCTTTATTCTGTATGTTTTGTGTTTTGATTATTATATGGCGAGGGGTGAGGAGACTTTTTTTTTGGCCCAGTATTTGGTGTTCTGTGAGCTTCTTGTACCTGCATAGGAAACCCTGTTATGCCTGCTACACACAGAAGCATAGATCTGCTTGTATGATGCTGTGGGAATCGCAACTTTCCACGCTACGGGTAACAGAGTCTTGCAGATTCTTTATGAAACAGTGTGGAGAGGCATTTCTAGGCCCACATGCATACATTTCCTTTTTTAAAAAATGCCAAGCAAGTAGTCCTGGAGCAGAAGTCAATTAAGAAAGGCAAAGGAAGGAGAAAGGAAACAATGTCAGCTGTTCTCTTGGAGCACATTACCTGCTAGGGCCCTGCTCCAGGCTGATGATAACCACAATAGCATCATAAAGAATTCAGCTCTGCGCGGAAACATTGCCTGGCTATTACATCTTGCTTGTAAGTCATAGTTTACGACAGTGATGTAACCTGCAAAGTAATTCTTGCACTACAAGTTAGCCTATGTCAGTATCAGCTGAGGCATCCAGATAATTCATTAGACTCTTCATCCATGTTCATGGCTTTTTAAGATTTAAAAAAAATTTCAAAAGTAGATTTCGGTTTTACCTATAACCTACTCACTATGGTAACATTTCCTCATAGAGGCTTACAATTACCTTCCAAAGATGTTTTGTCTGTTTGTCTGAGAAACCTGCTTTGAGCTATGGAAATGCGGAACATTAGAGTCAGACTAATTACAGTCAGTGCTCCTCAGAAATGATAGTTCTGGGACACAAATAAATGAAATCCACAAATAATCCAAAACCTCCTTTATAGAAGAACTTTTTACCTAGAAGTGCCAACATCTTGGAGAATTGATAGAACAGCCTCTCCCTGTCCAGTTCCTGGTGAACGTTAATAGCAAGCTGTGTAATGGCCCAAAGACACAGAAGCAGAAAAAACAAAGGTTACGGCTTTAATCAGCACCTGAAGCACAATGTTTGTTGTATATGGTTCCCTGAATGACCATACAGTGTGAAAAGCACAAATTTACCATTCAGCCAAAGGTTGCTTTATTTTCTTCTTAAAGCAACAGTTACTGAAAACAAAACAAACCAAAGTAAAAATTAACCATCCACATGTAATGAGCTACTGTTTTGATAAAGCTCAAGCTGGGATTATGTCTTAATGTCATTGAAACTGGTGTATAACTTCAAGTACTACCAATGAGAAATTAAGAATTCTGTGGGCCAGAGACAGCTGACCTGAGTTTTGTGTGCTCATGGACTCTGGAGCAATAGTTAGGGAGCAGGCATGGGACTGACCTAGGCCGTCTGCACCTGGGTGACAGTTGTGTAGCTTGGTATTTGTGGGGTGCCTTGCAGTGAGACCAGGACCTATCCCTGACACATGAGCTGGCTCTTTGGAAGCTATTCCCTCTGGTGAGATGCCTTGCCCAGCCTCGATGCAAGGGGGAGGAGCTTGGTCCTGCCTCAACTTGATATACCAGACTTTGTTGACTCCCTTGGGAGGCCTTATCCCTTCTGAATGGAGACAAAGGAAAAGTGGATTGGGGAGAGGGGTAGAAAGGAGGTAGGGAGAGGGAACGGGAGGAGAGGAGGAAGAGGAAACTGTGGTTGGTTTGTAAAATTAATTCATTGAAAGAATTGTGAGGACATCAAGCTAAGAGCCACTTCTTTCTCTGTTTCTTTCTGCTCTGTGATTATCTGGAGAAGAGAGACTTTATAAGCAATGCTTTACACATTTACAAATCCCTTTTACACTTTGTAGTGTTTAGTGCTTCAGCAGGCAGATGGGATGTATTTGAGGAAATGACTGGTTTTCCAGAGGATATCAGCTTCATCCCCCAGCTGTGCTGATATCATGCCGAAGGGAGTTATTCACACTACTGGGAAATACCATGAAACAGTCTTGACTTCTGAATCCATTGTCACACTGGAAACCTTCAAAACTGTACCACAGGCAAAAAGAATAACCCAAAACTGGCTTAAGAAATGATACTGGGAAGATCTCAAAATGCAAGCACTATAATTATCAGTCTAGACAAGGACACAGTAGTGGCTCTTTGAGTCATCTCACTCTGAAGCTATTATTTTAACTTTGATTTAATTTCATCTAAAGAGAAACAATGCAGTGGAGGAGAAGAACCAAAGGATGGAATCACTGGAGTTCGGGGTCTATTTTCAGTTATGAGAACTTCCTGATCGTTTCTCTCACTTATACACTGAGTCCTACTCTCCCAGCAAGGCATTCTGGTGGTTCTTGCCAATAAAGATAAGTTCTCCCATTTTCAACTGATGTGAACGATGGCATCACAGGCTACTGCTATGTCAAACTACTGAGGTATCATTTTCCTCTAACAAAAGAAGTTCTGTATTTAAAGCATAATAAAATCCCAGAATCCATCTGTTTTATAAACTTTGAAAATTTATAATAGCGACTAAGATTCAAATTAGGTGTTCTGGTGTGTAGGGAAGAAAAAAAGCCTGTACAGGTAATATCTAATATCTATTTCTTAAAAATTTTTTTTCTGCTAACTGCTTTACTTTGTAGTTAGACTTTTCCTAGAGTCTTCTTAAGCTCAGTGATAAATACTAAAGTCCTGACTTCTTTACTCTCTGGTTTTCTGAACATTAGCTTCTGTGGTGGTCTGAATGAAAATGGTCCCCACAGCTCATATTTTTGGATGCTTAGTCACCACAGAGTGGCATTATTTGAGAAGGATTAGAAGGAATGGTCTTGTTTGAGGAAGTGAGCCACTGGTGATGGCCTTTGAGGTTTCAAAAGCCCATGCCAAGCCCTGCCTCCTCTGGATCAAGATGTAGCTCTCAGGTACTGCTGCAACACGTGCCTGAATGCCACAATGCTCCCTGTCATGATGAAGGACTGAACCTGTGAAACTGTAAGCAAATCCCCAGTCCAATGCTTTGTGTGTAAGAATTGCCTTGACCATGGTGTTTTCATAATAATAGAACAGTAAAGTGCACTTCTTCCTTATTCGCATGATAGTGGTCTTTATAGCAGTCACTGTGAAAGCTAAGGAACCGCCCTCTAGTAAAACTGCAATGCCTACATCAAGTGTTGTGTTAGGCACTGCTGCTAACCCGCTCTAAAGCTAAACACTCCTTTTCTAAGCAATAATAAAAATATTAATAGTAATGAAAGCAATGCATCTTGGGTGTCTTGCAACAGTTAAGGGAGCCAATATTTTCATGTGCTTTGTCTCGTGGAGAGAAAATATGAATGCGATAGAAAGGTCTGGAATCCAGTAGTGGGGACGGTGCTGTCACTTTGTAAATAAGCCAAGAGCCCTTGTTCAGCATACTTAAGACAGAGAGTTGTACAGTACTCTATGTGGTTTTTAGCTTACTTAAATATTATGTATGAAAGAGTTTGGGGGACCTCCAAATGTGAAGGGAGTCTGCTATTGCTTTGAAGGACATAGTTACCAACCCACCACTGTTTTTACAAACCTAAGCTCTTTTTCTTTCTATTTTTTTTTTTTGTGACACTTTAGAAGAAAAGGCAGGGACATAAAAAAATGGACATGTAAACTTTGGAAGGAGGATTGTTGCAGGTTTTCAACAAAGTTTGATTAGATGCTCTGAAAACCAGGAGATGATGATATGCCCCTACTGTGGTAGCATCAGACTCAGGGTCAAATATTCACGGAGTCAGTGCAGGTGCAGCATTCTGTAGAATAGGGACATAAAAGAGAAGATACATTGTCCTCAAGGAAAGTCAAATGGGCAAATAAACAAATGTGTCTTAAAGGGCTTTGCTCTTACATGAGGTCTTACTATGCTACATCACCCTAGATGTCATCCACTCTGGGTTCTGTTCTGTGTAGTACTGGGGGATTGCAGTACTACATCGTCAGCTCTGAGCAGGAAACTTCCTTGTGGTTCAGTCTCTATGGAGACTCTGGTTTTATGTTCTTCCTGGAGCAAGGACATGGCTAATGCTATTCTTTTCTAAGATGATCAGATTGCAGTACCCATCCCTATCAGCTATGAAACGTGGGGCAGTTTGTTTAAGCTCTTTAAGGAGATACTTTAATGTATTCTGTGAGATTCAGGTATGTTGACGGGAGATGCACTGTGTATACATGCAAACATGCAGCTCAATATGTAGGATCCAAGTAAGCATTCTAAAATACAGGACGTGAGAAAATGGAGGAAATCTATGTGTGCAGATATGTTTGCACTGACTGTTATAGTTGCCTCCCATGTGGACTGATTCTACTTGCACAGTGGTGGGGGCGGGGCTCTTGAGATTCTTTAGCCCTTTGCCCTCAGGGCACCTGGTTCTTCACAGACAATCTTTCAGCTCTTTGGTATAATTTTAGTATTTGCCTCATAATTTATTTTCTCAAGGGTATATTAATAAAAAAGTATGTAAATAAGCCACCATTTTGTCCTCAGACATACGGTGACTATCAGATATTCAATTTTATGTGTTCACAGAATGATTAGAGAGAGATCCTATTCAGTGTTTGGAAAAGGCAGTGCAGTGAGAAGTTTTTGACGTAGTAGTGAGTATTAGGAGTACAGAGGAATTTACTAAAATAGAAACTGAAGCTATGTATTGACATTATGGGTCATCTGGATTGATAATAGTCTTTACCAGCCAGTGGTAAGTCCCTGACTTAGGGAGCTATAAGGGCCCAATGAGCACATTTTAGTTCATTTCTTTTGAGGAGGGGAGAACAGGTGGCTCTCTGACAGTCCCTGCAGAGTTGCTATGTCAGCAATGGTGACTATGGCCCCGCAGACTGCATTGTGTCATAGAACATTGGCTCCCTGTTAAGGATTAGTCTCTGGAGTTAGAAGCCACAGCATTCTGCCTGGTGTATGATATGTATCCTTGTAGATATGTATCCTGAGAATCATCCTGCATTCTAAGTGAGTCCAGTCATTGGGTACACATGATTGCCTTGCCTCATTCTGCCCATAGTCCTGGAGCATGAGCTCAGTGCATGGCAGAGTCTCACAGAACAGAAATAAGGCTCTCTGCTAAGCTGCATACTTCCCAGGGCTAGTCTCTTTCCTGTTGGTCATTAAGGCAAGGAAGCATGCTAAACAAAATATTGAAAACAGGCAATTTTTAATTTATTAGTTTCTTTCTGGGCACAGCTGAGCTAAACACAAAACAAGATAAAAGAATGAAAGCTGTGCTTTGATGTGGGATCTTTAGAGTCTTATGCAGAGTATCTATGTGCCATATATAAAGCCAGATTTTTTGTGTACATTGAGTCTCATCTATTTTGTATGCAGGTAGATTAGACTATATCTGAATGAAGTACATATAAAAAATTTATTTAAAGGATGCTTTAGATATTAAGATTAATATCTAAATCATTAAATATCAGTCTTGGTTCAAACATATTTTCAAGTGAATATAATTTCACAATGGAATTGGTTAGTGCAATCCGACTTGCTAGAACCTTCAAGTACCTAACCAGTATCATATTTCATAACGTTTCCTTTTAGCATGGCCTAATATTATAATCCTTATTCAGAAATGAACTTTCATGAAAAAAAATCAGTAATTACCTTTGTCACTATTTATTTAATGAATGCACAGGAAGACTTCATTAAATTATAAATGCCTTATTACTGATGTTCTTAGAATAGATTCTCAAAATTATGGTATGAGGCAGTTATTCATTCCAAGCAAGATACAATACAGAGAGATCAGTACATGTCCGCTGAAATAACTGCTGGCTTTGCTAATGCAATATTCATGAGAATTTGCCAAGACAGTCACATTTAATCCCGGAGAATATGGATTTGAAATGAATTCTTTTAAACTGTAATTATCCATTGGCAAGAAAGTTCAGCAAGTTTTATTTTTTTATATAATTGAAATAACTTTCTCTCCTGCCAATATGAGCTGGGACTGGAACATATTTACAGCTCTGGAGGGAAGTAAATATGAGATTCACAAAATAGTCTTCATAGTAGTATTTTTATGGTTCACTATATTAAATGTCTTTTCACGGGGACGGATGCCCCTTTGGCTATCATATATATTTAATTGCTTTCCAAGGCCTTTCCCTAGAACAGATAGTGTGCAGTGGTGGGCCTTGCTTGGACCAACTCTGGTGATGTTCGTTTTGCACTAGTTATGTCTCAGAGTTTGAATGCACAATATGTTAAAGCCACTCACAGTTGAGGCAGCATATTGCATATCCAAGAACAGATGGACATTGTTTAACAACCAGAACCTCTCCGAGCATCACTGACCCTTCATGTTTCATAATTATTTATTTAATATAAGGGATTAATCAAAATTGTGAAATATGGCCATTTCTAGATCCTAGGAAATAAGCATTTTTGTGTTTCACATTGCAGAAGAAGTTAAGGCTAAATTGAAAGCACTTACTATCTGTGAATTGCGGATATCGTGTTCATGATTTATTGTATTGCTGTGTATAAGTGTGCTACGTGTGTGAGTATCAAAGTGGGCTAGAACCTTGTATCAGATCTCCAGGAGCAGAGTTTTAGATGGTTATACACAGGCTGACATAGGTACTAGACACTGAACTTAGGCATTTGGAGGAGCAGCAAGTGCTTTTATTCTTAGTGCGATCTCTCCAGCAACTGTGTCATTTTTAAAGCTTTAGCATGAAAATACCTCTATTCACAAACTCGGTCCTCCTAAATGGAAGTTTGAGGAGAACAGATTATTGTGGCCATTTTAGAGCAGCTCGGAAAGTTGAGCAGTATTTTCTTCTGTGCCTTCTGTTATAAGAAAGACATTTATACAGAAAAGAATCCCAAACAACTGTTTGACTCTGGGTTAACAAATATCATCATGTTCTTATTAAGCTGCAAAAGCTGCATTCTGGGATGGAGCCCGCATTTAAACCTCTCCTGGAAGATTTCAATCCCAGTTCCCAGGGAAGTCCAGGGAGGGTCTTGCCAGTTCTTTGGTTACTCCTAGATAGCACACGTCATCTGTTCACTCTTAGCCAATAAAAGTAACTTCAGCTGATTGACCTGTAGTAGTACTTATTTGTTCCCTTAAAGCTGCCCAGTGATGTCTCTTTTGGCCACACTGAGAATCCACATGTTCTAGGAGATGAAAATTGCCTCTTGATTCTGTGATTAATTTTTCTTCCTTCCTGCATCCTCCAGGGTTGAGGCAGAAGGAACAGAAAGAGATAAGGAGCAGAAAGAGTCTCACTAGGCTAATGCTATGTGAGCAGCTATGTAGCTGAGGATATTCCCCTGAGTTCTTGTAGAGTACTTTTTGAAGAGCTCTTACCCATGTCATCAAAAATCTGTCACTTAAGAGGCTGAAAAAGTAGCTGAGTATGTGAAGGCACCACTAAGGCCAATGACCTGAGTTTGATCCTTAGAATCTGTGCTGTAGAAAGACAGAATCAACTCCTCCAAGCTGTCCTCTGACTTCTATATGAGCCACTTGACATAATGGCATGCATTTGCTCATGAAGACACATTCACATAATTAACAATTTCTCATTTCTTATTTTTGAAATTGAAATATGATCCCATCCTTTCCTTCTTTCCCTTTGTTCCCTCTAACTATTCTCATGGCCAGCCCAGCCCACCACTACTCCTTAAATTCAGTTTCCTTTCAATAATTCTTCTATATTCCTACATACATAAATATACCTTGTTCAATCTGTTTAGTGTTTCTTGTATGTATCTGATTTCAGTGACTGACCAATTGGCTTTAGATAACTAATTAGGGACTCATCCATGGAAAAAAATGAATGGAAAAAATAAATTCACCCCTCTTAGCATTCCTTAGTTGCTTGTGCTTTTTTGTCCATGATTGAGCATCCATGAGATTTTCCCCTTCTTTGTTAGCATGTCTTTATTGGTATAGTACTTATTTAGGTCTTTTTCAGGCAGCCATATTGTTGAGATATCATGGATGAAGCTTCCTTGTCCTTTCCAGTGGACACAACCTAAGATCAGATTTCCTGGTCCTCTGATTCCTACAATCTGTGTGCTCCCACTTCTACAATATGCTCTGAGCTTTGCGTGTAGGAGTTGTGTCGTAGATGTATCCATTGGTGCTGTGCCCCATGATCACATTTTCTTTGCATTTTGACCTGTTGTGGTTTTTTTTGTAATGGTCTCCACCTGTTGAAAAAAGAAGTTTCTTGGATAAGAATTGAGAGCTACAATTACTTGTGGATATAGGAATAAGTATTTAGAATGTAGTTGGGTGTCATGCTAGTTTAGCAAAGTAGAGGTATGAGGGTCTCCTCTAATAACCATGACCTCACTAGACCTGGAAATTTGGATTGCTTTCTAGTAACAGGAACATCATCTGTATCATGCTATTCCTCCTATCCAGACCCTCTCCCACATTGTGGTCCCCACTTTCTTTTCTGATTTCTGTGATCATTATTCAAGGTTATATATTCAAATCTGAAGATTTGCAGCTAGGAACTGGCGATGAGAGAGAACATGGGGCAATTGTTTTTCTGGGTTACCTCACTTAGGATGATGTCTTCTAGTGCCACCTATTGACATAAATTTCATGATTTTATTTTTCTTTGCAGCTGAATAATATTCCATTGTGTACATCTGTCACATTCTCATTATCCAATGTCAAAGGACATTGGGTTCATTTCTGAGCTGTTCTGAATAGAGAAGCATTGACCATTGCTAAGGAAGTCTCTATGGAGTCTGTTGAGTTCTTTGGGCATATGCCAACAAATGGTATAGCCTTCTATTATAGGAATTTTTTTTAAATAATTTAAAATTAAAGAATGCCTTACCTGAAATACCATAGAGATGGATAAATGCACCTCCTTCAGACACTCACTAAGTTTTCCTGCCTCAGGGACTGAGCATCCTTTCTCTGGGTCCACATACTTTGTCTGTGTTCCCTTCACCATCCATTCCCACCCTTTCAGAGGTCTCCCTAAACAGGCTCCTACACACTTCTGCTCCAATTCTCTTGTCTCTGATCCATTCATGTGGCCTCTGTCCTAATCAGATCAGGCACTCGCTATCTCTTTGTTCGGGTGTAACCAAATCCTGGTTTTCTGATTGCTTCAACCAAATTGCTGAAGGCACAAATGAAGTCATCTGAGATACTCCAGTAAGGTCCCTTTCTGCGGCACATAGGAAAAGGAAAGTGTAAGCATCTTCTGAGGGTGATGCGAAAATCAACTCCCAGGCCAACTCTCTCCCAGAATCCCTGTCCAATCACAAGACTCATCTTGGCCTTTCCTCCCTTTTCTGCTGAACTGAATTTGGTGCATCAGAATCAGTTCTCAATACGCTCTCTCTTTCACACACCTGTCTTGAGAATTTTACAGTTAATTTTGTAACATAGCAAAACAATTTCCTAAGCTTATTTTAGTCACTTTAAATGCTTGGCTAAAATGGAATCAAAAGGAAGTAGTTTAATATATTATTACAATAGCATATCAGTTGCATACTATGAATTATAAAATTATTTTAAGCACACAATTCTTGATATATGACTACTAACTTCAAATAATAATTGAAGGCCCCATTGCATTTCTACTATAACAGGGAGATAAAAATCAGTAGTCAAGTACTGATGGACTTATCAACTCATTTTCTAAAGCTGCAATGAGCCAATATGCCTAAATTCAGCAAGTGTAATGCAGAGTATGGACCCTGGAGACAAAAGTCTGTGGTGGAACCTTAGCTTTTCTTGTCTAAATGTGTGACATTAGCTAGTACTTTAGATCCTGCATATGTGTTTAGCCATTAAGAAGAGAAACTCCTAGAAAGTAGGTAGAATCATTTTAAAAGTTGCATGAACTGTTGATATAGAGTTTACCTTTGGGCTGATTTGTATTTTCTGCTATATTTCTCACTAGCCTATTAAATACATGTCAAGGCATGTTCCTTAAAATGACAAGGCATTTCAATATCTATGGAATAATTCAGGTGTCAAACAGGAGATATCTAATAAAATGAAAATTTTATTGACTGTATCTGGAAATTTTTCAGTTTTAACTGTTTTTTTTCCTAGATATTTTGGTGAGCTCTTGTTATTTCATCAGTTTATCAAAATTCCTATCAGCTCATTTTAATAAAATACTTAGTGAAGTATTTATGCATTCTTAACATACTTAAATAAACATAAATATGTTTAAGTACAAACATGTACACAATCTTAACACATATGAGATAAATTCAGAGGAAATTATAAGAACCTCATTTAAGTTATATGATGTTGTCTGTGATTAACAAATACGTGGACATTATTTTAAAAAATAATTCCAGGTAGTTTACTTATGCTCCAGTGGATAGCCATAACCACCATATGTAGATGAGCAGAACTAATTAGACCCGTGGGTTTTTAAAAATATAATGAAAAGACATAAGTTTGGGTGGAGAGAAACTGGGGAGGGAGAAAGTTGAGAGAGGAGTAGGCAAGGAAGCAGGAAAGGGTAAGATCAAAGTCTATTCATTGCTTACATGTATAGAATTCTCAAAGAATAAATAAATAATGAAAAATTTACATTAGGCCATGAGCTGATGGTGTCATCTTGCTGCCTAGTTTAATAATGAGAACCCAGAAAAGTCTAAAGTTATGTGGTCCAAACCTTCAGGCTTCTCATTTATGATTTAAATTTTCTACAGGGATGCTTGGCTGTGTGTCCTGCAGAACCCTCTTTCCCCATGTCACCTCGCTCAACTAAGGCTTTATGAAAAGCATGCCACAGACATCATGAGTTGATGTACTCTAACGATGGCCTGCAGCGCACATATCCTGGGCTATTGATTAAATGAAAATCCACATACTTTCAAAATCAGTTCAGCTCACGGTCGGGTTGACAGCCCTGCTTTTGGAGAATGCTTCTCTGAGGCTGAGGACAGAGGCACATGTTTCTCTTGGTGACATTTTGAAGTCAACAGCCACAACTTTCCCCTTAGGATGATTTTAATACTACCTTACATAATTCAGAGAAAGAGAGAATTTTAGATAATTGTGCTAGCTCCATTTTAGCTGAGATGTAACCTAAAAATGAGGTAATCAGACTTTCGTTCCAGCTTGTCTTTACTAAGTTGTGTGTCTTTGAACAAGATGTTACAGCTTCATGTCAAGTTTCATTATCTGCTAGACAAAGGCAATGGGTATGTTTTAAACTGCTAACATCTGGATGGTTTGATAACTAATGACTAAGAAATCTTTTTAGTGAATGCCTCTTTTTCTGCCCATCCCTGTTACAGAGATGTCTTCTAAGGTGAACATCTGTCATTTGGCTCTGAACAAATCTCATTGCTCTGATTTCACTGATTATTGAAAGGGAGGGTTTCAAGTCTTGTTTTTCTTCTGAAATTAGAAGATTAGATTAAAGGAGCTGTGTCAGAGAACATAAGAGTGTATGCTCTAATGCCAGCAGCTGTGCACCTTCTCAGTAGCAACACCCAGGAAGAAGGGCGTTCAATGCTCTTGCAAGTGTGTCTTTCAGAATATCAATTATCCATGAAAGAGATGTCTCAGATTTACCCAAATGTCAAGATCTTGCTTCAATTGCATGCAGTTTTTCAGAAATAAAATCAGAGGAAAGCAGCTGTTGTCCAAAGCCTATTCTTGAACAACACCTGTTACGTAAATTCTTATCAAATGCTGACTAATCAATTGATTTAATAAGACCTTATCCTCTTCCTTCCTAACAGCACCAAGGAAAAATTGGAGTTAAGTTTAATGTTGGGACAGATGACATCTCCATAGAAGAATCCAATGCAATCATTAATGATGGGAAATACCATGTAGTGCGTTTCACGAGGAGTGGCGGCAATGCCACTTTACAGGTGGACAGCTGGCCAGTCATCGAACGCTACCCTGCAGGTAAGCAAGGGTTATGGACCTGGGAACAATTTTGTGAAAAACAACTGGAAAAGCAAAGCAATGTTTGCGTCTGTTTCTTAAAATTGTGGTTTTTCTGAGAAACCATAAAGTATTTAATTAGACTTTAGAGTCATATCAATGTAATGCTGTCCTAAACTGTTCTTTCTACCATGTACAAATGACATTTTATAGATGAGCTTGAAGCCACACGTTACCGTTTTTTAAAATCCAAAGCATCAATGCAACAGAAAAATGCGCACATAAAAATCACAATATGTCAAAGCTTTACGAAATTCTTTCATTTGAACAAAGAAAAGGCTTTGTCAAAAGTAACAGTTAAAATTTCAATCCAAGGGAAAGAATATTAAAACACTTTTTTTTTTTTTAGAGCAAAGCTGTTCCTTTAACAGCACACAACAGAGACTCATGAAACATGCAAGAGCAGGAGGCAGGCAGAGATCCAGCCCTGGACTGAGATGACAAGAAACACAATTACAGGAAACATTGTACCACAGGTGTAAAGCTATGAGTAAAGGGAGTTCATTTCATTTTCATATAAGCATAGTGATTCATAAGGCTTCGGAGATGATAGTGCTACTCAGTTGAAGTCTGCAAAATATTTTTTTATACAGCACACAACTTATCACATAGTATAAATAAAAATATAAAACCAACTAATATTTTGCACAATAAAACTAATAACAAGAATGACTGCAGAAGGAACACCTCTGTTGGAATTATTCATTTCTTAGAGTAATTTTATTAATTAATTATTAATTAAATAATTTATTAGTTAAATACTAGTTTTCTCTGGAACTAACCCATACCAAAGAGATGAAACATCGTTGGTACTTTTCTGAGCTTTTTCTGAATTATATCATTCTCTACTTTCAGAGTTCAGTCCTAATCTGTTCTGTTTTGCAAATGCTTGATGAATTAAATATAATAAACTAACTTCCTTATGACAGAATGTAAAATAAGAAAAATGGATCATGCATCTGGAAGTTTTTGTAATACTGACAAGTAGGAAGCAGCCAGTGAGTCTTTACCAAATTGGTATTCTGGAGAACATCAATTGCACCTTGGTCTACATAGTGAGCTCCAGGATAGCCAAAGCTATATAGAGAGGCCATAAATCAAATGAAAGAAAGAAAGAGAGAGAGAAAAGAAGAGAGAGAAGGATGGAGGGAAAGAAAGGAAGAGAAGAGAAGGAAGGAAAGAAGGAAGGGAGGGAGGGAAGAAGGGAAATGGAAGGAAAGGAAAGGAAAGGAAAAAATATTAGAAATATATTCAAAAATCAGAAGCTGGTACAGCATAATAATTAAGGAACAAGTATTTAGAAATAATTGTCACAATTATAATCTTTTATATCTAGGCATGCACTCTAGGTGCCCTTTCACTAAGGAGAAATTTAATTAATATTAATTAATGAAAAGTGAGCAAACTTCCAGTTATTATTGTGAAGGACACATGCAATGGCTGACATATAAAAATATTATAGCACTCATGAAAAATTGCTTATCTATTATACATATAAAAACACATCTCTGCTAAACGTGATAAAATTCTGAATGTATTCTACACATATGAACTTAACGTTGTGAAGATCAGAGAGACCTTGCCATTGTGTCATATTATTGCCAAGTAGTCACCTCCTCTGTGTACACTTTAGAATGATGCTGATGGAGGAAAGGACACGGGGATTTCAAACATCCTTTTCTCAAGCAACACAGCCATAAAGGCTGAATATAAATTTCAAAGTGTGAGTGATCTAGATTAAAGTTTTTAGAAAAAAGTGTTTTTAAATACAAGTTCAATATCATGGTCTAGTATATATCTTTTATATCAGCTTGTGGTTTGGCTATTTTTATTTTAAAAATTTAGGGAGGTTATTTGTCATTATAAAAGCCACTAGACTAATGCTTTTACCACCAAATCCTATAATCAGAGAATCAGGAACAGAACCAACAGACTATATTTCCTTCCTTTTAAAGTGCCTGCACTGCAAAATATAAGGGTTGAAATTAGTAATTAAGGATAGCACTTAACCTTCCATTACAGGGCTTTGTGGTAAGTGCTTTTCTATGAAGCAATTTATCTGGTAGCGACACTATACGTTTAATGAAAAGCACCTAAAGCATTGACCATTGGTATTATCCTATAATTGTCTGGAAGACTTTCATAGAGAAACTAATTAGTAGACGTAGGTTTTATGCTCTTTTAGAGGAAATGTAATATTCCTACAACCCAACAATACACATTTAAGAATAAATATTGAAATTTCTGAACATTAAACTTCTTATCCATTATTTTCTGTGCATGAAGCAAAGTACAGAAATAATATTTTGCAAACCATTTAAAGTTGAGAAAACTGTTTCTTATTTCTTGTCAGTTAAAGCTCTAGAATATACTGCATCATTAACCACTGATTTGTTTCTAATTATAGTTATGCACAAATTGTTCTCTCTAATCAAAATAGACCTCCTCAAACCTTTAATTCACAAAACCTTGTATCATTCACTGCTCTCAACCCAAGATTATTTTCAATAAATTAGTTACTTTTGAAAATAAAACTGTCTTCATTTGCTACCATAGTATGTGAAAAAATACCTTTTATATCATTATAAAGTGAATGAGTAATTTTATTTCAATGAATACATATAGCCTATCTATAAATATGTATACAAGATACATATTAGGATAATACTTTAGCAATAAGACAATTTTTAACTGTTCAAGATAGTACATTGGAAAATATAAGGATTGTATAATATTTAACTAAGAATATAACACTCAAAAACAAAAAGCAATGCAATAGATTCCAAGAAAGACAGATTATTTTGCAGTAAGTGATGTAAGAAGCAGTGGACAAAATTCGGGTCTTTTAAAGTATGCATTTATTGGGTGTAATTAACAGGTGGAGATGATGATTGATAAACATTCATGAAACTGTTAAATAGCTCACATGCTAAAGAGAAAAGAGGAGTGAAAAATTAGTAGGATGAGTATAGAATACACTGTAAGCCCTTAAGAACAAAGAAAGAAGAGATGTTTTCGGTTTTTAGTCTCTTCTCCCTCTCCTCCTTTTCCCTCACTTCCCCTTCCTCTCACCATCACCTCTCTTTCTCTTCCTTCAGCTTTTCTCTTTTCCCCTCTGATACTTTCTCCTCCTCTCCTTTTCCCCCCAATTGTTGCCTCTTGCTCTTTCCTTTTACTGTTAACAGCACTTAGCATTCTAATGTTACAGTGTTTCATGAGGAGGCAATAAACAACAATGAACTGGAAATCTTTGGGGGGAAGAGAGGGAGGGATGGAGAGAGAGGGTGAGAGAAGGAGGGAGGGAGGAAGGGAGAGAGAGAGAGAGAGAGAGAGAGAGAGAGAGAGAGAGAGAGAGAGAGAGAGAGAGAGATTTTAACAATGTTCTGGATTGTTAGATTGGCTGGCCTGGGTGACAAAAAGGATATTGAACACCTACCAAAATCAACCCAGGGAAAAATGAAATGGTTATTCGAATTTAGAGAAAGGAGCAACAGAAGGTCTGGAGAGCTGTGACAAAGTCAATTCTTTAGGGAAGAGGGGACTTGCTTTTTTCTAGCTATGTAGTTTATTTGAAGTCTTAGAGGTTTTAGCTAGACATTTAATCCTTTGTTTATTGGCCAAATCTGATAAAAAAAAAATCTTTCAGGTCATGGGAAAGCCACACATCATTGCCTTTAAATTCAACCCATTTATAATGAATTGGGTACTCATTTTTTAACTCATGTCATCATTAATATATTGATTATTTAAGACAGTTGATTATTTAGTGTTAAAAGTTTGATTATTTTTTAAGGTTGTTTTTAACCAAGTTTGGGTTATGTGTGATATAATTAAGAAAATCTGCTTTATTTGCAGTTGTAACATTTAGAAGATAAAATAAACTTCAAAGCCCTTCTATTCTAGCTTCTTCATTTTTAAAACAAACAAATTTAACCTTGAACAGGCCAACTTATTTTCTGTAGGTTACTACACTAGTTCTTAGCTAGTAAAAGTGACTGACTCTTCTCTGTTAACAGAAATTCAAATAACAGAGACAGTTGGTGAAGACTTTGAGGTAGCAGTGGTATAGCCGTTAAAGCTCTGGGTCCAACTTGCCTGATTGCCCTTAGATGTATATGTACTTCCTAGTCTGCCATTTCTGGGACACAGATGCAAACAAAGACTATGAGGATTAAACGGTAGCACATGGAATGAAAGTAACTTCTTACAAAAGACACAGGTGCTTGGTGAACACTAACTTTTTAAATCAGTAGCAGTCATTAGTTAGGCACTCATTATTTTTAAACTTTTCTTGAAAAACTTAATTAGTGGATTAGGTAAATCGTTACAGATAATTAGAATTTTCACCTTAAAATCTTTAAGGACTTGAAGGAGAAAAAGTCTATCTTAGCAAAAGACTTGTCTCATGTTCTGGTTAACTGCATAAACTTGATTAAGCCATTATCAACAGATTCTAGGATCTACATTAAACTTTGGTGGGAAAACATTGTCCTTGTTTGCTAATTTTCACTGAAATGCAATTGCAGATATGTTGAGTATTTGTTGCAATTTATCAGTGTTTGGCACAGTTAAACATCTACCAGTATTAGTTTCCCACACTTCGTCTTCAGTTCTTTGAAATCTGAAAACAGGTAGCTAAAACTCTATTCTTTAAATGCCTTTCTTCATGGAGTTCTATTTTCCTAAGACTTTGGAGCTATTCTTGATGTTAAAGTATAGTATGCATTTTATTGATCACTGTATTAAATACACTGCACTAAAGTTTACCAGCTAAGCATTGAAGACATCTAAAACTATGAGACAAAGGGCATATTTTTTAGGAACTTTAATTGTTCCTACATTTTTTAGGCCCTGGCTATTTTTAAAAACCAGTTTACTGCTGATTTGGGAAATATTAATTGTTTATTTGTTTAAAGAAAAGTTCTTCTGGTGGTTTGGTGGATTTTGGACTCATTTGGACTGCATACACTCCAGAGCAAAGATCATGTACGTGTTTTTCAAACTATTAGTCTCTATAGAACAACAGAAGTAATGGATATTATATCAATAACGCTGAACTCCATTATAAAAATAGAGGTCTTGTAGTGTGTCTGTAAGTTGACTTTTTTGTTTCATCCTTGATATATATTTACAGGAATGTTTGCTATGTTCTAATATAGGAGACTCAGATCTACTCATAACCTCTATAAAATGGTCTTCTACTCAGTCCACACTATCTGCCTCTTACCAGTATTCTACTCTATTACACCTGGGCCAGATTGTCAGGACTAATTTAATCATTGTCTATATGACAATTCAGAAGCATGATGGCCCTAGCAGGACATTTCTTTCTATTTTTAAAACATACTTATTCTTTATCCTAGAAAACAAATGTATTCATAGCTGTTTATTACAAATGGAACTTATATGGCCTAAATAGCTAGATTTTTTCAGATATGTATTATTATTATTTCTGACAGGATTTCACTGTAAATAGTGGCTGGATATATAAATCAAAGATCTTATCTATTTATTCTACTAATTTAATCTTCCCACTTGAATAACTTTTGCAATGGAGACATAAAAATAATATATAATATCTTGAGAAAGAGCCCAATAAGATAACATGGCATTTCTGATTGCCTAGCAATTGATATTTGAAGCTAAATTTAAGTTGAACTCGCTATAAGAATTAAGTATATTTTGAAATATTTAATGAGTATCATTTTGTTCCATTTTGCCAGTTTTCAATGATACTTTTTACTTTGAAATTCATATTCTATTTCTTAGGAAGCAATCAATATAAAGCAATATTCATTATCACTATATCCATAAAATTTGTTAAATGAAGTATATCTTATATTGTAACCTAAAATGGCATTCTTGTGACAGGATTCCTATTAAGCTTCCTGTTTTATCTTTAAGTTTTCAATGTGTACTTTATTTAACAATTTAAGTTCTTATAATGATAAAGGAGTGTTCTAGTCATGATTTACTTATGTGAAGTCAGAACATTGCCATGCATAATTTTGAATAAAGCAGCTGAAGACGATGACAGATTGCATTTAAGAGTTTTTTCCTAGAGATTTCAACTGAATAGTGAATCTACCTGATGACTGTAAACAATGAGTGTGGATATGAGTTTATCCCTACCAATATATGCCTGAAGAACTTGTTAGATGTGGTGACTCATGCCTATCATTTCAGCACTCAGAAGACTGAAGTACATTTCCTTACTCTATGATTTAAAAAATAAGTGGGTATTAAATATCACATTATGACTAGTAAATCCTGGTCAAGAGATGACAGAGCATAAAATGGTTAAAATTTCCTTTACTAATGAGAAGGACCTATGAAAAGTACACAAGTAACTGTCTTTGGTTATAGACATTCTATAGATCAATGTTTCTAAACCTTCTAAGAGTTTCTGCCTATAAAGAAACTCTGATGAAGCAGAAATTACATATATATTTGAATTACTCTCTAAATGTGCACATAACTTTTCAAACTTGCCTCTCAACGTCAACAAATAAACCTTGAGTACATTTGCCTAGGAACTGACACCTCAGTTCCAGATGGTCTTTACAGATGCTGAGGTTTCAGAGGAAAATATGAATATGCTCTCAGTGGAATGCCGTCAGCCTTTATTAACCTCTAATAATAACCTCTTAACCAATGACTTCACCTTATTGGTGTATCCTTTACTCATCATATTCCTTTCTTATAAAAAGACCAATTTCTGTTATTTAATTTTAGAGAATTTTCTTTTTAAAAATAAACACAGTAATGACCCTATCCTTCTATTCCATGTATTTGGGTACTGATGCATTCAAAATAAAATGAAATAATTACCTCACATACTTCCTGATATAATTTAATTCATTGGCATTCTTGATACTATGCATAAAAATTCATGATCTCAGTCTGATCTTGCCTTATTTAGTTTTTATTGCAATGATAAAACTCTATGACAGAAAGCAACTTGTTTAGAAAAGGGTCTATTTTTTATTTCAGTTCTACATCACAGTCTATCACTGAAGGAAGTAAGAGTAGAAGTCAGGGCAGGAAACTAAAGGCAGGGACGAAGAAGAAGCCTTGGAGGAATGCTGCTTACAGTCTTAGTCCTCTGGGCTTGCTCAGCCTGCTTTCTTACAGCTCCCATGACCACCAGCTGGCACTGCTCACAGTAAGCTGAGCCCTCTCACATCCATCATCAGTCAAGAAAATGTACCACAGATTTGCCCAATCCAGTGGAAGCACTTGCCAAATCAAGATTCCTTCTTCCCAAATACCGCTAGTTTGTATCAAGTTGAGATAAAACTAGGCAGTACAAATCCTGACCAGTATTTTCAGAAGGGCTAAATATGTGGATGACAAAGGCAGAACTGAGGGGACTGAGACCTTAGAGATGACTGTGCTGTAGGTTGTAGATTAGATTCCAGAACAAAGCACGTTTGTTAACAACTTGTAAAACATGGCTTGTGTGAAGGCTCAGCAGGTAAAAGCACTTTCTACACTGCTCTGATTACTGGTGGCATCTAGAACTCAAATAAGAAGCAGGGCTCACACCTGTAATCTCAGCACCCCCTGCTCTCTTACCGTGACATGGCAGGTAAACACCAAAGAACCGGTCTTCTGACCACCACATGCATATTGACACTCTCACACACGATATACCCGCAATAAATAAATAAAAATTAATCCTAGTGAAACATAATAAACACTGGACTTTAATTAACACATGACATTAATGTAAATTTGTTGGGTTTGAGATTTGCCAAAAATTTTCTTAAATTACAGCAGTGAACGAAAAGCATCAAACTCTCATTTCTTTCAGCACTTACACCCTTTTATAAGCTAAAAGCTCAGAGATGAGTGCCACCAAAAATATATTTTCCTCACTTATCTTTATATTACTTTTCTGGAAAGAAGTTTTAAGTGACAAAACTTTGTCTATTTACCAAAGTAATAAAATCATATGTATCTGTTGCAAATAATTGATATATGCACATGAACATTGTGTTATTAGAAAAGTATGTTTATTACTATAGAATATAAGCTCAGTTCTGTAACAATCCTAGGTATCACCTAACCTAATATTATAGAGTTTTCTTAAGACAGAATGACATAATATATGTGAAAAGCTTTGAAGTGTGAAGCCTCTAAATAGGCTGGATATTAAAGTTAGATTATGATGATGAATATCTTATATCAAATTTAGCCTCATGGATAGAATAGTTTTCAGAGGCAGACTTTCATCTTATGCATTTTCAAGTCTGTTTTTTTTTAGCTTTGTAAATATGCCTGCATTCAATAACAGCTTAATTCCCCCAATCCTGGTATCACCGACTTGACTTTCCTCACATTAACTTTTATTGAAGTAATTTGTCATCTTGAGGACATTTTCTCTACTGGTGGTCAAGAGATTTAAAGTGGCCATTGAAAATCCAGGGCAGAGGAGACTCAGCATAAGTCCATCCAGAATATCGCTATATGCATTTGCAATAAACAATTTCAGCTGGAATTATGAGATATAAACTAGGCAGAACAGAGGAACATTTAGCCTCATTTTTCTAGATAATGTCAACTAATTGATAACACACCTTCGTAATTCTGCAGGGTCACCTTTGCTGGAGCATCTTAAAACTTGGAGTAGAGCCTTCAGTTCGCTCATTTATTATTTTTATTGCTTAGGGCGGCAGAAGATTTGGACGAGAGTACATTTTATGGTTAGAGGAGAAACAAACAAATGAAGCTTTTAAAAATGCACAGGTGGCTTGGCTAAAAAGAGAGACAGAATGGTCACAATTCGAGGATTCCTGTACTTTATAGAAATAAAGTTCACATAGAAAGTTAAGTCTACTAACTTAACTTTTCCTCTCTCTCTATGTATGTATGTATATATATATACTACACATACATATATGTATGTAATCTATACACACACATATATAAATATATACAATAGTGTTATTCTGGCATTGAGTGAAAGAGGGAACAGAGCTCAGCCCAAATCCTAGACATTTGCAGAACCGTCTAAATCCTCACCTATTATATGACTCAGATTTTACAACAGTGACTTGGAAAAGTGATTTGTGAATGACTCTTCATATTAGGCATTTTTCTGTATATTGTGCGTTACCATCTATGTATAATGACTTAAATTAGTCCATTAACACTCACAGAATCATTATATAGCAAAAATTATTAATATTCCATTTGATTTAAAAAAAAAACAAGGCAACACTTCCACATTGCAGTCCATCACTGAAGGAATACAGGACACGAACTCAAGCAGGGAAGGAAACTGGAGGCAGGGACTGATGCAAAGGCAGTGGAGGAGAGATGCTTACTGACTTGCTACTCATGGCTTCCTCACCTGCTTTCTTATATCATGAAGGATTACTAACCCAAGGATGGCACCACCATCTTCCATCAATCACTAATTAAGAAAATGTCCTGCAAGCCTGTATACAGCCGTATCTTATAGAGGCATTTCCTTAATGGTGGTTCCCTACTCTCAGATGACTTTAGCTTGTGTCAAGTTGAAATAAAGCTATCTAGTACAATTTCCAATAGTGATATAGCTGGATCTTGAGGAGGTTTGATTCCCATCTCCTGAGGAGCTGGCACATTAAATTCCACAGTGGCTGTATAAATTTGCACTTCCACCACATCCCATCCAGCACGAGCTGTCACATGGTTTATTGATCTTAGCCATTCTGATGGGTGTACAATGAAATCTCAAAGTAGTTTTGACTTGCATTTCATTGATGGCTAAAGATGCTGAACATTTCTTTTAGTTTTCTTCAGTCATTTGAGATTCCTCTTTTGAAAATTTTCTTATTGGATATGTAACTATTGTTTTAATTGGGTTATTAGTTTTCTTGCTATCTAGTTCTTTGAATTCTTTATATATTTCAGATATTAGTCCTCTATCAAATGTTTAGCTTGGTAAAAAATCTTTTTCCATTCTATAGGCTGATACTTAATAATAGTATCCTTTGCCATTAATAAGCTTTTAATTTCATTACATCACATTTATTAATTGTGTATCTTGTCTATGCTAATGTAATTGTGTTCTGCTCAGAAAGTTCTTTTTTAATTTTTATTTATTTTTTAAAAACCTATCTTTTCTCATTTTACATGCCAAATCCATTTACCCCCTCCCCTCCTCCTGCTTCCTCCACCTTTCCCCCGTACATACCATTCCACTCCCACATTGCCTCCTCAGAGAGGATAAGGCTTCCCATGCAGAGTCAACAAAGTCTAGCACATTGCTTTGAGGCAGGACCAAGGCTCTTTCTGCTCTGGCTGAGCATCTGTATCCCGCCAGAGAGGATGGGTTCCAAAAAGTCAGAACAAGCAGTGGGGATAAATCCTGTTTTCCCAGCCAGTGGCCCCACAGTCTGCCCCAGCCATATAACTGTCACCCACATTCAGAGGTACTAGTTTGGTCCTATACTGGTTCCCTCACTGTCAGGCCAGAGTTGGAAGGCTTCCATGAGCTCAGATAAGCTATTTCTGTGGATATCTCCATAATGGCCTTGACCTCTTTGCTCATATTCTCATTCCTCCCTCTATTCAACTGGAAATTGGGAGCTCAGCCCAGTGCTCAGCTGTGGTTCTCTGCATTTGCTTCCATCAGCTGCTGGATGTAGGTTCTATGATGACATTTAAGATAGTCATCAATCTGACTATCAGGCAAGGCCAGTTCAGGCACCCTCTCTATTATTGCTTAAGGTCTCAGCTGGGGTCATCCTTGTGAATTCCTGTGAATTTCTCTAGTGCTAGGTTTCTTGCTAGCCCCATAATGGCTCCCTCAATCAGCATATCTCTTTCCATGCTTTCTGTCTCTGTCCTTCCCCCATCTTGACCATCCCATTCCCTCTAGTTCTCTCCCCTTTCTTCCTTCCTCTTCCCCTTCCACCTTCCCTTCTCCCCTCACCCTCATGCTCCCAATTTTCTCAGGAGATTTTGTCAATTTCCCCTTCCCAGGGGGATCTATGTATGTTTCTCTTAGGGTTCTCCTTGTTACTTAGATTCTCTGGGGTCATGGAATATATAAAGGCTTCTTATTGTTTATGTTACAGCTAGTATTCACCTATGAGTGGGTACACACTATGCTTATCTTTCAGTGTCTGGGTTACTCACTCAGGATGGTTTTTTCTAGTTCAGTCCATTTGCACGCAAATTTCAAGATGTCATTTTTTTAAACTGCTGAGTAGTACTCCATTGTGTAAATGTACCATATTTTCTTTATCCATTCTTCAGTTGAGGAGCACCTAGATTTCCAGGTTCTGGCTATTATGAATAATGATGCTATGAACATACTTGAGCAAAAGTCCTTGTAGTACGGTTGATCATCATTTGGGTATATGCCCAAGAGTTGTATTGATGGGTCTTGAGGTAGGTTAATTCCCAGTTTTCTGAGAAACCACCATACTGATTTACAGAGTGGTTGTACAAGTTTGCATTCCCACCAGTAATGGAGGAGTGTTCCCCTTACTCCATATCCTCTCCAGCATAAGCAATTATTGGTGTTTTTGATCTTAGCCGTTCTGACTGGTATAAGATGTATCATAGAGTCATTTTGATTTTTATTTCCGTGATAGCTAAGGATGTTGAACATTTTCTTAAATGTCTTTCAGCCATTTGAAATTCTTCTGTTGAGAATTCTCTGTTTAGATTTGTACCCACATTTTAAAATTTGGTTATTTGGAATTTTGATGTCTAATTTCTTGAGGTTTTTTTATATATATACTTTGGAGATCAGTCCTCTGTCTGATGTGGGGTTGGTGAAGATCTTTTCCCATTCAATAGACTGCCATTTTGTCTTATTGACCATGTCCTTTGCTTTATAGAAGCCTCTCAGTTTCAGGAGGTCCCATTTATTTACTGTTGCTCTCAGTGTCTTTGCTATTGGTGTTATATTTAGGAAGTGGTCTCCTTATTCATGCATTGATGGATACTTCCTACTTTCTCTTCTATCAGGTTCAGTGTGATTGGGTTCATATTGAGGTCTCTTTAATCCATTTGGACTTGAGTTTTGTGCATGAGGATAGATATGGGTCTATTTGCATTCTTCTACATGCTGACATCCAGTTACGCCAGCACCTTTTGTTGAAGATCCATTCTTTTTTCCATTTAATTTTAGCTTCTTTGTCAAAAATCAGGTGTTCATAGATGTGTGGGTTAATATCTGGGTCTCCCATTCAATTCCATAAAAACCTGTCTGTTTTTATGCCAATACCAAGCTGTATACCTTACTAAAGCTTGATGTCAGGGATGGTAATGCTTCTAGAAATTCCTTTATTGTACAGGATTGTTTGGCTATCCTGGATTTTCTGTCTTTCCATATGAAGTTGAGTATTGTTCTTTTGAAGACTGTGAAGAATTGAGTTTGTGTTGGAATTTGATGGGGACTGCATTGATTATGTAGATTACACTGATAGATTTCATATGTTGAACCAGCCCTGCACTTCTGTAATGAAGCCAACATGATCATGGTGGATGAATTTTTTTATGTGTCAGTACTTATTGAGTACTTTTGAATCCATGTTTATGAGTGAGATTCATCTGTAATTTTCTTTCTTGGTTGAGTCTTTATGTGGTTTCAGTATCAGGGTAACTATTTGCTCATAGAAAGTTTGACAATGATTCAGTTTCTATTATGTGGAACACTTTTATAGGTATTAGCTCTTCTTTGAAGTTCTGATAGAATTCTACACTAAAACCATCAGGTCCCAGGCTTTTTTTCCTTTTCTATTTCTTTGCAGGTTACACGTCTATTTAAATTGCTCACCTTGTTTTGATTTAATTTTAGTATGTGGTACTTTTGCAGAAAATTGTTCATTTCTTTTACATTTTCCAATTTTGTGGGGTACAGGTTTTTGTACTATGACTTACTGATTCTCTGGATTTCTTCAGTGTCTGTTGTTAAGTCCCCCTTCTCATTTCTAATTTTGTTAATTTGGATAATCTTTCTCTGCCTTTTGATTTGGATAAAGGTTTGTCTACCTTGTTGATTTTCTCAAAGAACCTGATCTTTGTTTCATTGATTCTTTGTATTGTTTTCTTTGATTTTATTTTACTGATTTTTTGTCCCTGAATTTGATTATTTCCTGTCATCTACTCCTCCTGATGAGTGTACCTCTTTTCGTTCTAAGCTCTCAGGTATACTGTTAAGTCTCTAGTGTAAGATTTTTCCACTTGATTTATGTGGGCACTTAGTGCTGTGAACTTTCCTTCTAGCACAGCTTTCATAGTGTACCATAAGTTTGGGTACGCTGTGCATTCATTTTTGTTGAATTCTAGAAATGTTTTAATTTTTTCTTTATTTCTTCCTTGCCCCGAGGGTGATTTAATTGAGCACCATTCAATTTCCATGAGTTTGTAGGTTTTCTTCAATTAGTATTGCTGTTGACTTCTAACTTTAAACCATGGTGATTCTTAAAATACAGGAGGTTATTCCAGTTTTTTATATCTGTTGAGGTTTGCATTGTTACTGAGAATATGTTCAGTTTTAGAGAAGGTTTCATGAGGTGCTGAAAAGAAGGCATATTCTTTTGAGTTTGGGTGAAATGTTCTATAGATATCTGTTAAGTATGAGTCCATTTGAATCATGACATCTGTTAGTTCTCTTATTTCTCTGCTAAGTTTCTGTCTGGTTGACATGTCCATTGGGGAGAGTGAAGTGTTGAAGTCTCCTACTATTAGTGTGTGGGGTTTGATTTGCTATTTAAGCTTTAGTAATGTTTCTTTTGCAAATATGGGTGCTGTTTAATTTGGGTCATAAGTGTTCAGGTTGAGACTTCATCTTGATGAATTTTTCCTGTGATAAGTATGAAGTGTCCTTCTCCATCTATTTTTGTTTACTATATTTCCTGTGCCTTTGAGCTGGAGTTCTTCTCCTATCCCTTTTTTTCTTAGGTTTTCTCTTAATGGTGTCCCAGATTTCCTGGATGTTTTGTGTTAAGAATTTGTTGAATCTATCATTTCTTTGACTGATGAATCTATTTCCTTTATAGTATCTTCAACATTTGAAATTCTCTCTTCCATCTCTTGTATTCTGTTGGTTATGCTTGCATTGGTAGTTCCTGTTAGTTTATCCAGATTTTCCATTACCAAAATACCCTCAGTTTATGTTTTCTTTATTCCCTCTATTTCAGTTTTCAAGTCTTTTTTTTTCATATTTTTTAATTTTTTTCATTCAAAAAAATTTACATTTCCTCCCTTTTTCCCAGTCCCCTCCCGCTCCCCCCACCCCTCCTCCCACCCCTGCTTCCTTAAAAGAGGGCATGGTACCCTGCCCTGTGGGAAGTCCAAGGCCCTCCCCCCTCCATCCTGGTCTAGGAAGGTGTACATCCAAATAGACTAGGTTCCCAAGAAGATAATACATGCAGAAGAGATAGCTCCTAGTGTCATTGTTGATGGCTTCTCAGTCTGACCTCATTGGCAGCCCCATTCAGAGAATTGGTTTGATCATATGCTCATTCAGTCCCAGTCCAGCTGGATTTGGTGAGCTCCCATTAGTTCAGGTACACTGTCTCAGTAGGTGGACCAGCCCCTCATGGTCCTAACTTCCTTGCTCATCTTCTCCCACCTTCTGCTCTTTGACTGGACCTTGGGAGCTCAGTTCATTGCTCTGATGTGAATGTGGGTCTCTGTCTCTATCTCCATCAATTGAACAAAATTTCTATGATGATGATCAAGATATTCATCAATGTGACTATGGGACAAGGCTAGTTCAGGTACCCTGTCCTCTGCTGACCAAGTACCTAGCTGGGGACATCCCCGTGGACACCTGGAATCCTTTCTAGAGCCAAGTATCTTGCCAATCCTAAAATGACCCCCTTAATGTAGATATCTTTAAGACCTTGAAGAAAGAAATCGAAGAGGATACCAGAAAATGGAAGGATCTCCCATGCTCCTGGATTGGTAGGATCAATACAGTAAAAATGGCAATTCTACCAAAAGGCAATCAATAGATTCAATGCAATCCCCATCAAAATCCCAACAAAATTCTTCTTAGACCTTGAAAGACCAATGACTAACTTTATATGGAAAAGCAAAAAGCCCCAAATACCCAAAACAATCCTATACAATAAAGGAACTGCTGGAGGCATTACCATCCCTGACTTCAAACTCTATTACAGAGCTACAGTAATGAAAACAGCTTGGTATTGACGTTGACCAATGGAATCGAATAGAAGACCCGGATACTAATCCACAAACTTATGAACACCTCATATTTGACAAAAAGGCTAAAATTATACAGTGGAAGAATGAAAGCATTTTTAACAAATGGTGCTGGCATAACTGGATGTCAACCTGTAGGAGAATGAAATTAGATCCTTATCTATCACCTTGCACAAAACTCAAGTCCAAATGGATTAAAGACCTCAATATAAATCCAACCACACAGTTTTCAAGTCTTAACTGTTTCCTCCACATGTTTAATGGCTTTTTCTTGATTTTCTTAAGTTTCTTTAAGAGATTTATTTATTTCTTCCAATTTTTTGTTTGTCTTTTGCTTCATTTCTTCAATGTAATTTTTCATTTGCTCTTTAAGGATCTCTATCATCTTCATGAAGTTACATTTAAGATCATTTTCTTCTGCTTCTTCTGTGTTAGAATGATCAGGTCTTCCTGTTCTTTGCCACTAGGTTCTGGCACTACCATGTTGCTTTTGGGTTGTTGAATGAATTTTTGCATTGGCACCTACCCATCTCTATCTCCAATTGGTGCCAGCAGTGTCTTTGCCTCTTGGTCCATTCCTTGTAGTTATTGTCTGTGTCTTAGGGAGCTGCTCTTAGTCTACTCTGTGCCGTCACTGTCTGTGTCTCACGGAGCTGCTGAGATCTTTTTTGGCTCACTTTCTTGGTCCCATCGTGCAGTTTCAGCCTGTACTTTAGAGTTTCTCTGAGGTTGTAGGGGATGGATGATTTGAGGGTCAGAGTGGGCCTTGTAGCTTACAAGGGCCAAAAAATGGGGGTGGGGGTTGGAGTAGCATACCTGCAGGAAGCTTGCTTGCTGGCTGGCTAGTGAAACTGAGCAGGTGGGAAAGGGGCCCAGGGTTTTGCCCAGAGGGCCTAGAGAATGAGGAGCCTATCTGGCTAGCTGATCACTCACCTCTTGATCCACTGTGTGCAGTTGCAGCCTGTGCTTCAGATTTCCTCTGAGGTCCCCAAAAGTCTTTTCTTGTGCCAGTGAGTTCAAGGCTATATCCCACTTTCTCCTCTATCAGGTTCAGTGTATCTGGTTTAATGCTAAAGTGTCTGGTAGATTTGAAGTTGTGTTTATACAGGGTGATAAATATGGACCTATGTGGATTCTTCTACGTGCAGCCATCCCGTTTGACCAGCAGCATTTGTTGAAGATGCTATCTTTTTTTCCAGTGTGCATTTCTGGGTTCTTTATCCAAAATCAGATGTCTGTAGTTGTATTGATTTATTTCTGGGTCTTCGACTTAATTCCACTGATCAATATGTCTGTTTTTATACCAATACCATGCTGTTTTTATTATGATAACTCTGTAGTATAGCTTGAAATTGGGAATAGTGATGAAAATTTAGCTCTTTTATTTTTCAGGATTGTTCTAGTTACACTGTGTTTTTTGTGTTTCCATATGAAACTGAAAATTGTCCCTTCTAATTGATGAAGAATCGTTTGGAATTTCAATGAGGATTTCATTGAATCTGTAGATAGTTTTTTTGTAGGATAGCCATTTTTACTTTATTAATCCTACTAATCCATGAGCATGGGAGATCTTTCCATCTTCTCAACTCGTCTTTAGTTTCTTTCTTGAGGCTTACAGTTTTTGTCATACAAGTCTTTCATTTGTTTGATTAGAGTAGACCCAAAGTAGTGTCTACATTTTGAGGTGATTTGAAAAGGTGTTGTTTACCAGATTTTTTTCTCAGTTCATCTGTCATCTGAATATAGGATTTCTAGTGATTTTGTTTGTTAATTTTGTATCCAGCTATTTTGCTAAAAGGATTTATCAGTGGTATGAGTTTCCTAATGGTTATAGTCACTTATGTATATCATCATATCGTCTGAAATTAAAGATAGTTTGACTTTTTCCTTTCCATTTTTTCTCCTCTTGAATTTTCTCAGTTGTTTTGTTGTTCTAACTAAGATTTGAAGTACTGTATTGAATAGGTACGGAGAACTTAGACAACCTTGCTTGTTTCTGATTTTAGTGGAATGCTTTGAGTTTCTCTCCATTTAAGTTGATGTTGGCTATTGGGCTTGCTTTCATTATATGGAGGTATGTCCCTTATATTCCTAATATTTCCATTACTTTTGTGAATGGATGCTGAATTTTTTCAAAGGCCTTTTATTTGTCTAATGAGATGATCTTATGATTTTTTATTTTCACTTTGTTTATATGGTAGATTGCATTTACAGATTTGCATATATAGAACCATCCTTGCATCACTTAGAAGAAACCTGCTTGATAGTTTTAGATGATATTTTTGATGTATTCTTGAATTTGTCTTGAAAATAATTAATTGAGAATTTCCCCCTTATGTTTATAAGGGAAATTGGTCTGTAATTCTCTTTCTTTGTTGGGTCTTTATTTGGTTTTGGTATCAGAGTAACTATGACTTCATAAAATGAATTGGTCAATGTTCCTTTTCTTTCTCTTTTGTGAAATAATTTAAGGACTTTGGAATTTGTTGAGGGATATTTGATTACACTATATGAAAATGTGTCACTTCATGTGCCTAAGGCACTTTCTGATTGGTTTAATAAAGAACTGAATGGCCAATAGCTAGGCAAGAGAGGATAGACAGTTCTTCCGGGAAGAAAGAAGAACTTGGGGGAAAAATCTGTCACAAGGAATTTTACCTACCAGAAGTCCAAGAAGTCGGATGAACAGTATGGAGGAGAGATAACAAACCATGTGACAATACATAGATTAATATAAACATGTTAATTTAAGTTATAAGAGCTAGTTAGGAAAAAGCCTAAGCTAAGACCAAGCTTTAATCCTTAATAAAAAGTCTCTAAGCCATTATTTGGGAGCTGGTGGGCCAAAGATAGTCTGACTGCATTTGGTGTCCAATGTGGAGGCATGTATATCCGTGTGTAGGGCCTGTGAGCGGCTGCTGTGCTTCAGGAGACTAGACAGAAATGCCTGCTGCAGCATGAGCTCAACAACTTCCCTAAGATGAGTCGGGTAAATACAGCTCCAAGCCAGTGCCTACCAGCCTAAGGTTTGGAGCTCACAGACCAAAGGGTGGCAGAGTCAACTTCCAGAGCCATGTGCTAAGTGGAGCTGCAAAAGGAGCCTTTAGATGCACAGAATGGCTTTGCAACAGTTTTGCAATATTTTCCTGAAGCCATTGCCTGCAGAAAGCCAAGTCCAGAATGAGAAAACCTCTGAACAGGTACAATATGCTTCAAAAAAAAGTTGCTTAGATGCTGAAGAAAGAAAAGAAAATTGGTAAAGGGAGTCAGAAAAGATAGTTTAAAAGCATAAAGTTTTTAAAGAGAGTGTGAAGTAATATATAAAGAATAAGTCATATAAGGATGGGAAATATCATAACACAGGACGTTTGGAGCCTATATACTCTTCTATTAACATTAAATTTTTGAAATGCTAATGAATAAAAGCTGCTGAGAGACATTGGATAATCCTACTAATTCCTCTAAATTAAACCAGCCTATATGTTTTATGTATTTCCAGGCAGCCAGTTGTCTCTATCAATTCTATAATTTTTTAAGTTGCTTGCTCTGTGCTTCCTGTTTACCTTGGTAATATTTTATCCTTCTCAGGCATCTAATGGTGTTGAAGGCTAGATTATTATAGTTTTACTATTTTCTTTGTCACCAACTTCAAAACAGAAACTCACAAAAGAGATGTAAAGTTTATAAAGATTAAGAGATATAAAAGCTTAAATTATTTATCTAAGAGAATGTTTTAAGGTCCAAAAAGTTATATTTAGGCTGGCAATACAAGTTACAATAGAAAATGGTTAAGGTATAAAACTATGGATTCACTAAGATAGGGGAGATAATAAGGTACTTTCTCCAAGTTTGCCATATACAAATGGACTAGACATTGTGAATATGATTCTTACATGATAATTGGTCTTATTTTATATAGTTCTACTATGTTAGAGTTTAAACCTTTCATTTTTATTTAGACAAAAAAAGGGGGAACATTGCAGGATATTTGATCACATGATGTGAAGGGTGTATCACTTTACCAATTCTGCCTAAGATGCCTACTGATTGGTTTAATAAAGAGCTGAACAGTGAATAGCTAGGTAGGAGAGGATGGGAGGACTTCTGGAAAAAAGAGGAACTCAGGTAAAGAATCTGGGCCAGAGAATTTTATCATCCAAAAGCAGAAGTAGGACATAAAGCATAGAGGAGAGGTAACAAACAATGTGATAGAAAGTAGATTAATATAAACTAGTTATTTTAAGTTCCATACGAGCTAGTTGGAAACAAACCTAAGCTAAGGACATGCTTCCATGCTTAATAAAAAGTCTCCATGTCATTATTTGGGAGCTGGTGGTCCAAAGAAAGTCTAGCTACAATTCTTCTTTCAAATTATAGTAAATTTCTGTACTAAAATTATTTGGTCCTGGGCTTTTTCAGTAAGGGTTAGAGGTCTTTTCAAATTACTTTTTTGATCTTGATTTGACTTTGGTGTTATGTATGAAAATTATCTATTTCTTTTAGATTTTTCCATTTGGTGGAATACAGGTTTTTAAAGTATGTCCTTGTGATTTTTCTGGCTTTTCACAATGTCTGATGTTACTTTCATCTTTTCATTTCTAATTTAGCTAATTTGAATCTTCTCTCTCCATTTTAAAGTTAATTTGGATAAGTGTTTGTCAATGTTATTGATTTTCTCAAAGAGCCAACCCATGTTTCCTTGATTCTTTTTATTGTATTTTGTTACTGTTTCTATTTTATTAATTTCATTCCTGATTTTTATTATTTTTTATGTCTACTCCTTTTAGGTGTGTTTTCTTCCTTTTGTTCTAGAGCTTTCAGTTGTGCTGGTAAGTTACTAGTATTAGAGCTCCTAAAAAATAATTTTTGTAGGCATTTAGTTTATTGTACTTGCTCTTTTACAATCACCTCCATTGTGTTCCGTAAGTTTGGGTAAGTTATATATGTATTTTCATTCAATTCTAGAAAGTCTTTAATTTCTTTCTTAACTTTTATGTTGACTCATTTTTTTTTAACTAGGCATTAAGTTTTCAGTTTCCAAGAGTTTGTAAACTCTGTTGTTGCTTTATCTGTAGTAATACAATGCAGATTATTATTTCTGTTTTCTTGTGTCTTGCTTTGTTTTCCATATGTGGTCAGTCTTGAAGAAAGTTTCATGAGGTGCTGAGAAGGTATATTCTTTTATAATTTATGTGAAATGTTCTGTAAATATATGTTGGTCCATTTGTTTCTTTTTTTTTTAACTTTTTATTGATTCTTGGTGGGTTTCACATCATGTATCCTGACCCAATTTGTCTCACATCCCCTTGCTTCTGCCCTCTGCCCTTTTAACCTTCCCCCACAAAAACAAAACAAAACCTAAAAGCCAAAGCAATAACAACAAAAATAACTTTAAGAAAGGTCAGCATAGAAGTTTCAGTGTGACACAGTCACACGGTGGACCCTTTAGTCCATACATCTTTACTTGTGTTTATTGTAATGAGTCATTGGTCTGGTTCAAGTCCTCTGATTTTGATTGATAGTGAGCTCTCACTGGGGTTTCTCTCAGATATATTGTTGTTGTTTTATGTTCTGGACATCCTGTAGCTCTAGATCAACAGATCTGGCCCCTTCATATGCTCAAGCAGTTCATAGATGAGGTGGGTAGTGAGGTGAGCTGCCTTGTATCTTGGTTCTGGACCTGAATGGTAGATGAATTGTTTTCAGTTAGCTCCAAAACTTCTCTGTCTAGTGTTTGTCTAGATGACCTGTCTCTTTGTGAGAGAGGGATATTGAAGTCTCCCACTATGAGTGTGTGAGGGTGGACATGTGGTTTAAATTATAGTGGTATTTCTTTTATGAACTTGTGTTCCCTTGTGTTTCGTGTGAAGATATTAAGACTTGCAGTATCTTCTGGTGGATTTTCCCTTTGGGTATGTAGTGTCCTTCTCTATCTCTTCTGATTAGCTTTGGTTTGAAGACTATTTTGTCAGATATTGAAATGGCTGCCCCAACTTTTTTGTTAGGTTCATTTACTTGGAATCTCTCCTTCCATCCTTTTACTGTGAGGTGTTATCTATCCGGATGTTAAAATATAGTTTTTTAGATGCAGCAGAAAAATGGATCCTTTATCTACATATACTCTGTTATTCTGCATCTGTATATTTTTATTGCGGAATATTGATGTTGAAAAATATCAATAAGTGATACTTGTTGCTTCCTGTTATTTTCTTCTTGTTGTTTTGATGTTGATTTTAGATGTAAGGTCTTATATTTTATTTTTGTCTGTGTATCTGTGTGTGTGTGTTATCTTTTGATTTGATGGTTGAGGATTATTTATTCCTGGTGTTTTCTTATATGTGATTAACCTCTTTAGCTTGGAGTTTTTCTTCTAGCCCATTTTATAGAGCTGAATTTATAGATAGGTATTACATAAATTTGATTTTTGTTTTGATATTTTTTTCATGGCACATCTTCTTTTCTCTATTGTTATTGAAAATTTTTCTGGGTACAGTCATCTGGGCTGTTATGTGGTCTCCAAGAACCTGTAGGCAATCTATTCAGGCCATTCTGACTCTTAATGTTTACATGAGCAGTCAGTTGTTTTTTCTAATAGGTCTGATTTTATATGTTACTTTGTCTTATTCTCTTATAACAATATTCATTCTGTATTCTGTTTTAATTATTATTTGTTAAGGGGACTTTCTTTCTTTTCTAGTAAGATTATTTGTTTTTCTACTTGTTTCTTATAAATTTATAAGAATCACCTTCTTTTGTTAGGGAAATTTTCTATGATTTTGTTGAAAATATTTTCTGTATTATTATTCAGTTTTTTCTCCTTCCTCTATTCCTATTATTCTTAGGTTTGTCTTTTCACAGTGTTCAAGACTTCTGGAAGTTTTGTGCCTATATTTTCTTTAGACTTAATTTTTTTTTGACAGAAGTATCTTTTGTCTTCAGTGACTTAGATATTTGCTTATATCTCTTGAACTCTATTGGTGAAGTTTGCCTAAGAGATGCCTGTTGGACTTTCTGAATTTTCACTTTCATATTTGTCTCATTTTGGGTTTTCTTTTTTAGTTTCATTTCTATTTTCAGGTGTTGAATTGCTTTAATTATTTTCTCCACTGTTTTTGCTGTTATAGAGTCATTTTCTCTTTAAGGATCACTATCAATATATAAAGACTATTTAGTCTTATTTTGTGGTTCATCTATGTTGTAACACTCAGTTACAGTAGTAGATACTGTAGTAGGGTTTCTGGGCTCTAGTGGAGACACATTGTCCTGCCTGTTATTGATTGTATTTCTATGCTAGTGTCTAGGCATCTGGGTTTGTGAAGATTGCAACTCCAGGTGTTCATAACTGGTCCTGTCTTTATTGGGTGTGTGTGTGTGTGTGTGTTTCCCTTTGATTTCTGTTGCCATCTATTAGGAGGTTATTAGGAGGAAGGGAGTGACTGTGTTTTGCTGGGTAGGAATTCCTTCTGAGATCTTGATAAGTATGGCCACTAATTGGTTCCAGGTAAAATGTGTTTTTAAACCTTGGAAGCAGACATAAAGGCATGTGGATGGGTAGGAGACATAGTGCTGAGGATGTCCATAGGAGGAGAGAAAGCAGAGTGTTCCACTAGGATCTACTTAGTCCCTGGGAATAAAGGCAGATTGAGGAGAGGCTGCAGCAGTTGGCCTTCTACAGATCTGGGAAGGAGACTAGGAGATGGGACTTCTAGGAATGGAGGGAGATGTCAAGATGTTCAACTAGCCTACCTGTGAATTTGGTCAGAGTAGACTCTGGGTTCCCAGGAAATACCTGCGAAGAGGGGGCTGAGATACAACAATGAGTAGAAGGAAGGAAATGTGGAGGGAAAATCTGTGTGATCCGCTGGAGATGGGCAGCAGGGGAAGGAAAGACTGCACCTGGTGGAATGCTACAAAGCTGGAAGGAGGTTGAGGGATTGGTTATGGAGGAGGTGGAGATCTACAGTTAGCCTACCTGCTTCCCTAGCTGAAGTAGCCTGCAGTTTTCAAGAAGTGCCTGCTGGAGTTGGAGGTGAAATAAAGCAATGAGCACGTGCTCTACTCCCAGTTTTTTTAAATATGGGAGTTGCAATACCAGTTATTATTGTTTAATTTTTACATGCTGGGCATTAAAAGCAGAAACTGTACTAGGGAAGTTCTCTAACACTGAGATATTAGACCAATCTATAAATAATATTTACTACTTCACTTCAAATCTTTGAAGGCTATCCTGACATCCTTTTGATTTACAACATGCTTTACAATAATACTGTTTCCCAAAGCTTGTTATTCTAGCCTCGTTGCAGAAGATTAGGTGCCAGGTCCAATTTTTACCAACTTTTAAACACCAGAATTGCTATAAGAAGTAGGAACCATGACCAAACAGTAGACCTACGCTACAGGCTTAAAGCAAAATTAAAGTTGAGAAGCTGTAACAGTCAAGACAGAATGGTCAGGACCCAACTGCTTGCATTTTGATCCCAGTTCAGATATTAATTATTGTAGTTTACAATGTTCTCTACGGACATAATAATAATTCATATTTCATGAAGTTCTTTGAAATTTAACAGCTATTAGTTTTAAACAATTTGTAATTGGTTAAAACCAAGTAAATAGTAAATACAAAACAAGAACACCTCCCAATTGTTAAATAAATAGTTCAATGCTACAAACTCCAGGCTCTCTATGCAAGTATACACAGTATTCCCTCTTTATTTTGGTTTTATTTTCTGTAGCTTAGTTGCCGACAACCAACTTTGGTCTGAATGTATTAAATAGAAATCCCCAGAAATAAACAATTCATCCTTTTTACATCTTTCACTATTCTGAGTAAAATCGTAAAATCTTCCCAATTGGCTCTGCCCAGCCTCAGGGCTGACTCATCCCTTTCTCTAACATATCAATAGCCTCCCATCCATTAGTCACCTAAGAACCATAAAGATTAGCAAATTTAGCATACTGGTATTGCAGAGCTGGTGTTCTGTTGGCCCCAGTTCTTAACGAGGGCAATAAAATGTGAGAGTTGTGGTGCTAGCAACTTGATTGGGATATTTTATTATAATCATTCCACCTCATCATTAGTTATTGTCCTAGTTAGAATTTCTGTTGCTGTGAAGAGACACCACGACCATGGCAACTCTTATAAAGGAAAACATAAGTGGGGCTGGTTTACAGTTTCAGAAGCTTAGTCCATTATCACCATGGTGGGACACAGTGGCATGCAGTCAGATGGAGTCATAGCTGAGAGCGCTACATCTTGCACAGGCGACATTGAGTGAACTGAGATACTGGGTGCGGCTTGAACATATATGAGGCCTCAAAGCCCACCTTCACAATGACACACCTCCTCCCAAAAGGCCATACCTACTCCAACAAAGCCACACCTCCTAATAGTGCCTCTCCTGCTGAGCTTATGGGGGTCAATTACTTTCAAATGACCACAGTTATTATGAATTATTTTCTTATTGTGCCTAATAGAAAGCAGTTTTTGCCCTAATTATGTGTGGTTAGGAAAAACACTACACTGTTAGGGACCCTCAGTAGTTTGAGACATCCACTAAGGGTTTGGAACATACTGTCTTAGGATAAATGTGACTACTGTATTTTACTCTGGGAACAAATTTATCTTGCTGTAGCTGTCAGAAATGAGATCGCATACACAGAGATAAATGGCTCCTAGCACTTAAGACTGTTGCTCCTGACCCCAGCAAACATGTAATTGCTGCAGATCTTCTACCTCAAAACCTATTCTGTCACTAGGAAGGGCACAGTTAAGTGAGTTAAGTGAGTGGCACAGAAAATATGTTTTGAAAATATTTAAATAAAGGAGCTAACAAATGGTATTTCAGGCTACCTTCATGGAAGAGCAAAGTGTGAGCTGGGCATTGGAGAGTCGTGTGGATTTTAATCGATTATCAAGGGCCATGCTAGCAGGTGGGTGGGAGAGTACTGTAGAGGTTATGTCTTTCAATTTCTTTAAGAGCGCATGCTTTTCTTTCTGCTCAAAGGTGTTGTTCTCAAATATTCCATTCTCAGTCCTCGGTGTACCAAGAGACTCATGACTACAACCTATTCATTGATTTTATGTGTTAAGATCCACATTATACAGTCATATCCTAATACAGGTCCAAAAGCCATAGATCCTGCTTTACTGCTTCTGTGACCAAGTGTTAAGACATGCTTCCGCATCGCCCACCTATCTGTTGAACCTGATAAAGAGCAGGGGAAACCAAAGAATGCTGTTTTTATCATACTGGAGTTGAAGTACACTTGTTAGGAAGCATTTATTAGGGAGATGGTTTTGTATTTGGAAATGCCATATTCTTGATTACTAAGCATAAATATGAGGACTGAATGAGACATGAAGTAGACAGGAAAGGAGACATCTAATTCTTAAAGAAGAACCATCATGTCTACAATGAAGAAATGGCTAAGAATTAGGTATGCATCTTGTGTTCTTTGTAACAAGACATTTCTGATAACTTTTTATAACAACCCTAGTCATTAGGATCATGGTGATACCTATACTGTGCCAAAAAATTTTTGGAGATATAAAGGTAGATCTTCAAGTGCTCTGGGTGCTCAAGAGAAAATATTTTCACTCTGTGTTAATGATGTGGAATTAACTGTGCACTTGAGAAGTACTCAGGCAAGGACTGTGGTAAGCGGCACATTTTGACACGCCACTGGTACGTATTAAGTTGTCCATCATCTCTCTGCACTGGCGAGCAAACCTGAGCTCTACTTCTAAAAACATGCATCTTCCAGATTCCAACTGATTTGATTTCTGTTTGCTTGTGTTTTTGATTTTTACTAAACTTGGTTCCTCAATTCATCTTAAAGAGGTTGCGTTTCTGTTTCATGTTGTTATTCTCCGGATTACCCTATGTGTCAAAATATTTCTTGCTACCACAACAAAGCAAGCAGCCAATGAGTCCAATGATGGGCTTTGTTTTCCATCATTTTCTCTCTGGACTGACTTTATGCTAATGATGTAAGAGTATTTGGTAAACTTTTACACTTGCAGTGGAAAACCTACATGCATGCTCCTTCCTAGTATTTATTTGTTATTCCAATCACCTGCTAAGTCATTCAACTATGGCAGAAAGGAAGGCAGTGTGCATTCCACATCTCTAATCCTGGGTGTGTACCTACTTGGAAGGCTAAATTCGGAGGGTTACAAGTGCAAAGCAAACTTGGGCAATGTATCAACACCTTCTCAGAAGACCAAACAAAACAAACAAAATGTGTGGGGAGTGAGGGACTCAATGAAAGAGTGCTTACCTAACATACATAAGGACCTAGGTTCAGTCCCTAGTACAGCAAGAAAACGTAATGGCAACAAGGTTTTAGAATATTTCGATATTTAATCAAGTCAAAGCAAGAACACCTATTGCCTTTGTGAATTATGATGGTGTTCTTTTTATATTTTTACAGTTCATTTGGAAAAGGATCCTGTCAATGTGCAAAGTTTTATGAAATTACATACTTCAACTCCATGAACATATGGTCCTGTCAGATTTTTCTAACTCTATAGACCTGAGAGATCAATCCATCTAGGTTATCACACATTTGTTGGAGAGTGAATGAGGCTTTATCTAAGGTCACATTTCTCAAAGTCTGTAGTTTTATATAATATAAAAATAATACTTGACATAGATTCAATACCATGTAGAAAAAAACTGGTAAGAAACTGCCCCTTAATGCTTTACAAGAATTGTGTTTTTTTCTAAAGCATAATTTGATAAAATAAAATATATGCCTCTTACTGATATGATAAGCCTAGGACAGATTTAATATCATGGCCATGGTGTATTACTGTGATTTTTTTCTTTAATACTACCAATTGTAATTATATATCTTTCCCCATATATTTTAAGTCTCTTAAAAACACCCCTTAAAGAAAAAGCACTTTTCCTAAGGGGTATTTTTCATTTCTGTGAGAAATACATCATATAGTTATACTTGTACGATAATGGTCAAATAAATTGTTTTGATAATTAAAAGTGTTTTTAAAAAGCCAACTCTACCTTGCACTGTATTATGCTGTGATCCCTTAGCTTAGGTATCAAATACAAACTGTTTTGTAAACCATGAAGCAACACAGAATTTTGCTTTAGTTTTGAAGTGTAGCCAAATAAAACAATTATGGTCAGATATCCAAAAGAAACAGGAACTGACTGTGCCACATTGTTCCAGTCCAGGTTCCCAACTTGCTCCCAGATCACATTTACTTTTAACAAATAAAAATAGAACGAAAAGCAAAATATCTGTTGAAGTTTGGCGTGTGTTTCAACTAATGTCATTAGTGTTATATACATACTTTTCTTTGATTTTGTCTATTTTATCACTGTTGCATTACTTTTAAGAGAGATATGATCTATTTCTACTATAAATTAATTATCAGTGTTACAAATTTTGTTGATTTCAGTGTTTTTACCCAAACTTTAGTTCAATATCTTTACAAATAATTAGCAGAAAGTCACTGTCATATTTTATCATGGGATTTAATTCCATATATAAGGCTTACTGCTGAATTCTGTTTCTCCACTGCTTTAAGGAGAAGAGTTACTATAGCGATCTCCCCAACCAGAAAGATTAATAGTGGGATTAGAATGAATATAAGACAATATCAGAAAGCCTGGATCAAGAAGAGACTAGGAGCACGAAATAGGTTTGTTAGTGTTTGAAGAGCAAAGATTCAATTATCCATGAAGGTATGCGAGAACAGAGGTTCCTGGAAGAGACAAGTGGCTAAGGAGTACATTCTACTGATGTGCTTAGTAATTCATTTAAAATATTATACTTATGTATTTGAAAATACATGTGTGTGCATATGCATGCATATGTGTGACAACAATTAAAGAAGAGGCCACAAATCTGAAAGAGTATGGGGGTACATGGTAGAATTTGGAGAGAGGAAAGGGATGGGTGAATGATGTTATTATATTTAGTTAAATTATTATTCAAAGATATTATATAAGAACTGTCATATTCTTAAAGTATGCAGGATTACAGAAGGAATAAAAACCCAACACCCCACTTTTTTAGAACTTGCAGTTCTTTGGAGCACTCACAACATTTCGAATATATAGTATAGACAGTAGGCTAGAGGATTCAGAAAGCATGTCTTAGACTAAAGTAGATGACATAGTGGTGCTGGGGTGACTTGGACTATGGCCTGGACAATGGAGTTAGAAACACACTATTGTTGAAAATGATGGTTTAATTCTTCCTGAGAATGAAGGCTCCAGGAACATCAAGGCAGATCAGAACAAAAGGCAGGGCTTGTAGCTCCCTTCTCTCAATTGTCTTCTAAGTAAAAGAAAGCCCCAAATGTAGTTTGAAATCTGCTTGCATAGTTAGGTTGAAGTGGTGAAGTTCCGTATAAACCTTAGAAACCATAAGGGATTTTGGAAAGCTCAAGTCTCTCTTTGAGTCACCAGCTGACCAGCTGGATGTCCATCCCTGGGCCACACCTTCATTATCCCTGATGAGTGTCATAGTGGCTGTCACCCTGTTGCAGCTTCACTGAGCTGTGTAGCTGTCAGGATCTGGTATGCCTCCCAAACTAATTGTGAGTATTTACTATCATTTTTTGATATTTATTTATACAAACTTCTCTAGGCAGGATATGAGAATTGAAATTAGTATTAACAAACAAGTCAGCCTTTGGGTCTTGGAATTTGTTCCTAGGCCTTTGGAAATTGGCACAATAAGCATTTTCTGATTCCTAAGCCTTTACCAAATTGAGGAAAGCATGAGCAGATTTCTGCGAGAGAATCTCTCCTCATTTAATTATCAGTGGATGTCAAGATTTGTTTTACGCAGCGCTCTTCTGATTGGTTTGCACTGAGATGTGGTATATAAATTGGGAAACTTCCTCTAAGGCAAACATTTAAATGAAACCACACTCACCTATGTGAGTGCAACTACCAGCAGCCGCAAAGGAAGTCGAGGGAGAGTCAGAAATGCCACAGAATGATGAGGTAGTTCCTTTTGCAAAAAGTCCTCCATGTATGCAGTGGAACTGCACATGCCTCACCTACACATGTCACCCAGAAATACCTTTATGGTTATTTTGTCAGTAGTGCAAAAACTGTGGATTTTAAACTTTCTTTTGTAGCGATGCCAACTACTACAACTTCGGTGGTGGCTCCCATGATTTGCCACAAACCAGAAGAGAACACAGTGTGCTTTTAATATGGGGATGGAAGTAGAGGAAGGAGGGGAAAGTGATTTGTATGTAAAATAAATGCAAAAAATGTTTTTTAAATAAAATAAAAGTAATAAAAAATAGTTAGTAATTTAAATGAGCATGATATTGAGAATAACATAGTTCTTTGCTTTTTCATGTGAACATACAAGATGCCAGTTGTTAGTGTAACATCTTCATGTAGATTTGTCATTGTTCTCTGCACTGAAGATCTCAAACAGAACTCAGATCTCAGGTATTTTATCAGTTAACAACAAAACACTGTCATGGGGTAATATCAGCTATCTGTGAGTAAGCTTACTATATGATCTTGAAATGACTTAAAATAACTTCTAATTATTTGTTAAATATGCCCTAGCATAGTACCACAGACTGTGGCCTAAACATCAGCTTTTAGTTTTTCACTGTTTTGTAGTCAGAGACCTCGAGACTAAGCTGTCTTCAAGGCTGTTTTTTTCTGATTTGTTTCTTCATTTCAAAGCTGGTCTTTCTTCTGTGCATGAACATCCCTCATGTGTCCTTGAGTATCCAAATATTTTCTTATAAGACAAGTAGTGCCTAACTTAGGTCTCATGCAAATGGACCATTTAGTTTAATAACCTCTTACTTATGTGTGTGATTTGAACCCTTCAAGGCTATTTTTTAAAATGATTTGTTTATTTTTATTTTATGTGTATGAGTGTTTTGCCTGCATGTATGTATGTGCACTTTGTGTATGCAGTACCTGCAAAGGTCAGACAAGTGCATCAGGGTCCTGGTAACTAGAATGACAGATAGTTGTGAGCCAACAAGCAGCTGATGGAGACCAAACCCAGGTCTTCTGTAAGAATAACAAGTGCACTTAGTTGTCAAGACACAAACATAATCACATTCTTATGTACCGTGAGATATAGGTTTGCCGAATGAATTTCAGGGTTCCATAATTCACATAATAACAGTCTCTAAGCACTTGATGCATGCTTGTGAAGAAGCCTTTATTTGCATTTATTTTCACTCAAGTCCACTTTTAGAAGCAGTGTTCATTAGTTACGTCACATGAGGCTCAAGCTTCATCCCTGTATATAAACTCAATACAGCCCGACTATTAATGTACAGGAGAGTAAAACGTGTGTGTGTGTGTGTGTGTGTGTGTGTGTGTGTGTGTGTGTCCCAGGGCACCAGCACATACTTGTTAATTTACTTTGTAAATATGCTTTTCCCCCACTAAATTTCCCCATAGATCTCCATGAAAAGTCACGAGTAGCTCCATTTTAAGAAATGATATTGAGGGCAATAGAGAAATTCATACTGTACTTACTGCATTGGGGAGGGGGAGACATTTGGTTTCTTTAATTGGTGATCGTCCCCATAATGGGAAATACAGCAGCCACCTTCAGGTCTTCAAATCTGCCCTTGATAGACTTCAGTAATGGACGATTTCACGAGGCTGCTTTCTGCTAGAAACAGCTCCCCAAAAGCAGTTTCTACCATCACAGGAGTTCAAAAATTCAAGAAATGTTCTATTTTGATAAATTTTGGACAAGAGGTTACAAACAGTAGTTATTGACTTTGCTTTCATCGATTTCCTCTTGAACTCTTCTACTTGTCCATGCTTTCTGTGTTAATAATGTCCAAGGAAAAAAGTTAAATGTTTTCTCTGACTTCACAGTGTCCCTACCCAAGCCTCTTAACCACTTTATAAAACTGAGACTTTCTTCCTTCTAATCTATGCTTTCTTTCTTTTCTTAAAATGACTGTCAGAGCCTTGACAGTTTCAGTGGGTGGGGGAATATAAAGAATCCACAATACACACACACACACACACACACACACACACACACACACACACACACACACACAGTCTGGGTAGCGACTGTGTGTGTGTGTGTGTGAAAAGAAAAGTTTGAATATCAAACGGACCTGGGAAATGTAATGGCCCCACAGATGACAGCTGGAAATCTTCATAAAAATGTCAAAGTACTATAAGATAGTTTTCAAAAGAGGAAAAGGAAAGCATGCCAAGTCAAAGACCCCGTTGCCTTTTAAAGGTATTGCAATACCTTTAAACGTAAGAAATGTTTCTGGCATTTCATTTTAAAGGTGATAAGATTAATTCTCCCACAAGAAGCCAAGATAACATGATTTACTAAGATGATGGAAGGCTTCTCTTTATGGCTTTACTACCTACATAAAGCCTTTGAGGCTACCTGTGAGACTGCCCTGTTCATCAACCTCATTCTACATATAACTGACTGCCATCCTCTAAGCCATACAGTATTTAGTTCCTTTTAAATATCTGTGTCCTTCACTGTCACAGTCTTATGGGATGGCGACTGAAATTTCAATATGCCATTTGGAGAAGAGTTCACTGAAGCATCTAAGGACAGACTAAAATGTCCCTTCACAGCGTACTGAAGCCCAAAATTATCTCAGGAGCAGCATTGGCCACCATGTTTCTGGCCTGAAGGGACCATGCTTCTCACAATTCCATCTTCTCTTGGGCCCATGTATTCAAGACTTGTTCTTTTTATGTGCCCTTCACTAATGTCTTTTCTATTGTCCATATTTAGCTGTCTTCAGCAATCCACAAACTGCTAGGATGAAGGTAATACTGTTTGGAGGAAATGAGGTGATTTTGATCAACATCACTAAAAGGTTGTAGACATGACTAATAATAAGTCTAACACCCATGCCTTTATTAATACTAGGAAAGAAACATCAATTTGCTTTTCATCCTTAGTAATTCATTCTGGGAACTGGTAGTGAAAGATATTTTCCATAAATTATATTTTCCTTGACATTATACATAAGACAAACCGTGCCAGATAATTATGCCTTCACAAAATAGCAGCTACATATTAGGCACTGCATAAGGAGATCCACATACTTACATCTATACCCTTGCAAATATCTACTTTACACGAGTGAAAACTGAAACACAAAGGCATACAAACAAGGTTGGAAGCCCAAGTTTTATCCATCAGGAGTTCTCGCTCTACACTGATGCTGACCACATTTGGTACTTAGCCTCCAAGAAATAACTTTTGGAAATGTAAATACAATTTTTGTTTGGTGAAAATATATTCCTAAATATGTAAAATAACCTGTGTAGTCCATGTAATGTTGCTTGTATGAAAATTATTTCAGGGCTCACAACCTAGTATTGGATAACCAATCAGAAAAGACTATTATCCTGCTCTTAATGTTCTTTTGTTGCCTGTATTTTTGTCTAGGGTTGAAACTTCAGGATATTCCCCCCTGCCCCATTATTTATATTAGTAGTAGTACCATCCTTGTTTATGTCTTGTTTAGGCAGCCATGTTGATGAGACTTCATGGGTGGAGTTTCTCTGACATTTCTAGGAAACACACTCTTACACCAAACTTCCTGTTCCTCAATATCTGTCTTGGTTACTTTTTGATTGTTATGATAAAAATACCATGACCATGACAACTACTAAAAGCAATTAGATAATGTAGAGCTCACAGTTTCAGAGGGTAAGTCCATGATAATTATGGTAAGAAGCACGGTAGCAAGCAGACAATCCTGGCAGTGGAACAGTATCTAAGTGCTTACTGTTATTATTTATGAATGTATGGTGGGACAGGTTCCATGAAGGACAGAGGTCCCGTAAGGGGCAACGGCAGGCCACCCAAGGCCTCTCAGGTCCTCTTGGTGGGTTGGAGACTGTGGCGGGTGAGAGACAGACAGATACATCATGCAGAGAGAGAGAGTTTGGGTATAGAGTTTATTTAGTGGGTTATAGAGGAGAAAGAGAAGAGGAAAGGGGGAAAGAAAGAAGGGGAAGGGGAGAAGAGGAAAAGAAGGGAGAGGGGCAGTAGTTACCTCTTCAGAAGAGGGACAGATGAGAAAAGAGAGTAGGCTGGAGAGGAGGCAGGGGATCTGCTTGCCTTGCAGGAAGGGGTGGGGTGTTGGGAGTGGGCAAAGCTTGTTTCTTAAAAAGACAGGGTACCAAGATGACAGGGAAGGTCAGCAAAATGATAACACATCTTCATCCACAAGCATAAGAGGGGGGTGGTCCTGAGAATGGCATGTGTTTTTGACACCTTAAAGCCTACCCCCAGTGACATACCTCTTCCAACAAGGCTGTACCTCCTAATCTTTCTCAAAAAGTTTCACCTATGGGGGTCATATAATTCAAGTTATTACAGGCTCTTACAATCTTTACAACTGTTCTTCTGCAAGGATTATTGAGCCTTAAGTGCAGGAATTGTGTTTTAAATGTATCAGTTGGAAGTTGACTCAACACAGTTTCTTGTTCTCTTTTGCTTCATCAAGGTTTTCTGTAATGGGCTCTTTCTGCAGCAAAAAGTTCCTTTGATGAGGCACAAGAACTACACTATCTTTGGGTATAAGGATGAATATTTAGAAGGTAGTCAGATTATACTGATTTTTTTAATGTGGTGATTGTGGCTTCTCCCCCAAGATACATGACTTCTCTAGCTCTGGGTAGTTAACTAGGTTTCCTTGTGTGACTTCCTTCTTGGTGGATGAGCCTTAAGTTCAATTGGAAAGTTGTTGGTTACAGCCAAGTTATGCATACCACTATTGTACCCATAGGTTTATGGTGTCATTCTTCTTGCTGATTGGTGGAAAATATTTTGGAATCTTAACTCTATCTTCAGAGGATTCATGTACAAAATTTTTAAAATATCTTATTTAGGAGATTTTTGCCCTTTATAAAACTGAAAGGTACTGGCAGTAATATGTCCTTTATTAAGCCAAGACATTTTACATTAAATAATTTGTGCATCGTTGACAAATCTCATCCTTCCAACTGAGATAAAAATCTGCATTCCAATTACAAGGAAAAAAATAGATTTGAGTCCATTTAAAATGAGATTAGAATTTGTCACCAACGAGGTTAATTTTTCTCCACTGGAAAACATAAATATCAATGTCACACTCAGACATATCACACCATACACAAGGCATCCTCTACTTTCTTCCTCCAAAGAAACTATCTGAATTTTCAGAAAAAAACAGGAGAAAGATGTTGTGAGAGTTATAGAAATTCTAGCTGCACTGCACCATTCTCTTGGCCTTTATAAAGGAGATATTGGAGAAGATGCTCTAGAGAATGCATTTTGATTAAGTTCTTATTGGGGTGGGAAAAGTTAGATGTATGACATTATGGTTTAGAATGTGCTCAAGTTTTTATAACTAGAAAATGGCAAAATGACATTCATAAGACATTCATAATGACATTCACTGCACACATTTCTTTTATTTTGGTCATCATTTTGTCTGTTTGTGGTCCTTCTGTTGCTGTTGCTGTTAACTCTCTTTTATTTTAAATGCTACACAACTAACACAAAGGGCATATTTAGCATTTGTTGCAACATAGTATGACCTTTAATTTACTTAGGTAGGCATCTGCTGCTTTCATTTCTTGCTGCTGATTTGTTAACATGATATCCTGTCTCTTTGTGTTGGGAAACAAATGTTGTATGAGAGCTTAGAGAAGAAATTATTCCACACAGAGAGTGAGAAAATGCACAAGACTGTCTTTATTTCTGATTAATCTAATGGGACAATAACTTTAAAAAATGCTTTGAATGTATACAACTAGTACGAGCAAGTTATTCTACAAATTTGTGTCTGAAGGAAAACTGGCTCTTTCAATGGTGATCTCTAGGAAAGAGGGACACACAGCAGGGAAAGTTTCAATGCCAGTTAGGCATGCACTGTTCATAGTTTCTTCCCTAACGCACCATTGAATCCAGTAGTAGTCATCCCCTGGCCTCCTGTGACCACATCACAGCCATCTACAGGAAAATATCATCGATATGCTGCATAAAGTGCCTGAATTCCCTGTTTCTCAGAGGAGCTGCAATGTCATCTGAAGCACTAGTCATAAACAGAGCAATTCCCTTGTTGGTGTCTGCCCTGTGCATTAAGTGAGCTGACTGACAGGGACCTTGGGACATAGCAGTGCATTAAGAAAGTGTATTTAATTGACAGAAGATGTTTGTAAGTTTCTGCAGGCCAGCAGTAGGAGGAAAATCAAAATATGTATAAATGTGGTATTTAATAAACCATTGACATTTTGAACAATATTCTGTCAAATATTTGTCATATCTATATATTGCCTTTAAAATAGTACTAATTTGCATCATGTTTCACTTAGTGTTTTCTATTGTGCATATTACCTATGTATGTCTAGTGACATTTATATTTAATCATATCACTAATTGCCTAAGACATCACTTATTTTGAAAAGTATATTTATTTAAGATTTTTTTGTAATTTGAAGTTGTTGTAAATATAAAAGAAGTTATCAATTACAAACCCTCTTCATTATCGGCACATTTTATCCCGTTATTATTTCACTGAAATTTAGTTTATGATCAATGTGAAAACATTTTGTATTAAAGCACAGCTTCTTTGTTCTTTGTCCATCACTGTCTCTGAATTTCTGCATTCTGCATGTGGAAAATTATATGCTTGTGGCACACCGTCTCTGATCTGGGATGGTGACGTATAGCAGTTGTTTTTGTCCATAGTGTCCCCAGAGTGTATGTGGCCCTAGAGTAGGACTCCTGTGACATGTACTTGATTCCGCACACTTAGATTCCTGACAGTGTTTATGAACTAAATGGTAGAGTCAGGTTGCTAAGCTTGCATTTACCAGGCTTTCAAAGAAGAATAAACAGGATTTATATCTAGAATCCAGAGAAGAAAAAAATGTTCTCTCTCTTTGGACAATGAGGTATATCTGAAAAGGATAGATGCCTCACTACATGCTTTAGGTTACGAAGCCATGTGAAAACAGAACTCTAAAAATGAATAGAGGAAAAATAATGCATAAGAGATAAGAATGAAGATGAAAAAAGAACAAATATGAAGTTCAAATAAGTCAGATGTGATGTGCTTCAAACTTCTGTCCCTCCTCTCAACAGGTGATGAAGTGCAGTGTCTTTTGATGCACAGCTTAGATCCTCTTTTTTTTTTTTTCCAACTTGTCTCTGGAATGGGTCAGTATAAATAGGATAGTAAATTTAGAAGATAGTCATGATTGGGGCTTGTCTTCCAGGTCTGGCGTGAAGACAAGGAATCCCGGTAACATCTGATGCCTCAGTGGTATACATGGCAAAGCTTCATTATAAAATGAAGAAATTTAAATTCTGGTTTTTGCCGGGTTCTCAGCTATAATATGTTTTTGGATACTTTACTGTACCTCTGCTTCTATATACTAATCTATAAGATGGAAATGGTTGTATTAGCTTCCCTGTGAATCCACAAGGATTTTTGGAAGATTGCAGCTCTCATGCACCCAAGAGAATAATCTCACTCCAAAGTTTATGGACAGACACTTAATAGACAAGACCATAACATCTTTTTTTTTCTTTTTTCTTTTTTTGTTTTTTCGAGACAGGATTTCTCTGTGGCTTTGGAACCTGTCCTGGAACTAGCTCTGTAGACCAGGCTGGTCTCGAACTCACAGAGATCCACCTGCCTCTGCTTCCTGAGTGCTGGGATTAAAGGCATGCGCCACCACCGCCTAGTGACCATGACATCTTTATTATATAAGAAAGTACTTTGAGAAGATACTGAACTTTTATGATTTAGACTGGTAAAAGTGAGTGTTGCCATCCTTAGCTGTGCAGTGGAATAGCTTTGAAGTCATATACAACTAATTATCCAGGATGCCATACAAATCACATCGTCTGCTGGAACCGCAGTTTTTCTTTCTGTGGAATAAAAGGTTCTTATGGTCTAGGCTCATTGTCAGTATTGCCCTGAAGAATCTATGTACAAGTAGGGCAATTCATAAAGCATACAGTCTATTCAATATTATTCTCTGATTTCTTAATTATTACCTGATTTCTTAATGGTCCTTTATATTCTTTAATTCATATATTGCAAAGTTGATTTTTCGGAATACATAAAATTTAGTTGTAGGTTATTGGTTCATTATATCCATTATATCCTTTTGTTGGATGGGGGTAGGTCATCTTTACATTCTGGCAGTTATATGTCCCTTATTCAATAAGGGCTTCTAAGTCCAGAAAATAACCCAAGTCTCTGACTTCCATAATCTCAAGGTTCATGGTTTTTTTCTGCCTATTGTTAGATACCAGTTGTTTTCATATTTTTACTTAGTCAAAAGTAGGCAGTGCTGTGATTATACCATTAATACATTTGTTGACAAATTTTAGAAGTAGTATCTCTTGGAAGTCTACATGCTACTTCATTTAAAGGATATATTCATTAAAATTAATTTTAGAAAAAGGAAGTCTCAGTAACTTTATATATGATATATATGCATACATTTATTTATATAATTTAAATATGAAGATTCTTTGAGCCCCAAACTTTATCATATGTACACAGTAAATTGAGGAATTAAATTATCATCAGAAATTCTCTCTAACCAAATCAGCCATTAGCTCTTTAAGCCATCAGAAAACAAAAATTTCAAATCGTGTTATTTCTTGGACAACGTGTATTTTTGCACAATATGAGAGCCCAGTGGAGTCTAGATAATGGATAAAGCATAAAATACTTTATTTTAGAGTTTTACTTGCCCATTCTTACTTCAATGGCAATTAAATCAGAGCAGACAGCTAAGTCCTAGTCCTAGTACATGTATAGAATTAGTTAGCACTAACTTCTGCTTTATGAGTCATGTGTGACTTTGTGTGTATGTGTGTGCATGTGTATGTGTGTGTGTGTGTTTGATAGAACGTAGGACTTGCACATGCTGATAAGCACCAACTCTACTTTATGATTCTTGAACAGCAAATACCTTGCGTTAACATACAATACATACTTGGAGCGGATTTAGAATACACCTAGGAATTTCTTACCAATCACAATCTGACCAGCACTTTGTTAAGAATAACACATGTAGACAACATAGACATAGCCCTTGTCCCAAGGACCCTACGCAGGGATTTATTCATTATGTTTCCAGATATTTCTATGAAGTGCTGCAAGATTGTATATTGGATTTACAGTAATTTGGTAAAGGGATGTGTAGCACAGGAAATGCTTCCCTGAGAAACCTAAGCTAAACTTTAAAGAAGAAATAAATTTGCCAGACGTGTTTCTGTGTGTGTGTGTGTGTGTGTGTGTGTGTGTGTGTGTGTGTGTGTGTGTGTGTGTGTGTGTGTTCAGAACAGACTGGCTTAGGTAACAGAATTGGAAAAGGAACCAAATGTCTAGAGGTTAAAAAAAATTAAGCAGCCAGTGGACATTACAAAAGTAGGTAAGAAGTCAATTGATATGTGTATTTGATGCATAACACATTTTCAAAGATATAAGAAATAAAGTTAAGTATATGGCAATATTTTCACTATAATAGCTATTTTTTCCAGTTTTTGTTCCTTCATTGATGCCATTGATATTCACAGTCCCTTTACTAGGAATAGCACCAGTGAAATCATGTATTGCTTTATCACATAACAGCACATGTAGCATTTAGTGAAACTTATGTAACAATGTTGCTTTTAAACTTATAGCAATTTGAAAACTATGTTAAAGTTTGATTTGCCTTCTGGACCCAGGCATAGCCAAGTGTTGCATTCTCCCTTAAATTCAAAAGCAGTAAGTCATCTCCCAGATGGCTCTTTAAGTATACATAGTTTTTAGAACTCTTTAGGTTTCCCTGCACAATGTTAAAAACTCATGACGTAGGCTTACAATATAAACAAAGGTATTTTTGTTTCCTTTTCTTGTCTCCTTTTCTCTGTTGTTATACTTTTCTTTGACATTGTTTTCTTCCCAGTATTGCTTTTCTCTGTTCTTTTCTTCAAGGGTAATACAAATTATGTGATTCTCAGGGGAAAATAAAAAAGAATGAAGATTTAAGAAGGGTATAGAAAAACATGTATTTACATTCATACAGATTATTTGTTACTCAATAGGTCTAAAATTATGTTTAAAATTCCCCTTCCCCTTGTTCTCTGAGTCTCCCCATGAAATTTAACTCTAAGCCAAACACTTTTAGTTGCGTAGTATCCAAGTCAATCTGAGTTACTTTGACAACATTCACAAGCAGGTTGTCTTGACAACAGCAAGAAGGATCTTTTTACAGTGAAGGAGGCTCAGCAATTCGAGATCAGCACTGGCAGATTTGGGGTCTGATAGAGTGTACGTTTGGGGTCATAATGACCATCAGCTTACTGGGTCTTAGCACAGAAAAAAGGTATGCAGTTTAGGTGTTGAAGGGCAATAATCTGACTCACTCATCTCCAAACACTAACACATTGAGAAATAAAGCTTCTTGATGAACAATTAAAAGATGATGGCATGACTGGCCATAGTAATGCACTCAGGTAAACCTAGAATGTGGATGGATGAGGGAGATGGATTGTGGATTTGGAGCCACTAGACTGCAACACACACATTTTAGAGAGGATATAAGTGATCAGTCTATCTATTCATGTGAAAATGCTACTGTATAGAGTTAGTCCAAACAGGAGTTCCATGCTCTTTTTCAGTGAACAGATGTTTCTGTTCATCATTCACTCCTGGATCCAGCAAGAGCATGATGGCTTGTCAGTGAAGGAGACTGAGGCAATATCTGCTGGTCTCTGTTTGATCTAACACTGCAGATGGAGGGTACTAACGCTAACAGGTACACTCTGACCTCCACATGTGTTCTCATAGTGATGTTAACAGAGATAGGTGGTGGAGATGCTCTTTTCTTGTCCAAAATACTCAACACATAGCTAATTCTGATAAAAAAAAAAAAAACAGAATAAAAAAATCTCCAAACTTTTATAATGCTGCTTATTTGCTTGAAAATCACTGCAACAGGAAGTATATGTTATAGGTGCTATTATCAGTGAAGACACCAACAGACTGAGTCCACACATGACTAACAAGACGACAAAAAAGGAAACAAAGGATCCCTACCCTGAATTTATCTAGGGAAATAGATAAGAGAGCAACTTAGCATCTTTTTTTGTATTGTTTTTTGAAACATGGTCTCATGAAGTCATCTAGGCTGTCTTGAACCTCACTTATGTTCCGGGCTGATGCTAACCTGCAACAATTCATGTCCCTCATCCTCCCTAGCACAAAAATTACACATAGGGCTGCCATAGCCAGCTAAACTACCATCCTTTAACCATTTAACAAGTAACAAGCAGATCTGTCTACATCAATCTGAGACAGATGTTGAACCTATTGTCATAGTTAGATTTTGTAATATCATTAAGTTGAAAAAAAATCTTGGACCCTGTAAATAACCTCCCAAGGATAAACCATTCATAACTGAGTCCTGGTAGCAGCATCCTTCCCTCTGTTGAAGAAACTTCATTAAAATGTTTCTTCCCAGAGTTCCATCTTCAGTTTCACTTGCATTTTATGTATGTTCTGTCTTCCAAACACCAGCTGACATTCTTTGTCAGCTTTCTTTCACTACACATAGAAGCTTTATGCAGTGTTCCTACATCCTTTATACTACATATTGTCTTTCCCCTAAAAATAAATACATTAAAAAAAAGATTGGAAATTGTATATGTCCATGGCCTTTTGAAATGAGCCGGTTTATGTTACTTATATAACATTTAAGGTATCAATAAATATTGAACAATGGTAAGATTAAATAAAATTAACAAATTTTTAAAAATATTTTAAAAGTTAATAATCACATAAATTTGTTTTTCAGTTTTATAACATCTTTGTAGCATATTCTTTGAATAATATTTTTTCACCACATAAAAGACACACATATTTGTTTAATGTCATGCAGAATATATATTTTGTGCTTGTTCATAATTAGTTAAAGTGTAACACTTATTATTCCCTGTTTTTAAAGGAAGTACTTTAAATAATATACTTAAAATAATATACTTCAATTACTTCTTTCCCTATACAGCTTCTCATGACAATCATAAGGTTAGGATAAAATATAGTTAGTCCTGGTATACATGAACAATTTGAGCCCATTTACACATAGTAATAGAAGCAGGATTTGCACCATTGATAAAAGCAAAGTGCCACAGTGTGATCTTCTTACAGTTTCAAGCACAAGGAAGCTGAAGCAGTAGATCATTTGAGCCCAGAGTTCCCAGACCAGAAGGCCCAGCATTGTCTCTCTATTCTATTTAGCATTTATTCACCATACTATGAGTGCCCAGAAAAGTTATTTACATTTTATCTAGTATAAGTACAAAAAAGTAAGGTAAATATGAATTTAGATGTAGCAAATATCATCTGATTTCCTACGTATTATGTCTACAAATAATGACATGTCATTTGATTTCAGATTTTTCTATTAAGGAAGATGCTACATGAACTCACTGACATCTAATGTTCAGGGCTACAGAGTTTATGACCTTCTCTAGTTGGTTGCCTTTCTTACAAATTATCTTACATTTTCACTCCCATATTTACTACCTTCTCTACTTTGTAAATTGTTTTCATTTTCATAGTCATTAGTTGATGTGAGGTATTCACTCATGATCAGTGTTTATGTTCTTGTTTTAGTTGAATCTCAAAGATCTTCTCAAACTGATGCTGAGTTCAATCAGGCCCTATCAGTTATATTGTTACTGATAGAATCAGTCAACACTGTAAGGGCAAATTAAAAGCATTCACATATTTTATGTGTCCTCTTCCACTCATTATTAAAGAATATATCATTTATTTGCACTCATCTTATTTGAGACCTATCCGCCGACATTTTTGCATTACGAAAAACTATGCTTTCTTGTTTTATGACATTGGGCACATCTTTTAAATAATGAATTGATTGATTGTACAGATCAGTAGAAATCCGTATAGCAGATAAAGATTTAAGAGAAATGTGGATTTCCCCCCACAAACACGCACACTTTAGAAAGCATAAAGGGATGTTCACTATATGAGATTTATTTTCTGGACACAGTGATTTACTTTACTTTCTTGTAAATGTCCCTGGGCTTGGAAATGTGGTCATGTTTCCACAGAAACTATGAGAACTGGAAACAAGATTTCCTTCTTTATTTCATTGTACAGCTGTAGGGTGGGATTCTGTGTGATGGGTATTGTGAAAACACTGGCATCTCAGTACATAAAGTATTCGACTTCATGCTGCTTCAGAGTTACAAGGAAAACTATTAATTGAATAAGTAACTTTTAAGTTTAATGCCTATTTCTAAGGCATGTATTTCAGGAGCTGTGAAGAATGTAGACATATGTTCTGGCTTGAACATATCATGGAATGCCTCCTGAGCAAGCAACGTTTTTGCCAAGAAACTTCCATTAATGAGTGATGTGTACTAGAAAAGATTTGGATGAGGTAGAAAGGAAGAGTATCTCAAATGAAGATGAAAAAGTCCAGAGGGAAGAAGGGATAGATTTAGGAGAATTGAAGGCCTCATGCAACTTTATAGAGTGGGGCAAGAGAATGATGGCCATAAGATGAAGCATGAATGAAGCAGTGGAAGGAGTATAGACCTGAGAGTGCACAGATAACATCACTAAAGGGGGAAGATTGTGTCCTACAGGCAATAATAAAGGTTTTGTGGTACGTTTGTATTAGCTGGAGTGTGGAGAATCAGTCATATTTACTGCAGAGAGATGCAGAAAGATGTTAGAGACAGCCAAGGTAAATGAGTAGGAGGGATGTCCAGAACTAATTTTCAATGATGTCTGAAGCGATATGGGTCCGCACAGACAATGGGAGAGCTCTAGCATGGAAATTAACTTAAGGAACTGTGTAAATCATAGAGTTGTGAGGAAAGTTATGCCACTAAAAACTGCTGTGAGTATATAAGCTAATAAGGAAGTCCACAGAGAAAAGGATATGTGTTTTTGAAAAATATTTTGTAGTTACCTTTCAATTTAGGCATATAAAAACATAATCATTATAGAAAATCACATAGTTCCTCAATAGTCACGTTGACAGGAATTGCTCTAGGATAGGAAACAGCAAGCTTTTGCATATTTCTAAAGTATACTTATATACACACACAAGCTGTGAATACATTTCTTAAGTAGAGAGTTGGAATTTATGCTATTTATATCATTTTTAAAAATTATCAGTTTTCCAAAAATTCATTTCTACACTATGAAATACAATTTTACAATATTTAAATTATTATGTAGTCTAGAGAAATACAGCTCAAAGTTTTTATCAAATATATATTTGTCTCAACCTTGATTGCATTTTAAATTGAACATTAATGTGTGAAATATTTTCAGTCACACTGACATTTGAATAATGGTTCATTGAGATGGTCTATATGACAGGTTTTTCCCCTTTCTCCAAAGGTGTATGCTCTATGATAGGCTAGGTTTATTATGGTAAGTATAATACATTACAACATTAGCATAGAAAATGAAAGTCCCTTATAAATAATTATAAATCTGAGGGAAGGGTGTATTTGTTTTCTTCTTTTGCAAAACACCTCAGGCATCCTACATAGATAACATATAATTTAGGGTTTCTTTCAACTCTTAATCCTTACTCAAACTACTGCCAAAATGGCTTGCCTCCAACTTCTATTCTACCTAATTTTCATGAAATTGAAAAGCTCTTCTTTCAAAATACACTACTGAGCACCGACAGCCGCACAAACTCTTTTTAAGGGCTTTATAGATCAAGAAAACACTGTCTATTTGCAAGCTTGATTCAAGGTCAATGTGAACAGGGTTCCTAGCAGACAGTGTTTTCTATTCAGTGAAGCAAGACTCTCATTTAGTTCAGATCTGTCACTAAGAGCCACTGTTTACAGCTTCATTTGTACCTTAAGTTCTTACACCTTTTTTTAAAAATGTATTTTTTAAATACTTTTAATAAGTAAGTGGGTATTTGAGCATACAAGGATTTAAACATAATTTCTTCAAATGCTATATGCTTCAGCATGTTAAACTTTAGTGAAACTGAAGGACACTCAAATAAAAGTCACTTTTGTCAAAGCCTTTCCTAACTCATGTTTGATGATATGAGATGTAATCTCTTATGATGCACAAGTGATTGGTAAATCAATTTTGGTAGAATACACAAGAACCGTTTGGACTTTGTGGTTTTCTTAAATGAAATGATAAGGGAATATGTGGTCTTAATAGGAAATAAAGTCTGCTAGGCCTATTTGAAATGCTTCAGTGTGATAAAGACGGTGTTAAGTTTGGTGTTCATAAATTTCCAATCTGGAATAAGAGCTTGAATGTATTTTGTAAACTTAAACCTGTTGTAGCTGAACATGTTTAACTAGTTAATAAGAAACATCAAAAAGACAAAACCCTGAGGCCAAGGGTCATTTTTTTTGTAAAGCGATTATATGCTGTTTAAATTGGTTGTTCGGGTCTGTCTATAACATAAGTTTAATAACCTAGCTCAAATGCAGATTTCTAATTTTCAATTAACATAGGAATAATTTTGTTTGCTAAAATAAAATAAATGAATGAATGATAAGTCTGAAACATGAAATGTTCTAGGTAGAACTTTTTAAAATTCCAAATTTCAAAAAATCATGTGGCAACTGTATAGCTCAAGCTTTAAGTATTAACTTTTAACCTTTGACCTTACAGATTTTAACCAATGAAATGTCTCTTTAAACTTTAAAGGAAACAATGATAACGAGCGCCTGGCGATTGCTAGACAGCGAATTCCATATCGACTTGGTCGAGTAGTTGATGAATGGCTACTCGACAAAGGTAAAAACATTGATTAAAACTTCAAATAAAAAAATAATTTGAACATAACCAAGTAGTACTTCATTGTAACACTAATAAACATAAAAATAAATTTTCCGTAAAACTAAATTAAAAACAAATTTAAAACAGTAAAATGTAGATAGTAATATTTGCATACCTTGTATAATAATTTCTATACATTTTTAGAAGCACAAACGGTTTAATAATCTTACCCAGTTAACTTAAGGTTAAAGGGACTGTTAAATATAATCCACTAACTCAATCTATGAAGGTACTCAGAGCAAGCATTAACCAAAAATGATAAATCATTTATAGATTATATCCATGTTCCAACCTCTAAATTATTAACTAAAACATATGTAGTTCGGATATCTTTATCATGGTCCTGAAAAAAAGCAACTCTTTGTTTAAACTGTAGGAATCTTAAATAGTGGGCAATATGGATTGCCAGTCAAAAATGAAGTCCCTTTAACGTTTGGAAGCTTCTGAGACCAATTGGGAAGCCCTAATTAAAACGGAACTTAAATTTGTGTGCATGCTTTCTGAGTGGAGAGCACTCTGCTCCCCTGGAGCTCCATTTGATGATAATGGTACTGTTGCTAGGATTGTTGATGGAAATGTGCCATAATTTCTCCATCGATTTGTGTATCATTCCTGAAGCCACTTTTTACATCTGAAGCTATTGTTTTTTGGTTTTGTTCTTGTTTATTTTTTTCATTTTATTTTGTTTTGTTTTGATAGACTTGCTGAAAGCCAATCAGAAAAATATTTTTGAAACTTTTTTTGACTCTGACAAACTCAATGTAAACTATTCATTTTCTTTCAGTGTGATTGCCGGAAAATAGAATAATTGAAATAACAATGGATTATTGCCTTCCAAAAAACTAAACTTTTCTAAAGAATAGCATATAGAGTTGTGTGGGCACTATGTTAATTAAGAATTTTTATGATAAAATTTAAAATTAGACTTTAGCTTCTACAGATTAGTTTCAGAGGTGATTTTAGGATAACAAATATTTGAAATGTTAGATATATCATACTTTTTAAATTTAACACTTTGAATTTGAGACACCAACAGCAATTATCGAGGCAAAGGAAAAGGGGATTCACTAAAATTTGATTTGTAATATATGTTTGATTGGTCTTTTAGCAAAAGCACAACATTTATAATATGTTGAAACTTTATTATATTTCATGGACACCTCATTTCTAAGCAATGAATTATGAGTCAATTGCCTTTCTTATAGTTTATTGCTCTCATTATCCACCCCATGAAAGATCTGTTTTATCATCCTTTGTAGAATGTAGAGTTCACAATCAACATTTTTGCATGTATGTAATATTATTTTTACAGGGCGTCAGCTCACAATCTTCAATAGCCAAGCAACCATAATAATTGGCGGGAAAGAGCAGGGCCAGCCCTTCCAGGGCCAGCTCTCTGGGCTTTACTACAATGGCTTGAAAGTTCTGAATATGGCAGCAGAGAATGATGCCAACATCGCCATAGTGGGGAATGTGAGGCTGGTTGGTGAAGTGCCTTCCTCTATGACAACTGAGTCGACAGCCACTGCCATGCAGTCAGAGATGTCCACCTCAATCATGGAGACCACCACAACCCTGGCTACCAGCACGGCAAGAAGAGGAAAGCCCCCCACGAAAGAGCCTGTCAGCCAGGTGAGCTCCTGCATGTCACCCTTTCCTTTTGGATCTGTACTCATCAAAGAGGCCTTTTCTGATCATGTATCTTTTCCAAACAGGATTCTATTTCTGATCTTGTGTGCTTGCCTTTCTTGGAGGCTGTTGTATGTGATCCATCGTCTACAAATATGAGCTATGTGGATGTTGTTTCATAGAAGTCTGCAGACAGAAAAAGGCTCTGTATCGTTTGGTAGTTGCTAGTTTGATTCGATAGCCTTGATTTAGCACATACTGGTAGAGAGAGGATCTGCTAATTATGGAGAAACTATAATTTTAAGATTAACAAACAAATAAATGAATGGCATATTTGAAAGACTTTGTTTAATTAAGCTTAGCCTTCCTCAAAATAAAAGGGATTAGGTGCATAGATTCCATGATGAATGATGGGTTTGTTTTCTATTTGTGAGGAAAGTGCTCATTGACTTGTCTGAGGGTCAAGATATTTTGTATGGTGTGTAATTAATTAATAATGTAATTAAACAGAATTCACACTAATGAGTTTATTGTTAAATTCTGTGTCTGCAGCCTTTAAAAACAGAATCATTAAATGTGATATTGGTAGAGTTGGCAAGCTTATAAATTCAATGGCAAAATTCTTACTGATTGCCTAGATAATGTGCTGATTTCATCATTGACATTACATCAGAGAGCAGCGATAAAGACTTACTAAATGCTATTGATGCTGTTGAAATGCTATTGAATCATATGAGAACCTTATTGATACATGTAGGTTTTGCACATAATTTAGTTGTTAATTCTTTAAGAGTTTTTGGGTTCTTTTTTGGTTCAAGATTGGTGGCTTCATTTTGCTCTTAATAATGAATGTCTTCCATAGTTATCACATAATGAGTTTTCAAATATATGATCTTTATTTATTCAGGAAACTGTATTTCAAATGAGAAACTAATGACAACAATCATTTTAAAAGCAGCTTTTGGATCAGGCATTTAAAGGAGATTATCAGATTTGGAAAGAGAACACTAGAAAACAAATTCTGTGTGTATTAGTACTGTATCATGTCATTATGTTATGTTTCAGAGGGGAAAAAGTGTGCTGATTTTTTACTTTGAATAAGATGGAATGGTATGAGTGAATAAGAAAGAGAAAAATAAGTACTTGATTAAGGTGAAGAAGGAAATTGACCAAATATTGAAATATAATTTCACAAATGGGATACAGTGCTATATTGCATATTTTAAAATAATACAAAGCAATTTATCTCATTTGGTTTTATTTATTTGCATCTGGAAAACAAAGTGGGCTGTTTTATAGGACATGCTGTATTATGTATTTATTTCTAACTATCTACAAGGACGGATTGTGCTCTGGGCATGAGGACATAGGCAGATGTCACTACCCTCATGACATTAATTTGAGTAGGAATGTTGACTTTGAAGAGCATCGACTTGTTATCTGTACTTTGTTTAGATTTATGCTACTGTTGATGACAGCACTCGGCTCTTTGGATAAAGACTTGTGACTTTAGACAGGATCTTGCTTGGTCATGATGCTGGGTAGCCTTTGTTTGCACTTCACTTTGAAGCTGTTGCGGTTCAACTGATGACAACCCATTTGGCCAAGGCGAATCTGAAACAGGAAAAAGTAAATGTAAAATTATTATTAAAGTATTTCCTTTACATAAAATAGTGGCTAAGGGAATATGCAAGTGTGTTATATATGGGGCTGGAAATGTTTCTGTAAATACAATTTGAGTTGGTTTAGTATTTCTATTACTAAGCCTGTATCATTGTTAATTAAGTAGCCAAAATTCCTAGAAAAACTTGTATGTGTTTTCAAAGAAGGAACAATGAAAATCATTATTTTAATGTAATTTAAATAATGTCTTCTGTTTATAACAAAATTTAAATATGCAAATAACCTTTAATTTTAAGAAACAAATTCAAAGATGTTTGGCTGCATTTTATTAAATTAATTAATACAAAGAGAAAAGGGTTCAGTACTCATTATTTATCAATGAGAAATCTTTCAGAACTATTCCAAGCTCAAGGGCAGTAGTGGTATAGAGAAGTAAAGAACCTATTCAATTAGTGATTGCTTGGTTCATTTGAAGAGATACTGAGTTAAATCTAAGAGTACTGTCTTCATTTAAAAGTAGATATTTTAAATCTTTAAAATTTTCACCAATTAATAACAGTGATTAAATAAATTGTTTTAATATTACAGATCAGCTGTTACTGATATTCAGTGGAAACAAACTTCTTAATTTTTGAAATAATTTTTGAAAGCCTTTTTCAGTCACGTGTGTATGAGCTAAGGAAACAATTGAGCATACACTATGAAGGAAGGAAAATCACTATGAAAGAAAGCAAAATATTTTTAATTATAGGATAATTCATTTCCATTTTTCATCTTAGAATTGAATTAATTGCCCTCGAAATACAAAAACATTATTGATAGATGGTATATATATAGAGATGACTGATAGATAAAAATCGATAGATAGATCTGTATATTACATCTGTAGTTTTTGATTGCTAAAAATTATACAAGTATCTTAAAATTTTAATGAATGATTTGTAATTAGTAATACAAATCCAAAGTCCAAACTTTGCCTACTTTTTAAAGATTACATGAAACATCTGTCCTTAAACTTTGTCCATGGTGACCACATCTGCTTGCTTTTATCAAGTCCCCCACTAAATTGTGTACCAAAGAGGTCCTTTCATTTTTCTAAAGCCAAACTGTACTGGTTTTTTTTTTTCAGTCAAATTGTATTTTCTTCAGTGATAACACTGAGCCACTTATGTTACAATGACAATGTACCTAGAGGTAGTGGTATGTTTTTGGTCCACCAGAATTAAATTGGATTCACTTCAAATAAATGATATGACATTTGTTCAGCTATCCTGCAGGGCAGGGATTGGGTTAGAAATGCATTTCAGGTTTCACAGAGTCAGTGACTAGAGGAGTGTTCAGTATATTCTCTGTGAAACCCCATCTATTCCCACTTATAAGTAAATATGCTTTAAGAGATAAAAAGAAAAAGTTTTTCATTCTGAGTGATGATCAGTTTTCATACTGGTTTCTTAACCTTACATGATTTAGAATAATAAAACAGTAAAGATGACTACCTAATATGAAATGGCTTTTTAAAAAAAGGATTGGACAGGACAATATTGATAGCTTTTTACAGGGGTTGAATAATGTGTATCTTGTATTACTGGAATGCTTAAGTCAACATATCTTTATAAGACTTACAAACTTTCTGGAATCCTATTCTTACAAGGAAAAATATTATCACAATTCATTCTCCAAACATGGAGAGCCATTTGGTTTTGGAGATTTCCATGCAAAAATTTTGCCTGTTAGGGGCTGTGTTCTGTTCTGAATAACTTCTGTGTTAATCTCTGTGTAAGTGAGCAAAAGAAAAGCACCCAAGAATCTTAACCTTTTTCTGATTTTTAGATTATTTATTGCTAATGTGTTATTTCTTTTAAGACCAATATCATGACTTTTTCCTCTGAACTATGACTTGGTATTACTAGAATATTCCTGGAATATTCAATGGTATTTTCTCTTCTTCCCTTCAAAATTATTTTACATATTATAGGTAGAATAAATAATTCAGAACCTTAATGTTTTTCTTGCAGAAAATATAGTATAATAGAAAAAGCATATCAAACCCAGACTGCGCTTTACTTTCAACACAAGCAACCACAGTGTCCTGTGATTTGGCTACTTGACCTTCCCTCATACTGGTGTTGTTGTACCTCTGTAATAAGTGAGTCACTACGAGTCTTTGGAGCTCTTCTCAGTTTTCAGTTTTAATTGTCTCCTGTCTTGATATGCTTAATTAGTTTCTCTCATCATTATTTAACAAAGCATAGATATGTTCCTTTCTTTTCGACAGGACAGGTACACATCCCAGTTGCCACTAAGTGTTCTAGTGTTTACCTGTTACTCTATGTAGTTAGCGAGAATGGCTCTTTTTGTTTCTCAGGAACATTTTTACAGCATAAAAAACTGTATTGTACTGTGCTTTTTTTTCTTACATACATAAAACTTACCTTTGCAAGAGAATGATACATACGTAAATATTGAACTTCGTCCAATATGTGCATAGCGTAAGCTGGTTGTAAGATCTTGTCTTGGTTTTTAGAAGCCAAGACCTTTCCATCATTGTATTTCAAAAAAAAATCTGGAGATAGTATAAAAAACAATGCTTTGAGAGATTTTGGGTTCGTTGCTTTGTTTCTTGTTTACTGGAGGAATTTATTTCAGCCAATTCAGAAAATGTTATAGATGGAGACAGGTTCACTCCATATAGATGGAGCGTCTCAGAGCCTTTCTCAGGCTCCTAGGTGAGTGTTCTCCAGGTTAATTTAGGACATCCATGCAAACAGAAGTTTCTATACTGCCTGCTCCCACAGTCATCCAGTCTCAAATAAACACACAGAGGCTTATATTAGTTACAAACTGTTGGACCTATTTTCGGTCTTATTACTAATGACCTCTTAAAACTTAAATTAACCCCAATTCTTATCTATGTTTAACCGTGTGGCTTGGTACCTTTTCTCGGCAAGGCATTCTCTCCTTGCCTCCTCTGCTTCTGGATGGTGACTGCATGTCTGCTTTTTCTCTTCCCAGAATTCTCCTAGTCTGGATGCCCCACCTATACTTCCTGCTTGACTACTGACCAATTAGCATTTCATTAAAAGGGTGACAAAATTTACAGTGTGCCAGAGCATTATTCCACAATACATCTACTCAAGGAAAGGGGTGCTGAGAGTCTTCATGATGGGTTGTCAGAGATGTGTGCTTCACATCTGCCACTGAGACTGGACCCACTCAGTCAAGTTTTTATGAAAAGAAACTAATTAGTTTTCAAGTAAGGAGAAATGTTTAATGTTTTAGATACTGCAATTGCTTCCTGGAAGCTTTGCAGCTACTCATGAAAAATGAATACTATTTGTTTGAAAACTATAAGCACTGTACACATATTTCCATGAAAAATACATAGTTAACAAAATATACTTTGTAACTCCCAAGAACAAATTTTTTATTTTTATTAAAAATATTAATTAACCTTACTAGGGCTTCAATATTAAAAAAATGACAGTGTTACTTATAATTGTGCATGTTCCTGTTAACCACTTTGCATTTTTAAACTACTAGTTCCATGAATAATTAATTTTATTTTTCTGACCCAATCGTTCTACTGAATTCTCTTAAATCAATGTACAATTTTACAGCAAGTTTTAGTTCATGTTGGAAAGAAACACACTTAGAGATTTTAAAGGATATACAAAGTCATGTTCTCTGAAATTAATGGTGTCTGTTGAGAAGAGTATAATTCATTATAATTGTGGTAACTAGGTGTTGCTTGGAAGGTGTTTTCCTCTCTTCTTGCTGACTATCTAAAGTATAAAAGGTGCACATTTTAAAAGGTTTTATTTTAAGTTGACAATGCATAGTGCATAGTCTGGATGTTTGAATGGATTAAAAGATATTCTACTGAAATTTGCAAACCTGGTCTTGAAATACTGTCTGATAAAGCTGGACTTAGACAGTATATGAGTTCATTCATAAGCTTTCTTACCCAATGCACAGCAGTTACTCCAGGCAAGATACTGTTCTAGTCATTGGAAATGCGACATTATGAACAATTAGACTTTCCTGCATAAAACTCACATTGTGGTTGAGGAAGATGACATCAAACAAATAAATAAACAAATTCATAGTACATATGGAATGTCAGATATCATAAGAAAAAGTTGCTGGAGAGTCCTACATGAATGCCTGTGCTGGTGGAAGCCAAAAAAAGGGATTTTTTGAATAAATGAGTTTTAAGTGATTGTTGATAAAAACATCTGTTAACAAAGAGAACTTGCATGTTATCGTTAAGACATACCATGAGATTCAGAGCTTTGTACCTTCTTTAGATTGTTTCAATGATGGTAAATTGCTCTGTTGGGGACTTAGAAGCCAGGGGAAGTAACAAAGGAGCCACCAAGATATGCTCCTAATAGCCTGTTTCCTCTGTCTTCTAAGTATCTTAATTAAATCAGATGTGTAGCCCCATCCTAGGGCATGTGTGAGTCTGTGTATGAGACAGAAGTTAAATAGGTATGGTTTTACATTCTTCCTTTCCACCACTAAGAAATGGAGGCAAATGGAAACTACATAGCATAGGACTGTCTGTCCTTTTTTCTGAGTATTTTAGGGGAAATTAGACCTTTGTAATTTATCTATCATCTATCTATCTATCTATCTATCTATCTATCTATCTATCTATCTATCTATCATCTATCTATCTATCTATCTATCTATCTATCTATCTATCTATCTAATCTATCATCTGTCTGTCTGTCTATCTTCTATATCTGTCTGTCTGTCTGTCTATCTATCTATCTATCTATCTATCTATCTATCTATCTATCTATCTATCTATCTATCAATTGTCATCTGTCATCTAGTTATTTATTTAAGAGAAAAGTGCTAGGGATAAAACAACACATGCCAGGGAAACACTCCACCATGGAGTTTGTTTTATTGCTTTTTAAAACATTTGTTTAAGGCAAACATATACAATTCATAAACATAACACCTGATGAAATTTTGATAGTATTTAAATTGCTTAGTCTAATAAATAAACAACCAGCCTTGCCTCCTTTAATTTTTAGTCATGATTATTGTAGATTTCCACCCACATAGCAAATTATTGTTTTGAAAATGCAAATGTAATTACCTCATTTTCCACATTAACCCATGGAAGCATATACAGGGCAGATTCCTGACATTATCCACAGCCTACTTATTGTTTGCATCCTAAGTGGTTCATTTCTGCCTTTTGTCAAGGTCCTACTGCACTCACTATGCACAGTGCCCTCCAGATTAAGAACCCTTTCTCTGTACTCTATATGGATAGGTTTTGTGAATTAACATTCCATGTCACATGTCTACAAATTATTGTCTCTTTTATTTACTGGCTGATCATAGTACTTGATGCATTGATTTGAATGACTAAATCAATTTATCTATTAGTATTTCTATCATTCAACATTTGTAATTAAAATAATGTTTCCTAGAACAAATGTGAAATGAGCCATATCAGTCATTTTGAACAGCATCAAATTTTCAACATGGTCCTATTTCATTAATTGTATTTCCTTTTTATCTGACATGAACACACTTAAAATCAGTAAAATCATCTACAGATATTTATATGACCCTAGAAGATAAAAGCCGTTTTCTAATTACTATGCTACAAAAGCAAAAAATGATACTCAGTGTCCTTGAAGTCCTAAATTTCCCCTTGGGTTCTGAGCCTTTTTAAAGTTTCCTTCAAAACATGGAACACAGTTAACCTTTTCCTAAGACTCCATCTCTGAAAGTCTGTAGTTCTTCGGTTGTGTGGCTCAGTTTCAGAAGGGTGAATTTAGATATTTTGTGGCCATTTTCAACATCAATCTTATTTTTATGTTTGCACAGTTATGTAGTTTCTACAGAAATGATTTGTGCAGATCCACAGTCTCTGCAGAACATGCCTGAGTCATAGATTTGGAAATGGAACTCTTAGAAATGTAAGCACTTTGTCTAAGATCATGCCAAGAAAAACTCTTTGAGCCTTGACATGTATTACTCCCCTTTGTAGGTCTTCAGGCATCACTTATAAATACAATTCATGCTGTAGTTGTAGGAAGGGCTCACAAAGTCCCACTTGTATATAACTTTAGATCCATTGGAATTTGATGGCATTTGGGAGAGGGAGAGTCATTAGGGCCCCTGATAAGGTTCCTATTCCAGTGGATGGCCTTATATCCATTACAGTGGGTTTAAGAATTACAGACATGGATTTGGGAGGGAAATGTGTTGGGTGAGTGCTAAGAAAAGTTAGAGTGGGGAGGAGGGGACAGATATGATCAAAATACATTATGTGCATGTAGGGAATTCTCAGTAATAAAATTTTAAAAATAAGGAAAATACGGCTCTTGCTGGACACCGAAAAGAATCAGATGATGAAGCCCCATGACTCAAGGCAGCTTCGCATAGTTTATTAAGGAGCAGGATAACATAGGGTCAAGGGTTCCAGGGTGCCATGTTAAACTCGAGCTTCCCTTATACCAAACACACCATGTTCCTTAACCTCACAACATTCTAACTTCCTGCATGTATAATTGACATGATAACTGCATAAACCTGTTATGAGGATTACATGACTCAACATAGGATAGGAACCATGTCAAACTGCGGGTACATGAGCATTTTTACTGCCAATAAATGAAATTTTCATGTTACTCATCTGAAAATATAAAATAATTAAAATATTTTAGTAAAGTGCTTAGCACATATTATTGCTACTCCATGAGAGTTATGTTTGTAAAGTTTTCCTCAGTAAAAACAAGAAATCAAATTATCTTATAACCTTGACAGTCAGTTTCCTTATTTTTGAAATTAACTGAATTTTGTGTGTGAATCAAAGCATTAAATGTGTGGCATGTGCAAAGCTAAATTCTCTTTGGATTAAAGTGGCTTTTCCCAGGAGTGTGAGGATGAGGATGGGGCATAGGAAAGAGTTGAAAATCATGCAAACTGTCTTCGTTACTACTGTACTGCTGTGAAAAGACACCATTGCCAAAAAACTTAAAAAATAAAACCTTTTAATTGGGGACTTGCTTACAGTTTTAGAGGGTGAGTCCATGACCATCAGACAGGCAGGCAGGCATGGCCGTAGGACAGTAGATGAGAACTTACACCTTATACACAAACAGTAGACAAAGAGAGAGACAGAGAAAATGAGCCTGGAGCTGGTGTGGACTTTTGAAATCCCATGGTCCACCCTGAGTGATACACATTTTCCAACAAGGCCACGACCTCACGAACTTTACACCTCCTAATCCTTTCTAAACAGTTCCACTAATTGCAGACCAAGCATTCAAATATATGCACCTATGGGGAGTCATTCTTATTCAAACTACCACACAGAGTGTTGTCATGACAATCAGGGGGGGATTCAACATTGACTACTGATGCCATACACTCTTCCCCTCTACCTGCCAGCCACAGGTTAGTAAGGATCAAGCATTCTGTAAGAGACTGGTAACTGGTTCCTAGTTATTAACAGGCAAAACAAATGCCCAGTATAGGACTGGATTTTGAACATATGGGCACAGCGTCTGTCTCAATAGCATGTGTTGATTAGGGAGCTGAAAAGATTTATGACATGTTCAGATAAAACAGTCATTCAACTGTGAGTGAATGAGATTGAATTTATAGTTCTTGGTATAATTTCTTTTGCTGTTGCGTTAATCAGCATTGAGACATAAAATGAAATTAACATATGGCAATAGTTTCAGCAAAAGACGATTGGGGAGTTGGTACCTTCTTTAAGACATTTATTCTGTCATAGGACAAAAAATCTTTGATTAAACAATAAGCCCATATCCAAGTGAAAGAATATATTTATTTATTAATATTTTCATCTGACCACCACTATAAATAATTTGTGCTAATATTTTGTACACATTGGTATTCTTATAGTAAACATATTGATTTATTCCTTTCCAATACATAATTATCATGAAGTGGTAATTGTGTGAGAATATGTGCTAATAATGCTCTTATCGTTTATGATGTGTAAAGCAATTAAGCCTTATTTGATTAATGTCACGTTAGAAGTTTGATTTTTTTTATTTTTTGATATTGCTTAAAACTTTTCTGAGCATTACACAAACACACACACATGCACACACATATATGTATATATATACACAGACACACACTCACACACACAAATTTCCAGGGCTGTGATCTCAATAAAAGGGTTAGGTCATTCATCTGATTTTATTAGGTATTAACCAAACAAATTTCACTCTACTTCATCTCCCCTCTATTTATATAAAATTCTAAACTGGTAGGTAGACCTGGTATTAAGCAATAGGTTTTAAATTGTCTGTAGTTAGAAGGATATTTAAGAAACAAAACAGGAACTAGTTGTGGAACACATACCTGTTATCCAAACAATAGGAAAGCTAAGCTGGGTTGCAAGTTTGAGGTTGGCCTGGGTTGCATAGTGTTTCTCTGTCTTTCTGTCTCTGTCTCTCAATCTCTCTGTATCTCTGTTCATCTTTCGGTATCTCTGTATCTTTCTCCCTAGCTCTATCTCTCTTTGAAAGGAAGAGGAAAGGGGAAAGAAAAATACCAATGTCTGTTGTATATGTTTTTTCATCCTAAAATGAGAGTATGAATCTATGGTATTTTTACTTAAAATAGTTAATTACTGAATAAATTTTGAATATTTTAGGCATGCCACACCTTTACTAGGTATAAAAATACTATTTTTGAGGATGAGATGGATCCCGTCATAATCCTCTAACAAGGACCATTTTCTCTAGCTCTTGACTCTCAGTCCATACATTAGAATATTCTCTGCATCGACAGTGGCAAAGCTTTAGAGTATCACAGATTTGGAGTCTATTAACAGAATCACTAATACAATTGAAGCTCAGAGACAAATTTAACACAGGAAGATATTTTAGTCCCTTTGTAATAGCAAGCATATTGGGAAATGCACTTCTATTATTGCACTTCACCAGAGTGTTGGCAAGGTGCTAGACTCTATCTTGACTGTAATTACCCACCTTCTATCTTCAGTGTGTTTAAAATCTATGTTATATTTGTACAAAAATGTCTTCTATAATAGATGTCATCATTCAGTCAATACATGCAATAGTGGTGGTACCACAGCCCCGTTTCCATCCATTTTTTTAAGGTTTTCTAATGTAGCAGAACATACACATTCCCTGAGAGACACATACACTGACCTAAATAATCTTCCTGTCTACACACAACATGTGCAGTGCCTTTCCGACTGTTAGATGTGGGCTCATTATTGTTGAATGCTTATGTATAATACTGTGAGCCTAGAGTAATGATGATTCATATTTATCATGACATATTATGGGAGTATAGGAGTATCAAATAAACTTGCAAAAACTAAAGCCCTTGTAATGTCATTGGCGCACAGTAGGCACTCAAATTTTCTCTACTTAGTATCTTTCTCTATATCAGCCTTTGCTGATGCTGAGAATTTTCTAATTTGTGTATGGATTCACGAATAGTCAAGAGCTAGGGGAATTGATTCACAAGGGTGTAGTCTGAGGCTGCTCATTCATTCCTGGTTCTCCCAAACCTGAAATAATCACACAGAAACTATGTTACTGGCAATACTGTTTGGTCAATAGCTTAAATGTATTGCTAGCTAGCTCTTATATCTTAAATTAACCCGTTTCTAATAATCTGTGTATCGCCACGTGGTTGTGACCCGCTGGCATGGTTCCATCCAGTGTCTGTCCCCTGTGGCAGCTCCATGGCTTCTCCCTGACTCTGCTTTCTTTCCTCCCCTATTTGCTTGGATTTCCCACCTTGTTCTATTCTGCTAAGTTTTATTCATTAATCAATAAAAGCAATACATATACAGAAGAACTTCCCACCCCACAGGGGCATCAGAAACCCAGGGTCAGTCTCAGCTACTTAGTGAGATGGATGCCAGCCTGAGCTACATGAGACTTTGTCTCAAAAACAAACAAGCAAAACATATTGTCCCAAATCCTGCAGCAACATTTCATGAGTGACTTTTCCAAGCATGGCATTAACTATCAGTTTATTGATAACTTTAGAGTGAGTCAACATGACACCTAGAACAGGACAGAAGACATAGTAGTCAAGGACAGATGTGACCCATTTTCTCATTATAAACTGAAGATTTTCAGTTGATTAGATGAAGAATGCTCACTGTAGCTTCTATGAGTAATCAGTTTCGTCACTGGAGCTAGTCATGCCGTGTTTAGGTGGCTCAGTTAAATATATCCATTTGCCATGCATCTAAGTTATATGGGGTAGCCATGCACCTAAATTATATATGGTAGCCATGCAACTAAATTATATATGGTAGCCATGCACCTAAATTATATATGGTAGCCATGCAACTAAATTATATATGGTAGTCATGCACCTAAGTTACATGGGATAGACATGCACCTGAGTTATGTGGGAGCTTGCTTCTGACAAAACACTGAGACAAAAACTATGCACAAAGTCCCCCGTCTGAAATTTGTCTTTGGTATACTACCCATAATAAAGTACGCATACAGTGACATAACAATAACACAAAACTCAGTTGCCCACTTTCACAGCAAGTGATTCTCCAATTCACACTTTTCTTCCTATGCTACAATTGTCTGTGTCATCCTAAATCTTTCTTCATGTCCATAGATGAGTCATTAAGCTTTGCAGAAGCCTACGCTGCAACTGCTTTCTCTGTTCATAAAGTGTGAGGAAGCTCTATAAGCAAACATTCACATAAGCATGTAGATAATTTTTTCCATCAGAACTTTTAACCTTTTGTTTCTTTTATGACAGGTATTTGAAGTCAGAACCTTTCTTTGCCTTGCTAATCTTTGTTGATTGCCTGAAGCACTGCTCAGCACCAGATAGACCGTGAGAAAGTTGGTTCTGTAAGAACAAATTAATGAAAACATAGAGTTCATACTCTATCAATCACTGAGAAATATATTATAAATTGCTTCATTCTAAATTTTCTAAGTCTTATTAATATTTGCATAATATAAAGACTTTGGTTGCATATATGTGCATATATATGGTGATCAATGTATAACCATATATGTACATATAAATGAAGGGGTAAGTGAATTAATTTACTTCAAATATAAAAGAAATTTGAAAATACAGCTGTTAGGTTTTGATATCCTATCCACACTAGTTTAAGAAAATATATTAGCAGTGATCCATAGGAGTCATGATCCCCACTTCAGTTATATATTATGGACATTCTCCACATGGAATCAGAAGGAAGATCCAAGAGGTGTTTTCCCTAAAATAAGAAGAAGGACACAAAGAACTATTAATCTGCCTATAGCTAGCGAAAACCCACAAAGATAAAACACTGGTCCTGAGGGCTCAATCATCATTTCGAGTCTTTTCATATCCCCTGAGGTGGGGAGAGGGGAATGGTAATGGTCCCCTCTGACTGGCATTATTCAGAATTAGAATAACTGATATGATGTAAGAATAAATATCAGGTTATCTTTTGATCATATGGTTTTAATTCTCTAGAGTGCTGTACTTTGATGGCATGTGCCACGGTTAGCCTTTCCTTTGCTGACTGTATTATGACTTAGATTGTGACATTTCAAAACATGGACAGTAGTTGGCCCATTCAATTTTGGAATTCACATATTTAAATGGTTGTTCCAAATATTTGAATACCTTTGCCCAACTTTAGATCATTGAATTAACAAGGGAAAAAATCTATAAAAGAGACAAGAGGCCTGTCATTTGAGATAAACTGTAGATTCCACTTGTACCAGGGAGTTTTGACAGGGTTCCAGAAAAGTTGTGTATACATGCATAAGGTTATGTTAGCTGTTGCTGAAAACAGGTAGAATTGTTGGAAAACTGTAACATTCTGCCCAACGAGACTTTAAAGCATGTAAATGCTATGGCATTCCCATTGGCAAGTTAAGATGGGAACAGAGTACAAAGAATTAGAGAAGGAAGGAAGAGAAGATCAGAGAAACATACTAGCCTAACACTAATTGGATACAAAGATATAATGAAGCCCGGGGAGTAGAATTAATTCTTCCTTAATGACAAATCTCGACAAAGCCTATGAAATGCCAAAGAAATTTCCTCTTCTTGTGTGGGTTACTTAAGAACACAATATATTTCAAAGGGTAAGAGCTCAAATGGTTAAGAGCAGGATTAGTTAGGCCATGTTCTTTGCTCCTGAGATAACCTGCAAGAATTTGGCACAATTCACTTTTTCTTCTTTGTTACATGTAGACAAAGCAAACGGGGATAATTTGAAATAATCTCCATTAAGGTAATACAAGGAAGGACATGAAAGAAAATCAATATGTTTGGCAGATGGTTATGATAAGCAACAACCCTTCATCTGTTCCTGCCACACCCCAGTCTGATTCCTTAGGGAGGATGTTGTTTAGTAATTCCACTTGTTAATTAGGTTTGTGTCCTTAAACAATATACGTTTGGTCCAACTATTTATTTATTCGTTTTGTACAACACTAATGAGATCCTGAGGATGCAAACTTAATCCTGAGACAGGTTTTCCCCCTCCTTTCTCTGTTTTTCTTGTCTTCTAGAATATAAACATGTTCATATTTATTTTGTATGTATTTCTATATGGTGAATCTTGAGTAAGGGTCACTAAACACTGTGTGTGCTTCTTGTACCACTAACTTTTCCTCCACTGGGTCTCTACACCAGTAAGATGCTGCTGCTTTTCCTCCATTGCTGTAGTTTCTCTGTTTTCGCACACAGCAGCATCTAGTTGTGATTCCATCAGTGTTAGCCTTATTGCCCCCTGGGGCAACTGCAACCAAATTGTTGCTATCTTCTCAATGAGGATTCCAAAGTAGACATAAAAAATGAATATTGGCACACGGTTACTGTGAAATAAGTTATAAAACTAGTCTTAGTCTGTGCTGAGGGTTTATTTCCATAACCATTCAATAGTGAGCTGCTTAGAAAATTCAGAGTAGAATTTTATAGAACCAAGATCAAATGTATTTTCTTCAGGTGACTTTCTTAAAATCAGGCCATTTTGTTCTATTTTGTGTTTGGGTCATGCTTATCTTCCAGAGTGTGTACTTCCAGAGTTCCTGGGTAGTATCTCTCTGTCTCTCTGTCTCTCTCTCTATCTCTGTCTCTCTCTCTCTGTCTCTGTCTCTCTCCTTTTTTCTCTCTTGTATTGCTGTACTCTCTTTTGTTAGCTTCTCAGTCACACCTTCCATACAATCCTACGTTCTCTGTTTTGGCTCTTGGTTCTTAAACACAATTCTGAATAGATTTCTCCATAGCATAAGAGGAGACCCAAGCAGAACGGGCAAAACAAGCACTGAAGAATTTTGCTTTGGGGTAGTTGAAAGGGCCGACACCCACCTCCAAGCCAGGAGAACACATCTTTCTTTAGAAAATTTCATTTACTTTAAAAGAAATGCCATGTTCATTTTAATTTTTATTTGTTTTTGTATTGGAACTGTAGGGTAGCCAGCTGTCCTGTATTCTACATTAGTCTGTTTATTTGTAATAAATTATCTCCACTTTCAATGGCTTAAAATAGCAAACACTTATGTTGCTGTTTTTGTGTCTTAAAATTATGGATCAGGCTTAGTAAAGAGGCTTTGACTCAAGGTCTTTGAGGAAGTGAGAGATGGACTAGAAGGTTCAGTTGAATGTATCAATGTATATGATGGTGTGTGTGTGCGTGTATATGTTTCTGTGTGTACATGTATGTGTGCATATGCATTTCCATATGTTCTATTCTCAAGCACATTCAGTGATTATTATCAGGTTTTATATCTCAGAAGTGAGCACAGAGATCTCCCACACCCCAGCTAGCAACTAGCTCCTTTTGGGGCAATAAACCAGAATTTGGAGATGGGAAAAAGTGCAGAGAAATATTTGAACCTACTTGAAGATGTAACACTGCTTCATACTGCTGTCTGCCTGCCCCATTGCTGAAAAGGGCATTACAGAAAGGTATGAATGCCAAGAGCCAAGACTCTTTAGGGCCCATCTCAGAAACCCCTAAAATGCCAAAGGGCAGAGATATACAATCTAGGATGATTTTCATGCTTATTTTCTTTAGAGTTGCCCTAGGCCTTTCCCAGATCTGCTCACACTGCCTCTCTGTCTCTGCCTGAGACTGTAAGCCGTGCGGCCTCATTGATTTCATTTACCTACTAGTGGAGGTTTCTCTCCTGCTTGCCAGTTTCCACTTTAAGGCTTGATATTAATTTCAAACTATTTGGCCTATTGGCTCAGGCTTATTATCAACTAGGTCTTACAACTTAAATTGCCCCATCTCTATTATTCTATATTTTACCATGAGGCTCGTGGGTTGTTACCTCACATCTTGCTTCCCTGGCAGCTGCTGGCATCTCCCTGACTCTGCCTTCTTTTTGCCTGTATGTTTGCTTGGATTTCCTGCTTGGCTCTATTCTGCCTGACTGTTGGCCAAATCAGTTTCTTTATTAACCAATGACAATAAAAATATTTACAGCAAACAAAGGGGCATCCCATATCAACTTTCAACCTCTCTCAGCCCCCCGCTAGGGTATGAAAACTGCTTGATGTTCCAAACGTGTTATTTAAATGTTTGTGAACATGTTTTCATGAAGTCTTAAGACAGAGAGACGAAATATATCTGTCCTTTCCAATGTAAACTGGACATTGGGACTATTTGGAGGATTGTATACAGTTTGGCACTAGTGGTTCCTGCGTTACTAAAATGAATTCCCTATGCATTTCAAACGACCCCTCCTCATATTCAAGCTACAAATCAGGAGTGTTCTGTATGCCCACAATTAATCTAGTAGTCAACTTTTAGCATATTCTGAATATGAAGAAAACATGACAATTTTGGATTCCAGGTCACCTATTTTACCCACACTTGCTTAACCTCCCCAACAGTTTCTGCTTCTTGACTATTTTTGGCATTGCACTAGCACAGCCCCCAAAGAATCATTTAATCCTCCTAGCTTGACATGGCTTAGCAATAAACATTTGCACTCAAAGGCCAATCACCCAAACTCTGAACGACTCTGTGGTTGATCCGAGCATCATTTATTGTCATTCATTTCTGATGGCTGGAAGTAGATTTTGTAGTAGGACCCAACAGAGCCTCACTCTCCCTAATGCCATGTCTTTAATGAAATCTCAGGGGAAAATGGCCTTATATTTCTGACTGAAATAAATAATCTTTCATCTATAAAGAAAACCCAAAATGAAAAGCCACGTATAGTTTTATCTTGGTATCCTATTTCAGTCTGTTGCAGAGCTAAGGAATGGAAAAATTATAGGGATATTGGAGTACTGCTAAAAGTAGGTATTTCTATTAGGCATATCCAACCATTCCATGTTCCCAATTTTAACTTCAAAGGTATTTTTGTATAAATTCTGATCATAATTTGAACAATATTACTGCTTGCATTGCTGAAAAAATGATATCAGAAAACAAACAAAAATCATGGGATGTAGCTTAGCTTAGTGGCAGCTTGCTCGCAGCCCCAAAGTACTTAGTCCAATTCCTAATACTGTAAAACAAAACAAATCAAAAATACAAATACAAAAATTGAGACAAAATTTTATTCATTTTTATCATAACATGGTTTTGTTATAGCATCTCTTAAAGAAAAATAATAAAATTGATTTTATAACTTTACTTTTTTAATAGCTGTTAAGTTCAGATAAAGACAAATACATGTGAGATTTTACCAATATTTGAAAACACTGGATTATCAATAGGTGAACAGTCTCTTCCATTTATCTCCCATTCTCAGTAGATTGTCCCCTAAATAAAAGTTGTCTACATTCTTTTTGGGGAACATAAGACATCAGAGTATCTCACTTGTTTAGCAGATAGTGGGCTCCATGGGAGTCCTATGTTAATGTCCCCTCTGTTCCTCCATAGTATATTCAGAAGTCCTATTTAGTGTCCCCTCTGTTCCTCCATAGTGTATTCAGAAGTCCTATTTACTGTCCCCTCTGATCCTCCATAATGTATTCAGAAGCAAACTTTGATAATCAGTGACTGTACTTCCAAAAAGGTTATTAAAGCAAGGCAGAGCACACACACACACACACACACACACACACATGCATGCACACACACAAACATACAAACACACATGCACACACACGCACACGTGTGCACACACATGCACAAACATACACACACAAACACACACATACACATGCTCACACACACAAACACACACACACACACATGCACACACACACACACACACACCATTTGTCACACTCCTGCCATGATGAAAATGATTCATAACAGTCACTGTTTCTGCATAAGTCTCCATTCTCCTATCTATTCTGCAATTGTGCTTTAGGCTATTTTCTATAAGATATGCCTGTGGTCATCTTTCCTTTTTCAGTAAGGGTCTTTATTCAGATGATAAGCTAAAAGGAATGTCTTAAAAGATAACTGTTTATCTTTCTCAAGAATATTGTCTAGATTTGAATTTAGCTCCTGCATTTTCTTTTTACTCATACTGGTATTACTGTAAAATCATTTTCATTAAACATATGGCAAAAGTTAAAAAAAAACATAGTAAGTTCAACTTTTATTGCACTTCTAATTAGAGTATTTTTAAAATTTCATGCACTATATTTAATTATATCCACTCCTTCCTCCCAAATATCTCCCTATCTCCCATTCACCCAACATCCAATCCCCATATGTTAAAAATTTTAATTAAAATAGAATTCTATCCCTTTCTAGCCTCCCAATCCTTCTTCGGGTCCCTCTCAGCTGTACTCCCTTGAACACTTCCCGTGTCTCCCCACAAATCTCAAGTTGATAGTCTCTTTTTCTTTGATGATTACTGATAAATGCACATGTATATGCACAGATGTGTGTACATACAACTTGCTGAGTCCATTTCTGCTGTTGGTGTATATATGACTTCAAGGTTGATGATTTTGCATTGTACAACCGTCCTTGGAGCCCATTAAACAGAATCACACCACTAAAGAAATTGTTTCTGCTTTTGTTTCTGAGCTCTAAAACTAATTTAATGAACAGAATCCAAACACCTCAAAGTGAATAGAGATGTTGAAGTCTTCTCTACTGGAAAGGAAAAACACCCACAAAGAATGCCAAAAACAATGTTTTATATTATTCAAGTAGTATGACCTCTTAGAATATGGCTAATGCTGTTATTAGTTATCACGTATTGTAGACTATCTCATAAAACCATTTAAGAGGAGGCGAGGCCAGGAGCGGAGATTGATGGCATAACTCTTGTATCGCATAGATGAGGCCTTTGATGCAATCACCAATGTTGGGGATAAAATGAGGATATGTAAAATAGGAATATGTTTCATAAACAACACAGAACTTCTTATTTCATTTGCTTTTATCTTCTCTTCCTTCAGATACTCAAGTTACATTAGCTTTTATTTCTTCCCGTGATTATACATGTTTTAAAATGTGCTCATTTTAGCCTTACCTAGCCTTCTATCGGTTGATGAATGGGAAGAATGAAACATAAGACATTCACTTTATTTATGATGGAAAGAGTCAAGTTTTCATTTCAGTTTAAAATAATAAAACTTTTGAATGACATTTGAATGCAGATCAGTCACCTTTTCTAAAAATAGACTCATTTCTTTCTTATCTCTAAATTATCCAGTGAACGTAGGAACATTAAACCTCAGATGAGACCATATGGGGAGAACAGTTTTAGAAGGCAAAACAGCTAGAGCCCCACCCACATAGCTATCGGCAACATACCTATGCTGCTCATGTAAAACCAACACACCCAGGCACACTCAAAATGAGTGTTAATAACCAGCCCCTCCCTGTGAGAAAACCTGTGGTCTGGGACATGCAGAAACATCGGGGAGGTGCTTGTTCTTCTTGTGATCTGTCTCTGTGGAATGGAGAGCCATGTAGCATGCGCTAATCCATTCCTGTATCAAAGTACTCCAGACAAGGTGACATCTGTAAGAGAAAGTGATTGCCCCTCTGGATGCTGAGGTCTAAGAAGAGACGCTGACCAGTGGGTTTTTGGTGACTGTTCCCTTTGCAGCTGGCTCTCCACTATGCCCCACCCGCGTTCTCCTCTGCACACAATCAGGGAGACCTGAGGACAGCAGTCCTGTGGGATGAAGAGCCTACTTGGTGGCTTTGTTGAACATTAATTACATCTTTAAGTAACTAACTATAGCCAACACTCAAGTATAGCCACATGGGGGCGTGGGAGAGTTAAGGTTTCAGTCAGAGGATTTTGGAACCACGTAGTTGAATGCATGGTACTCTTTGAATTTGAAGCAGAATTTAGCCCTCAAATTGGAACTTTTTTCTTTAACTTTCTTTTTGATTAATTCTTTTTATCTTTCACATTATGCCTCCCCATCTCACCCATCTCCTCCCTCCCCCAATAAAAGAAAATAAAAATTAAGAGAAAAAAGGAATGGAAAATCACATTATGGAAGCTGCAGTGTGACACAGCGAGTCACGCAGTAAGCCCCTTTATCCACTCATTTTTACATGAAGGCGGTCATTGCAAAGAATCATTGGTCTGGTTCGAGGCCCCTGGTCTCTGCTACATCATCAACTCTGGGATCTCACTGGGTCTCTTCCTGGACATCCCGTTGCTGCCCTCTGTCCTGGGTCTGCAGGACTGTGTCGTAGCCTCCTGCCCCCAAACCCACCTCTTCGGGCTCCAGCAGAAAACAGATGGTGTGGCTTCTCGGGGGGGCCAACACATAACCCGGGATCTGGGCCTGGTTCTGTGCAGGGTTGGTTAGCCCGCCAGCTCTCCCATGGATTAGCCACCAGGGTGAGCTCTCCAGCACTATCTTGGCTGCCCAGTTCTCTGGCTTTCACATTCTCCCGTTGGTTTTTCCACACCTACACCTTCAGGGCCAGCTCTACTGTGCAGCCCAGCAGGGACAGTTCTCCCACTCTTATGACCTCAGGGACCTCAGGGCCAGCGCTTCCAGCTGCCCCAGGCCTTGATGGGCAAGCGGGAGGGGAGGCCCCTCTATCCTGCCCATGCAGCCACATGACAGATGTAGCAGAGGGACAACTCTCCCATGCTCACAACATAGGGGCTGGCTCACCCACACTCCACCAACAAGGTCACTACTACTGCACTGCCCAGGCGAGTTTCAATGTCCACTTTCTGGAGTATTGCAGCTGGTGAGGGGGAGGGTCAGCTCCCTTGCCCACTGCAGGTGGCAGGCGGGTGATGGGGGTCAAAATGTAACCTTAAGAGGGACAATATACTAAGCCACACATTTGACCGTGACTTTTCTCTCTCTGTAGAGATTTTAAATTGAACTTCACTTTTTCTGTTCACTCTCACACGATTTCTCTATTTCTGGTGAGGACAACACAGTCTTCCAATTAGTTCAGTTGTCTCCACTCAGTCATAAGCAACCAAGTCATAAACATAGGAATTCTGACCAGCACATCACAGGGAAGGAAGTGTCTCTCGGGCTCATGCCATAGTCAAAGACAATGTTAGCTTGATTTCTTTACATGCAGGCCGAGAGAGCACATTCAGCAGCAGAGATGAAGAAAAACACACATCCTCTCATGAGCCCGCCATTGGTGCCAGCATATTCAAAGGGCGAAGCCACCCTAACAATGACTGCCTCTAGTCATAGTCAGATCATTTATTTAACCTTTCCATTTAGAATTTTCAAATCAAATAGTGGGTCTTTTCTCTTTAAAAAAATGAGACCTTCTTGTACTCTTATTCAAACATTCTGTCTATGGCCTAGAGTAATATTCTCATTTATTTGTTTTCAGAATCAAGTAGAGAGTAATCTTGCCTTTATTTTATAAAATTAATACTGAGCTAAAAAAAATCTGGTATTTAATAGAGTAGGGGGTCTCATCAGAATTAATGCATTTACACTAAAAAGGACCAGAAGCATTCACCACTAACTAGTGAAACCAGAAGAAATGTGCCCCCAACAATGTCTTCCAGGGAAATAGTAAATCGAGCCCTGAGAACTAGATGCATCCTTCAGTACTTCTTGCTAAAAGTCCAGGCCAACTATGACAGACAGAAAGAGACTTTTGAGATTAATCTTACCAGTGCTTAAACGTTTTATATGCATTTGGTGAGACAGGCATACTGTTCACTGATGTGGTCAACTACACAGTTAGGTATATAGAGGCGTGAACGATCAGCCTTCAATGGTGGAAAACTGGGCAGATGTCATTTCTTCACTCTTTACCTTGTTAGACTTAAACGGCTTCTAAATTCTGTCTTCTGTGAACATCTAAATGACACTATAGAAAATGCAACTTAAAGGTTTAGGAGCTTTATCATTTGTACTGATAAATTACAAATCTTAAAATTTCAATGAGGACAGGTTTATGTCCAGAAAATTTTTTTTAATTCTCCATGTAATTAGCATAATTTATTAGACAATTGTCAATTGAAAGATCCTTAGTATCTTTCAGTTGAAACTCTCTGTGATTGATTAGAAACAAATTGGAATTTTCACAAGTGCATTAAGATTAATACTTCTGTAGAGTAGCACGCTCGTGAGCAGAAGATTCATATAATGTGCTAGTTTGTTGGCATAGGTGCCTAAAATCCAGCAATTAAGCCACAGAAATAAGTGTTATTTCCCACCTGCTTAAGAGTCCTTTATATATCAGATTTGTGTTTCTAAATGAAAAAAATATGCTTCATTTGTTAATACTACTAGTACAAAATACAAAAGAATTCTTCAGGGAATCAATGAAAGCTCTACAGTGTAATGTTGAAAAAAACCAGATTTTAAAATTCTCAATCATAATTTTAATAAACCATTGAAATATGATTATTACTGCTTTAACTTTTCATCTATACTACATGTGTTACCACACCAATATATACACTAGTTTGACATAGCGTAAGTGGTGTATTACTTGTGAATGGCTTTTGTCAAACTTAAAAAAAATGCACTGGACAAAATAGCACAGACACACATGACATTCAGACTATTCAGTGTTGAAGTGGTAGTTGGTGAAGCACTTATGAGGACATGAGTTCAATACCCAGAGTCCTCATAATAAACCAAGTATGGTACTTATTGTGCAAGAGAGGCAGAGACAGGCAAATCACTTGGACTCACAGGCCAACTAACTAGCCATTTTGCCAAGTTCCAGGCCGATGAGAACCTTGCCTCATAACAAAAACAAACTCAAGAAAACAAAGAAAGCGAATATCTTCCAAAAACGACATCTTACTTGAGACTGCTCTCTGGCCTCCACTCAAACCAGTGCATACACCATACACACACACACACACACACACACACACACACACACACACACACACACACAAAGACTTGCAATATGAAGACAGACTGAACTCATCTCCACTGAAATGAAGAGCTTGGGGCAGATATCATAGGGAACTTGGGTTTACTGACTGGCCTAACATAAGAAGAAATGAAACTTCTCATATTATAACAGGAAAGAGTTCTGTAAATAACTAGGTCATGAAACAAAAGCTCATCTTCCCCACAGAGGCTAGAAAAAAGTGGCATTTTCTTGATAATTATATTTCAAAGGGATGGCAAATTGGTCCTTGAGAAGGAACTTCTTGGGTCATAAAGCTGTCAAGAGGCTTTTAAACAGACTTATGTACATTTCAAAGGAGTCAGTGAAATAATTTGTAATTACCTGTTTTCTAAGGTAGATGCAGTAAGAAAGTGGAGGTCAGGTCCTATAATCAGGAAGCATCCTGCCTATGATAGGATGTTAGTTAGGATGTTAGGTAGCAGAGGGGAGGGATTATGTTCAGATGCCTGGTCGGGCATCTTCACCTTCACAGTTCTTTAGCTAGCCTGGTCTCTACCACTTGAAACACAAATGCCCAGATGTGTGCAGTGTGAACTTGCGTGTGCATCCTTTCAGAGTCTGAAACTTGGTGTTGAGCACATTTATGTTTTCTCAGCATTTAAATTTCACAAGGGCATTTTCAAGTTCATAAAAGGTCCATTTGGAACAAGACCTTATAGTTTCTTAAGTCGAAACCTACGAATTAGTGCTAGAGCCTGTATTTGAACCCACCCAGCATACACAACTGTAACAACCTGGAGCTCATATGTAAAAATATTATGGGATAAATGATTTAAGCATCAAATATTAAATATCTCAGTTTGGGGGAATGAAAAATCTAAGGTCAAGGTTAAGGTTTCACTCTGAGGCCCTTGTCCTGATATGTAGCAAGTCACAGTCTTGCTGAGTGCTCACAATGAACTTCAGTATCTATACTTAGTAAAAAGGGAGACAGAAGAGGAGGGGAAGGAGAGAATGCATTGTCTTCTTTTATGGGGTTCAGACGAAATCGTTATGAATAAAATCACACTATTATCATCTCATCCAATGTAATAAATACATTCCCATATTCCCTCCAAATACAATAAGATCGAAGAATAAGGAATAGTTGTGTTAACCCTGTAGAGATTAGGTAGGGATTTTTTTTTTGACAAAAATTCAGTCTGTAGCTACTGCCTTCCTATCTCAGTTCACTGAGATTGCTATTCTGAAATATTATAAATTGGGTAGATTGCAGATAATGGAAGTTGATTTCTTAGGATTTGAAGCTGGAAACTCTATCACCAAAAAGTCAACTGGTGAGTATCTGATGCTTCCTGGTTCATAAGTAGACATTGTCCCACCGTCTGGACAAGGCCAAGGGAAGAACTCTGGGTTTCATCAGCTGCATGAAGTAGCGCTAGTTCCATTCATGAGAATGGCACCTTCCCAACGAAAATCACCTTTCAAAGGACCTACCTTCTTCCCAAAGCCATCTGTGCTGGGATTGGGTTTCCACATCTCAGTGTGAGATAGGAGCAATATTTAGATTGCCACATTTCCTAGTGTTCTGCAGCCCCTGTGAGGACTGGTTTTGAATTTCCATTGTACTTGAACTCAACACATAGTCATGATTATAAGGGTTTTAGGTTCATGGTTCATGTAGGACAGTTGACACATTCGAGATTGTTTTCACTTGTTTCACAGAAGCATTATCAGAAGAAGTTAATCAGCAACTTGTAGACATACAGAGTAGGAAAAAGAAAAGCTTCAGGTACTTTCAAAGGCTCATAGCTTTGCATCATCTCCTCTTATTTTATGTTGCTTTGTGGCTTGGTCTTCACTTGTCACGACTGTCCTGGCATATACAAAATTCAGGACATAAGAGTCAGATGTGCTTTGTACCAAAAATTATTTTAGAATATATATATGTTGTCCTAAAAATGCCTTGTTATGTAGCTAAAAAAACCACATTTTTTAAAAAAAAATGCATAGAATTCTATGTATTTCTGGTATTGGATTATAAATACTACAGTAGTAACTTATAGAACTAAAAAAGCAGTATTTTAAAGATTTTCTGTGGATAAAGTCCCCTGAACAACTGGTAAACATTCTATTTATTTTTCTATTCTTTTGGTTATTTTTTGTTTGTTTTGTTTTGTTTTTGACAGAGTTTCTCTGTGTAACAGCTCTGGTTGTCCTGGAACTCCTTTCGTAGACCATGCTGGCCTCAAACTCATAGAGATCTGCCTTCCTCTGCCTCCCAAGTGCTGGGATTAAAGGTGTGTACCACCACTGCCTGGCAACATTCTATAGTCTTATGGTCAAGGTCATAAATAAGAGGTGGGAGTAAAGGAGTATTGTGTTTATCAATAAATGCTATATTTTTCTGCAACACCTTCCTCACTTTTGCATTTACAAGAGGTGTCAATAGTTGCTTCTCCACAGACACTTATGAAAAGCACTGAGGTGATAAACAGAAAGATCTTGAAGGTAGAGTTTCTGCCTGTCCCCCCCCAAAAAAGTTACTAGAACAATGTAATTGGAAGGGAAGGTTTTTGTTTTGGTTTGGTTTGGTTTTGGTTTTGGTTTACATTATTTGTTTAGTTACTGAGTTAGGGTGTTTGTGTGGTGTGTGTGTGTGTGTGTGTGTGTGTGTGTGTGTGTGTGTGTGTACATGTGCTCACATGTAGGCATCAGAGGCCATCTTGGGAGAGTTTGTTCTTTCCTTCTACCATATGAGTATTGGGGATTGAACTGAAATTATAAGGCTTGGCAGCAAGCACTTCTACCTTCAGATGCAGGAAGAACAGTGGGCTTTAAATATGGGGGTGAGATCCTGATCCATGGACATGAGAAGAAATCCTAGCAAGTAAATATAATTCGATCAAAGGGTTAGGAAAGATGTCCATCTATCCTGGAAACCAATAGTAGACTTTGCAAGACTCTGGAGAAGATGGGTTTAGATGTCAGTTTCATTCCCAGGGCAGAGAGTGAGGACATAAGCACCAGAAGATGACTTATAACTTAAGATAATAACTTTGAATACTGTCTGTTAAATGAATTTTAGTGAGACAAGAATAAGAAAGGGGATGCCATGGTAAGTGGGTAGAACATAAATATGAAGTCAGCTAATTTATATGCATTGTTTTCAAGCTGTATTTTTTATTTCTCATTCTCCATCATCTGGGTGATATATTTCCAGGACCATAATCTAAAAAAGACATCAAAGAGTCCTCTTCCCTGAACTAAATTTTAACACATTTAATATGTGATAGCATGGTTTATCCTTTGCTAAACTCCCCAGATCTGGTTTTGCTTGCAAGCTGTAGTATATGATTTTCACAATTTTCAGGGAAGGCGTGTGCCTTTCAATCCTGTCAGCAATTCGGGCCTTGTTTAAAGGGTCTCCAGAAACTCTGGGAGACAGAATGTGCTTTATGTTTTGTAACTGATGAAATTTCTCCCCTAAATAAATCTCCCATTGCCAGATCTGCTGACATGAATAATAAAACACAACCACAGAAAGGAAATGGCCATTTTGGGCCACATAGAGGGAAGAGATATTCATTTGGTATGAACCACAGCACAACTTCATGATGAACTGGGCTCTTCAGACTCCTCCAGCAAACTTCATGACTTTGAAACTGTAGGGCATTTCAGGGACAAGTTTGCTAGAGGAAAAAAATAGTATTTGGAACATAAAAGTTCTGGTGTCTCTGATAGCATGAGCCTCCAAAAGTGAAAGAAAGTTGAAGTTCAAACCTGGTGGACATTTCCTATTGGAGTTTGAATGTGGACCTGAGACAGTGGGGAGGCAAGTTTGCTGCAGATGAGTGGAAATTAGTAAATTCTGCTTCTTAGCAGATAGATTTTTCTAAGGGAGTCTTTTCTGCTCTAGATATGCTATGTCTGCAGCTCTTCAGCATGGATACTGAAAACAAAGAGATTGCTAGACCACTGAGATGAATCTAGTAGTATTTTTCTGAAAAGACAGGGTAAGCCATTCCCAGTTGAGGCAGGCCTAAGGATAAGCCACACAGACTCACCTTCATCCTCGGAATGTTTGCAAATTCAGTGCTGGAGGTGGAGTTTTCACAGTGTAGGCTGTGGCGCACATTTGTGCTCTCTTTCAGGCTTAGTCTCCAGTGACCTCTATCAACTTAGTCTCCAGTGACCCCTATCAAGCATAGCGGAACTTGCCTTCTCATCCACATGTGGGGAACTGTAGTTTGCAAAGCCATCGTAGCAAGCCCAACACATGCAATGTGCAGTTTCCTGACAGCTGCAGATGTCTGGGATGCTGATGTTATTATTTCTGGTAGAATATTTAAAAATATAGAAACCCCAAAGCAAGTTAAAAGTCCCCTTGTCCTTGGACTTATCCTATTCTCCTTTCACACACTCTGTTCTCATCAGCTCTCCCCATCCCAACATCATTTTTTTTCTCCATTCTCTGCAGATCCCAGCTGCTGTTGGTAGAGCAGCCTCTTTCCATTGAACATCTAATTCTCTATCTACTGAAGTATAAATCCTACTCCATTTCAGCTTCCTGGACTTCATACTGTCACATTTCTGTAGTCCTTTTACTATTTTTTATTGTTAAAAAAAATCTCATCTCTGCCCCCCCATTCATGTTTGCTTTTGTTGCCTGAACTTCCTTATATTTCAGCCCCTGAGACTGGCTGTGAAAATCCATATGGTAGGATATGACTTGTACCTGTCTTCCATAGAACAAACAAAAGCTGGTCGGTTGGTTCAGTCCGTGCAGAAAGAAACGTTCCCATCCACTTGTACACCAACTCTAAAACTATTCTGAGTTTGTGTGCCTCCTCAGCTGACGTGGGTCTCTTCACGGTGTCTGGTGCAACACCAGAAAACATTTAAGCCAATCAGATGTTATTCAGAGTAAATATGTTAAATTACAAATTAATCAGCTGTTTTTAAACACCCCATTTTTATATAACTTTTAGAAAATTAAAAATATATACCTTAGAGACTAAACCAATTGCAAAGCAGGAGTTAAACCTGCTTCTCCACACTTACCTCATTATTTAACCATAGCTATTATTGACAAGTGTCTAAGCCCTCTCTTTTAGAAACTTCAGCATTGCTTTATAGGAAGCATGGGCATCACAAATTTTCTCATTATATATTAAAATGTTAAGAAATATACCAGAGAAATCTGAACTTTAGACCAAGGGAAATTCTTTTACCTTAATTTAGGTGTTAGGATACTTCAAGATCTAAGATATTTTAGATAAAGAATTCAACACAAAATCTCTCTTTATTGCTCAGTTGTATTGTAAACTAGTAGCCAAAGTATATGTTTGTGGGATTTTTTTCTTAAATTTGCAAATGAAATACAAAATTATAAAAGTTGTTCATGTTTAAATAATGAATCAACCTACGTAGATATTCCTCGACAGAAGATATACAAATAGCAGTGGGTGCAGGAAAAAATGGCCAAAAACACTAATCACTAAGGAAGTGCACACCAGAAGCATGATCAAATATCACCTCACTTTAGTGAAATGGCAATGATCAAAAGGACAACACAGTAAATGCTGGTGAGGATGGGGTGATAAGAGAAACATTGTACATTATTGAAGGGAGTGTAGATTAGCACTACACTACAAAAAACAATGTAGAGGTCCCATGAGAAATTAAAACAGAATGGCACTGTGACCCAGCAATCTTCTTGGGTTTACACCAAAGGGGAAATGAAATCTATATGTTTCAGAGGCTTCTGAACTTCCATGTTCACTCCCAACTATAACAAGCCTTGTGCTTGTGTGATGTTTCTGATCTCACCTGCTGTAGAGCCCAGCACACATTATTTAAACCTTTTTGGCATGTATATATACGAATGTTCAGACAAACTCGGAACTACTGTAAATCACTATCCACAGCATGTTCTTATTTTTCCGATGGCCCAATGATGAGCTTTGAAGACACACAGTCCTTTAAGAGACAAGGAAATGATGAGTAAAGATTTGATGTCAGTAAGAATAACAGCAGCCATGCTGTGCTACACAACTTTAATCCCAGCACTTGGGAGGCATAGGCAGGTGGATCTCTGTGAGTTCAAAGCCAACCTGGTCTAAAAGAGCTAGTTCCAGAACAGGCTCTAAAGCTACAGAGATTTGAAGTAACCAATATAAAGACTTGGCGTAAATATTTAGTGGAAATCTTCATGGAATCTTTAATGTTTATGGATAGCACCAATGTACTGTTTAAGTAAAGATTATACAATAGAGTTTTAAAAAGTCAATCTTGAGAATCTGTTGTGTGTAATGAAGTTGCTCACCTAATCCACTCACCATTATTTTGTTTCTTAAACATTGCAATCTCCTTGTTTAAGCCTCCCGAGAGACCACCTTTACAAACTAAGCTGGTCCTGCAGTAAGCGGTGCTACAGAACCCTTCTATTGAATTACTTTAGCAGATAGTATATTAGCTTTGTCTTTTCTTCCTCATTATCCTGTAAGGTGCTGGTCAAACGCCCATGAAGTCAAAGTTAATCCTTCATTCAAAGTAAGTGGAAACCTGGACCACACCATCATTTTAAAATGATGACTGGTCAACCAGCTTGAAAATATCTATAAGAGAAATTGTGATGAGTTTTCCTAGAAAAAATAAAAATGACACCAAGTGTTTCAATTACTTTGGTTCATTTTTCGTTGGGCTTTATGACAATCTCATTTATGATTCTTTACAACTTACAGCACATAGTTTGAAACGGCACTGAAAAAGACAATAGGTGGAGGTAAAAGATTTTTAAATAAAATCATTCTTAATCAAAAGCTCATATAGGACAAAGTGACAGTCAGATTGGCAAAACCAGGCAAAGTGCTTTCCAGAAATGACATTCAAACTCCTTTGTGATTTATGGTCGATCTTATGGATTAAAATACATTTCTGAGTCTGACATGCATATGACTATATATGCATACATAAGTATATATATATATATATATAAACATCCACAATACATACACATACACACACATATGCATATAAAGGGAGTATAACACTTACTGCTAATCACTTCTCAATGCAGCCTTGCTTCTCCCTCAGTATCAGTAGAGAAGGAAGGACACATTTTCAGGTACCAGATTTGACAAAAATACCACTTGCCAGGGTAGGGGTGTGGAGATTGAGAAATATTAGTAAACTATAAAGACAAGTTTAAAATAATAAAACAGAAAGTATAGAATAGTATCGGGAGGGAGTTCCAGTGAATGCTAGAGTCCCCACATTTAAATTTTCATACACTTTTATACCCCAAACCACAGGGGGAAGAAGACAAAAGACTGCTTTAACATGATGCAAAGGGCAACTAGAACAGTCACTTGCTTCAGTACTTTAAGATATCAAGTCTTTAGCATTCCGTTGTTGTTTAGGCAGTGAACCCACCCTAGACCAAGTATCCTGAAGGCAGTCACTCCCAAGGTCAAGCCTCCTAATTCAAAAGAAAAAGTATGCTTGAATTTCCTGACCATTGGTGAGGGTGGAGTGGATATAGCTGTGTGAGCCATCCTAGTATCAAAAGAACCAGGTAACCACATCCCCATTCACAATCTGTAGCCCCGATTGTTATTAACAATTGAGTAACTTCAAACTCTCTGACCTTCAGACAAGGTAGAAATAGGCTCACATTTTTGGGCCTCAAAAATTCCTCCCTCTTTATTAATTTTAATAAAGCCTGTGCTTCTGCCACAGGACAAAAGATTGTGTCTGCCTCAGGTAAACACTTAGCCATTTCCCAGACTTACCCATCTTCAGTACATGTATTCCAATCCTACATGCCCATGTTTTAGGCACTTTGGATATAAAAGCATCAAACCCGTCTTTGACTGCCAACCTCTGTAAGCAAAGGGTTAAAGGAGAAAGTACCTCTGGTCTCTGTGTCTATGAGCCAAGTTTCTGTCAAGAGAGTTCATCTACTATTAGATAATGTTTTGTGAATATATATGCTTCTCTGGCTAGAGTCTCTCCTAATTAAAGGAGTGGAGGATCACCAGGGTTGGGAATGCCCTTTTCAATTGGTGTAGAGCATTTTTAAACAATTTTTAGCTATATCAAAATCTAAATTTCTTATCAAATATGTCAAATCCAAGAACTCATTAGAAATGTCAAACTTTCCTTAGACAAGCTCTTATCTTTTTCTAATCATTAACATCTTATAGTAAATTAAAGCATTAACAACTCAATACCATAACACAATTTACCAAATAACAATTCTCTTAAATTTATTCTAACCAAAAGACAAGAAATGGTTTCTGTGATGGGTGAGAGTCCAATTGAAATGCTGCTTTTAAGCAATTGTCCCAGTCTCTGAGCTTAGGATAAATGATCGCATCTGCCTTAGGTGAATACGTAATTCTTTAGAAGACAACAAAATGTAGTACACTAGGATTACAGCAACAGCTGGAAATTTATTTAGACGCCGACTCTCAAGGTCAATATAGACTCTGCTCTCCCAAGAAGCATTGCTTCTCCCTGCAATATAAGAGATTCCAACAAACAGTAATTTATAGGTCATTAAATAAGCATATAAGGTCCTTATTCCTTGATATTTTGGCAACTGCTTCTCACAGTTTTCAGATAAATAGTAAAACAGCAATACAGAACACGACCAATTAAAAGGTTTTTCTTTTTTCTTCAGAAACAGTGATTCTGAATTTACCTTGTGTTGCTTTGGTATTGTTCCTAAGTTTTAAGGAAGGAATAATAATTCATTATTTCATTTGTAATTGTTTTGGAATAATTTTCCAGACTTTGTGTGTAATCTTAACTCTGAATTTTTATACATTGTTTGCATCTTTTTCATGAAAATTTGAATTGCCCTAAAGTGTAATTCTCTGATTTCTAAAAGGTTTATGTATTTTATTCTTATCTCTGAGAATGGAGATCTTATATTAAATATTTGTTAGAAGATCTAGTTTTATCTGTGTATTAGATCAATAAGTATAAGAATTAATAACATTTTAATATTATGTTAGTATATATTTATTATAGTAATATACTTAGAAAACACTAAGATGCATTTATGTAATTCAGCCAGACAGTATTCAAAAATTTTTTAATATTTTCCCCTTTTATTGGAAATAGATTTTCCCCTACATAATCTATTCTGATTATGGTTCCCACCCCCTCTACTCCTCCTAGTACTTCCCCTTCTCCTCTCATTTGGTTCCACTCCCTTCTGTCTCTCATTAGAAATAAAACTGGATTCTAACAATAATAATAAAGTGAAATGTAAACTAAACAGCAGATGATGGTTTAGCAGCAAACTATGTGTTAAAAATGACAGTGTCTATATTTTAAAAGGTCTGTTCAAATATTTTGATTGTTGATTTTAGAGTCTAGAGAGACAGCATTTGAGTATTCTCTTGGCATGAGCTTGCATCCCTGTCTCCTGTAGTTATAGCTGTTTATCAAAATGAAAGGTAACACTCAAGTTTCTGACAATTGCTTCTTGAAGAGATAGATCTCCAGTATCTCTAAATTGCAAGCAGTTAGGAATTGCATGAAGTATTGGAGCAGAAATTTTGTCCCAGTAACTAGAAATTATGTTTTTGCCTGTCTTTGCTTATACTTTGTTTTCTTACCTATGTCTATTCTTCTTTTTCAACCTACGTATCTTCTCATCCTGCTAAACTAGCCACATCTACTTATCCATTTACTACACATACAACATAACAAAGTCTAATAGATACCCTAGATATAAATGAGCTCTTGTGCGTCTTGGGCTCTAAATTGCAAAGAATAAACCAAGAACAGCAGAAGTTTACCCTGGAAGCATGAGCATACATCTCAGGTTAGCACCATTTGTACGTGGATGATGATCTCTTCTATGCCTCTACTTCTTAAAATGCTGATTGAAGAGTTGTTGGTAGCTCAGCTTGCAGAATGCTTGCTTGCTTAGGATGCTTGAAGCTTGGGATCAGTCCCTGGAACTTCATAACTCAGGTGTGAAGGTGCCCTGGGGAGGTAGAGGCTAGAGGATCAGCTATTCAGGGTCATTCTTGGTTCAGCTACATATAAAGTTTGAGGAGAGAGGGCAATACTTGTTCCAAAATATAAATGCTTATTGGAATTTTGTACTTTGCAAAAGCTTGGTAGAAGTACTAGCCAAGAGCTGACATCAGTATCTATTAGCTAAGAATGGCTCAAAGCATATACTGTGTGCTTTCATCTTGCATATTGAATGATTACACAAAATTTTTAATTTAATATATCAAACTTAATAGTGAATCTAACTTACTATGATAAGAGTTCTTTCCTAATGTAAGTATGCATGCTGGTTTTTTTTCTGAAACAAAAACTTTTCCTTAGATAGGCCTTTAGGAAGCAAACTTTCAGTTTTCTTTGAAGATGTACTTCTCACTTATGACTGCCTAAGTTGTTCAATCTGTCAAAAATATTCCTAAAAAGTTAGATACAGCATTTTGCTTTTTAAAATTTATATGGAATTATCAAATAATATATACGTGTTTGTGTATTTTCACCACTGCTTAAGCATGTGAAGTATATTTAACAAGTATAATCAGGAAATGTTCAGGGAGCTGCTGTGTTGATTAAATGTGTATGGAAACATGCTCTTATATAATGACTTTCAGATGCACACTCCCAATACCAAGTGAAGAATTTTAAAGTAGATGGAAATGCCAAAATTGCTATGACATTATGTAGTTAGAACTTATATTAGAATACTTGCAACATTAAAATCTAAAATCGGTTAAGAACTGTATTAGGATATATTTAAAATGCTGACTATAAGGACTAATATATAAAATTTCATTAATTATATAATTAATATGAATTACATCTATTTCTCCTGTTCACAAATCAAATTTCTGAGTATGTTTTGGGGTACAACTTGGTACATGCTTACAATATTTGCAGTCTTGCACCAGAACAGCACACACATAAATATGTGCATTGGTATTATTATTACTATTTGTATTATTTTTAATTTGGTAACACAGCTATTTGGGTTTTAAGTGTAAAGTGGTGAGTGTCCATTCTTCAGTCTACTCAATGAATATACACAAGTATGCTTACAATGATAAACATTTGGTAGCATATACTGTGAAACTATCAAATAATAATAAATTGATACCCAGCTCTAAAGAACTAAGATTGCAAAGGCGAACACTTGAGAGTCATTTAATAGGTATGCCCTTGACCTTAAACAGATCTCAACCTCGTTATTGAGACATACTAAACTAAAAATAAGAAAACATATACAGAGGGAATGTCAAGGACAACCAGGGCTGAATAAAAGGTGTGCTAAGGGAGAGGATGAGTAATTGAGCGCTATCCACTGGGAGGATGAGAGCACAGATGAGGTCATGTTTTGGAAGGATTTGCAAAGCAGAGGGAGTGATTAAGAAATGTGAAGATCAGTTTGCTTGCTGCCTGCCCTGCAACCTATTTTCTCATCTTTATTTACCTATTAGATATCTTCAATAATATGGCCTCTATACTCCCAACTCTGCCAGCTCACGTTTCCTGATATTCCTCCTCACCTCCGCAGAGATGGACATGTAGTGCTGAGCTCAGGGCAGGCTTGTGTTCCCATTTCTCTAGTTACATCATTGTTAGTACAGCTGGTTGCGTATACATGAAGGAAAATAAAATGTTGGTGAAACAACTTCAGTCTGTCACTAAAGAGATAAAAGAGTGACAGACCAGGATTGCTCAGTGGTTCATTGTTGCTCCAGAATGATTGATGTATTACATATTTTATACTTAATGTATAATGTAATATACTTATTATATACTTAATATATATAATACACAATTGATGTATATGTATTATATACTTCTCATATTAAACTAGCAGTCCTTGACTTTTAGCACAAGATTGCCTGCAACTGCAAAAAGTGTTTTTTGTTTGTTTGTTTGTTTTACCTTTTCTTTTGTTGTTGGTTTGCTGTTTGTTCGCTCTTGGCTGTCCTGACCCAAAATATTCAAACAGAAAACTGTATTAATTACAACACTGCTTGGCCAGTGACTCTAGTGTATTCCTAGCAAGCTCTTACATCTTAGATTAGCCTATTCCTATTACCTTATATTTTACCATGAGGCTTATGGTTTATCAGTAAAGTTTAGGGGCATGCCTGTCTCCTCTGGCAGCTACATAGCGTCTCACTGACTCCACCTACTCTCTCATATATTGTTTCCAGCTTGGCTATATTCTTTAAGCCATTGGCTTAAAGCAGCTTCTTTATTAACCAATGGTATTCACAGCATACAGAGGGGAATCCCACATCATTTTGTTTTGGATTATTTTGTTTTTAACCTTGTGTCATGTAAGAACCAAGAAAAATATGGTAATTATGCAAGTTTACAGAACAGCAAATAAAGAAATTAGTCAGCTCTGGCATTTTGTCATAAAGTCAGGGTTTGAAACAGGCTCAATGACCACTTTGACATCATCCTCTGTTCCTTTGCTTTAAAGATTTCAGAAGTCCTTCATACTGTAAGTCCCTGATTGTCCTCTGGATAGCAGACAAAGCAAGCTTTGGTCATTTAAAATGTAATTTGATAGGCATTGGAATATCCTGTCTTTCTTAACACAAAGTTCACGGTTGTCAACCCAAAGAGAGATTGACCAGCCCTATACCTAATCATTCTGGGAACATTGCAGCCCATGCAAGCTGCGGCAGTTTCTGGTGTGGCGCTATGGCTAGCGTGCTGGTGAGGAGTCACCATTTCCTTTTCCCAGACTCTCACATACAGTGTTCAGGAAGCATGATAAATGTTCAGGACACCAGAAGCCCTTTGACACATTTCCAATGAAGGGAAAATGTCAGGCTTATAACAGGTTAAAAGTTTATCCCACTATGCAAAGCCAAGAATACATCACACCCAAATTGACAGCTTTCTTTCTTAGAATAACATAGCATTCAGATGCAAAATCTCAGCCAGGGTAATTAAACAACACTCTCCAGGGGAGTTAGGAGAATGAGATTTACTGTAACTGTCTGAATGGAAACTAAGTGGTCTAAAGTATAAACTCAAAGCTTTGAAAAGTCTTTGATGTTGCATTAGTATATTACCCCCCATACAAAAGATAGAATCCATCAGTTGTTACTGATTATATATTTTATACTTTAATTGTACTTTCCAATTTGAACAGTTTTTATAAATTGATGAGTCATCAAAAGATATCTAGTTGGGAGATGGGAATAGTTTGAAAAGATCCTATATGTTTTCCTCTCTCTAATCTCTACCTATAGAACACAACTCTGGAAAATTTGGTTTCATTTAAGAAAGCCCAAAGTCACTGAGCTTTTCTTGAAGATGCCCCAGGTGATAGTTTTCTCTTTTGCTATTATACTATAATTGGAAAACAAAATGATCATTTTTTGTATTTCAAAACCACACTTCTTCCAAATACAGGGCTCTTTCCAACTTCTTAGAATTTTTTTTCTTTTTAATTCAGTTGTAGCTTTACTGTTAACATCTGCCTCCCTTGATAGTGTTTCAGTGCTGTAACCATGGAGACAAAGGGGTAGTTTGTGGATAATTTTGTTTTTTCATTTCAAAAGTATTTTTGACAATGTATCCTTTGGGAGCTGTTACTGCATATTTGAAAGAAGTGTCTGCTGTGGCAGAGGACATATAACTGACACATTAGAATCCATAAATAATAACAGTAATGCTTCCCCTTCAGTATCCCATTTACCATACAGAGGGTCCCCAAAATCTTACAACATGGCAGGGAACTCTATTTATTTTACTGCATGAAATGCTGATCAAGTGTCTAGTACACCTTGGATAGACTCCATACACCAAGAGGTACCTTCTGTCTCCAAAGTGGGAAACAATGAAGGTGTGCAGTGTCCTGGGAATGTAATGTTGGATGGGCTTTGTCATTCTCAACTGTTACACGTTCGTTGTCATGAACATATTTGTGTGCTCAATTGCTCTTAGAAAAAGTGACAGCCCATTCTTGAGTGTACATTGTCTGAATAAGGCTGTCTGCAACTCTGTCTGAGGACATACTCCTTAATCTAGGCTCCCTCCATATACAGCTGTGTGCATCTCTCTTTGAGGACACACTCCTTAATCTATGCTCCCTCCATACACAGCTGCTTCCATCCACCCTACTGCACCACTCCCACCGGTGGGGGAAATTCAACCAATTTCTAGAATCAATTCCTTCTGCCATTTTAAGTTGAGTTGGTTGGAACTCCAAGAAAGGCCCCTAAGGGACACACATAGGCATCCTACCTACTGTGTGTCACCAAAGCCCTTGGGCTTCAGGCCAGACTCAGGTTGTTTTGTTGTTGCATTTTGGGACTCTCCACTTCCACAGTTTTGCTTACCTAGTTATATTAGTCTGTATTTGATTTCAGGTACAGGGGACTTCTTTAAATCTCTTCAATGTGAGCTCACAGTGATTGTGACAGCACCCACAAAAGCTGCCTAGGTTCAAAATGGACAAAACCCAGGCATGAGAAGGGCAGATGGACCCAGAGTCCCACTCCTAACCAATAAGATCTTGTACTTGAAGTCTGAAATCTGCTCTGCAAGGGGAAATCTGTTTGTTTTTTCCAATGGAGTGTCACCAATTACCTCAACCATACTCTGGAGGAAGCCCATGTCAATGGAAAAAGGGCTCAAATTTTTTGTGTGTTTTTGGTTTTGGTTTACCTATTCATGTATTTTTTTTAAATTTATTTATTATGTATATAGTGTTCTGGGCACCAGATCTCATTATAGATGGGTGTGAGCCATCAAGTGGTTGCTGGGAATTGAACTCAGGACCTCCAGAACAGCAGTTAGTTCTCTTAACCTCTGAGCCATCTCTCCAGCCCATATTCATGTATTTTTATCATATTGGTTTTGATTTTGTTTGTTTAACTTATCAGGAATGAGACATGACATGAAGTTAGGAGAGGAGAAAGAATATGATCAAAGTACATGAAAACTATTTTGAAATAAAATTTAAAAGTATCTTGGATTGCTGTTTCTCACTCAGTAAAATGTCAGGTAGAAAATAACCAGGCTGCCTAGCACACTTATTTATTTACCTGAAGACAATTTACCCATTTTAAATCAGTTAGTGTCTACATTATAATGTACATACTCTCCAAAGGATCCTTTGCTTAGAGATTACACATAAGACTCTCAAAATCCTGCAAGAAAAATACTTTTCTACCCTTTTCCATAGGAGACATTGGAATCTTAGGCTGAATTTGAAGTTACACAGGCAAACTTTCTGGGACCAAATAACATGCTCTATGGTGCCAAATTACCTTCAACCGTGTTAATAGCTGACCCCTGCCACTTCTGGTCTCTGCCTATTCCATGGCGACTAGGAGTTTAAGATGATAACCCCTTGACTGCTTTTTTTTTTTTTTTATTCCTTATGATCAGAGGCATGGAAGTTACCACTTAAGGGACCTTTCATAGCCATTTACACACAAGCCAGGCTTTCTCCTTAGCTTGGGGTTTCTTCAGCAGCGATCTCCACTCAGCTTCTCAGCAGTCCCTTGCTGAGCAGCTCCCCAATCAGTGGATATTTAATACCTTTTCTTTTTTTTTAAGTATGCACTTAAGATTTTAAAGAGCATACACAATATTAGCTTTCATTGTGGGTTTTCACCACCCTCTATCTCCCTCTTCCCCCCCCCATCATCGCCTCTACCTTCAGAACACACTGTCCCCAAAACCTCCTCTCCATTTTCATTCAGGTATGCTCCATTACCCTTCCTGCACTTTCTCACTGCCTTGGTCCTCTCCCGGTCCTCTTTCTAGATTCATACCCACATTCATCCCACATGTGTACATATTTGTGAACATACAATTTAGGTTCCAAGTATGGCAGAGCATGTGATATTTGTCTTTTTGAGTCTGCATTACTTTATTTAATGTGATACTTTCCAGAAACCTCTGTTTCCCTACAACTTTCATTTTTTCTTCACATCTGAATAAAATTCCATTGTGCGTATATTCCACATTTTCATTATCTATTTTTCAGTTACTGGACATCTAGGCTGACTTCATTTCCTTTCTGTTTTGAACAATGCAATTGTAAGTATTGGTGTGCAAATATTTCTGGGATAGGAGGCAGAGTCCTTTGGATAATTGCCAAGGAGTGGTGTAACTGGGGCAAATTGTGGTTTTATTGTTAGGTTTTTCAGAAACCTTCACACTTATGTCCACCAGGGTTACATCAACAATAAATGTTTCTTATTTCACCCATCTCTCCATTATATGGCATTGTCTGTTTCCTTGATGGCATCCATTCTAAATGACTCCCTTAGCTTCATGTGACTCTGGCCTCTGCCTTCTGCAGCCGGAGAGGCTGAGCAGTTCCCATTCCGAAGTGACGGCGCTACACATTTTTTAAAAAGGCATAGCCCTGCTCCTAGCATAAAATTTCCTTTTTCTCACCTATAATTAATAGGATCTAAACAGAAACTCTCCTGAATGTATCCTCTTGTGTAGGGTAATTGGAGTGCTATACAGCATAGGATATTTGAAAGGTGTCAGATATGCCTCAGTCATAGTATGTTTTACAGTTTGGGGAAGGCAGGACTTTTTATTCCCACTATAAAGCCAAAGCCCAGGAGAAATAGAGAGATAATAAAAGTTCTAATAGCAGTTATAATGTTGATCTGAGGTCAGAAAAGCCAAAATCTCTTTAGCATTACATAGATCACATTGGTAAAATTTCACTCATCCAGAAACTGGACTCTGGGAAAATTGTAAAACATGACACAGAAATCTTGAAAAAGTCACTGTGAGAACCTAAAAGTTACCTAAAATAATATAAATAAAATAAAGGTTTTCTGCATTCTGATACTTTGTCTAAAATGACTCTTGTTTTGTTATGAAGGTCTGTGCTAGGTTCCTGTATAAGAAGATTGTAGGAAAGCAATAGGCAACAAGTAGTTAAGATTCCAAGCCATGAAAAGAACTTGCTGAAGCTCATAGACAGAGGCCTCATCTATAAAAGCAGTGCTACTTTTTTAAAGGTTAATGAAATATATCCCAAAGTATATTGATAGCAATAAATCAGGGGTTCTGGCCTAGGAGATATTGTTTCCAGCGACCATTTGGCAATAGAGACATTTTTTGGTTGTTAAACTTTGAATCATGTGTGTTCTGGAAGTTCACGAACAGGGTTAAGGGTGTTATTCAAGCTTCAGGTGTCCCCTGAAGCTCTGGGGACAGCCCCACAGCAAAGAATTACCTAAACCTAAATGAGGGTTATGCCAGGTTGAGCAATCTTAGATTCCATGAAATGACATACGCAAAATCCTTAGAATAGTTTAGAAAACACAGTAAGTATCCTGTACACAAGGTAGGATCACAATTTAAGAGCTAGTTGCCTTGGTAACTAATCTTCCAGTGGCATTTTTGTATTACTACACTTGATAAAGGACTTATACCTATTTATTTGCTCTGAATATCATCCCTACTATCTCAACACTGTATACTGTAATACCGTAGTCTGGTTTTCACTTAGTTTCATTCCTATCAAAGCACAATCTTTTAGATTTCATGTGCATTGTTACTGTGTCCAGTCCTATCATTTGAATACCTGGTTTCTGTAATGCTTATTCATCTTCCTGAAGACTTATCCACATTGCTCTGTTTTTTGAAAATTGGTTTTGGAAGTAACCTTTTCTACTTAGAACCCTTCCTGGTTTACCCGTCATCTTAACCACTATGCAAGTCTACCATTCTTTGAAATTAATATACAAAAATGTCTCAATATTTTCTTAATCTCTCATTTTTGTAATCTTCAGGAAATATTTGACATCTATTCCTTACCTACATTTAGAAAGCTGCCCAGGAGCTCCTCAGTTTTTCATTTCACTTCTCTCTTGCTGTTGCCACTTATTACTAGAAGAAGCTTTGAAAACCACCCAGCCCATAATTCAAAATGTGAGCCCTTCGGATTCTGAGAAATAGAAGTAGCAACATGCATTTCAATACCTGATAAATATAGCTGCGTTTACACATGAGGTCTTTAACAAATGTGTGCATTAGTTGAAGTGTTCAATATAATTCTAAATAAGAAAAATGCTTGTTCTGTGGATTTCTATCAATGTAATATATGGTGCTAAGGAACAGTGCAGCAAGATTCTTTAGAAGCCTTTTTATTAAAACAGAATTCTATAACTATGGATGCCAGATCAACTATTCAAAGACTAAAATTAAGTTAATTCTATAGGGAGCATTTAACTTGAGAACTTCAAAAGTCAATAAAACCTTTTATGTAGAATTTTGAACAAACACATTCTAATGAGAACCATATCCAGGCTATTCTTCATAATCATATCAAAACCAAAAGCAAAACCCAAAACAATGGCCCATTTGGAGTAAGTGCAAGTGTCCTCCCTAAACATTTGATGTTGAAATACTTTTTAAAATAACACAACAGGAAAGAAATCAAATAAAGCCATGGTTTGTCACATGAAGTGATGAGATCACAATCTGAGAGACTTGTGGAAGGGGCTTGGCAACAGAGGTCATGTTGGTGGGCGAATCTGGAGCTTCTGTTCCATACAGGTGTGTTTTCTTCGCTATGAAAGGGCTCGATGTCCTTTCCCATAGATGCTTACACCACAGTAGGAAAGAGCAAGTCACAAGCACCATAGGTCCCCACAGGAGTAGTTAGAAACTGGACCCACTCCAGCCCAGGGATAACTGCAATTTCAAGTAGGCTACTTTGAAGACTGATGGAAAGTATATGCATTTCTTTGTGTAAGAAGTACTTTTCTATTTTAATATATAATGTTCATCTACATAAAATTAGAGGAAATAAAGGATAAAATCATTAGTATGTACTTAATAGCCATCCACCTCAGAGTTCCTAAGATTCTTTACCGGATTTTTTTGTTTTATAATATTTCTCGAGAAAGCACAATTCCTCATGTTTAAAAGAGGGACGTGTCACTGGGTATAGTGGCACATGGTTTTAAAGCCAGCCCTTGGGAGACAGCAACAGGCAGATTTCTATTACTTCGAGGCCAGCCCAGGCTACATGTGAGTTCCAGGACAGCTAGAGCTATATAGTGCACCCAATTTTGAAATGACCCCCCAAAAGAGGAGAATTGTAAGAATGATGTCTTTGGAATTACATGTCTTACAAATTAGGTGGAGTCTCTGTGGAGCTTCCCATGCTTTCTAGATCTAGATGTGTGCCTGACAAGTTTGTAAATAATGAAGAATTATATATATATATATATATATATATATATATATATATATATATATATATAAACACAAGAAGCCTATTGGGCTCTGTTGTTCACAGGTAAACAAAGACAAGAATACTCATGTATATGAAGCTAGCAAATCTTGCATTTATCTCAGTTTCTTTCCTCAACTCCATATACATTCCTTTGGGAATCCATGTGACCCTTGCTTATTACTCACTGAGCGTGTTTATTTATGTGTATCTGTCAATCTGAATTAATTGGTCATTAAAACAGTTCCTGTGCAATTTTTAGCAAGCCTCCAGATCTTCCAAAAAAGGAAAACTTTGAAAAGATTGAATTAGGTTTGGCATCTTTGCACAAGGATATGTTTGAAGTTTTGTGTTTGAGAAATGCCTTAGAGTTTCTTCCTAGAGTGACTTCATCCATGTGCCCCTCAGGAAATACACACAGACTGTGCTATTGAGAAGTGCTTTGCTCTGGTCTGGTCCTTGGGGATAATATTGCCTTGAGGAGCTAGCTGTAACCATACACAGCTTGCAGCAGGACCAGAGATAAACTAGATTTTAGGATCTCAGGCTTGTGCCTGGATCTTCTTTCTGAGACATATCCAGACAGATGCTGTTGGGAGGGTCTTACTTGACATTCTCGGCAGTCTGCTCAGAAGAAGGGAAGTTTTAATAGAGAAGTTTGTTTTGTTTTATGGTTCGCAAAGACTGGTGGCAGATTCTTCATTTTAGGTGTGTTTATTATTTTCCTCAGATCTGATTGGCAAAAAAAAAAAAAGAATATTTAACTGAAATGTCAGGTACCAAGGTAGCCTGCTGAATTCAGCTGAAGTAAAGGAGAACATTCAAAAGGCATCACAGGTTTGTGGTCTGGAAATGGGACAGAAATTATCTCGGCCACACGAACTAACCTCAGTAAGTACAGGGTACTGAAATTTAAAGGTATTTGCTCCCCATCTCCTATGAGCTTATGGCACATAGATCACATTTATTATACTTTTGTGACCTTTGTGGGGGTTTTCCTGTATAATTGTTTTGTTTGATATAAACATTGATCTTGTAAATTAAAAGCCTAGTCTCTTTGAAGACCTAAATTACGCAGTATAGTTTTATTCTGTGTTGTTTCTAGAATGTTTTATTCATATAAAGAGGACATAAAATTATATTTATCCCATTACAAACTAAAATGGCAGTTCACAAGCCCAGAGGAGGCTTCAGAACTCCTGAAATCCTAAAAAGAATAGTGATTTAAAGAACAAAAATTTCAGTCATGCTTCTACATTGATTATAGTAGTTATGCAATGTAATTATAATTCTCTGTACAGAAAAACATATTTAAACAGAAAACACTGCAACGATCCTATTCAGAAGCTGCTCTGGTGAATACTTCTACTATAAGGAAGAATTTAGTATATTTTAATAATTGTCAGGTGACCATTTTGATTGTATTACTGTGCAGTGTAATACTCTCTCTCTCTTTGTATGTCTCTCTCTTTGTATGAGTTTAATTACCAAAAGTAATGACAAGCCTTAGTAAATATGCTAATTGTGAACAACAACAATTTCCCCTGCAGAGGCATAAAACTCTGGACAGGATTCTTTGCATTCCCAAAGGAAAAAGGGTGTGCATAGATTGCATAGGAAGGTACAAAGGATGGCTTGCTGGAAGGGTCATTAAATTCAAGGTGGGGTGCCTCCCTCCGGCAAATCCATTTCCAGCAAGTTATTTTTTTGTACTTTGAGGCTCAGCACTACTGTGTCTCTAGCCTCAATAAAGGAAACAAAGAATTCTGTATTTAATGTTCACTGAGTAAGATCCTTGAAACTCTTGTCAATCTTGGATCTTTAGTGAAATCTTCTATACTCAATGACCACAAGATGGTGGCAGGAAGGATACTTAGGAATTGTGGTTACTCTCTGGTCAAGATACAAATTATATATTCTGGCTGTTGTCTCTCATGCTGTTCACATATGTCAAACTTGGAGCAACTATGAGAGACCCCCAGCAAAACTCTCAGTTGTTCATTAAACATTTGGGGGAAAATAATAGTTGATAACTGTAGAATATTGATTGAGATCATCATAGGTTTCTGACTCACAGTGATTTCTTACTATGGATACTTTATGTCATTAATATTTTATAAATAAATGTATCAGTTCCCTTGAAAACATCAGAATGAAAGCTGGCAACAACAACAGCAAATATACATGCTTACATCCTAATGATATGCCTCTTGTTACATGGAGTAATCTTGTTGTTTCAGGACCAGAAGTCTAAAGGATAATACCCTTTACACTTTCTTGCATATACGGAACTTTGAATGTTTGATCTTTGTTCGAATTGAATTATGACACTCACTTCAGATGCCATAATACAAGACCATATCAGTTAACCAGATTTACTAAGTGTCTGTCTGCTGTGGTGTTCAGTGTCTCATTCTGGACTCTTGTAGGAAGGAAAGAACTAAAAGAAGCAGGTCTTTCCTTGCTCCCTAAAAGGGTTTCCAGGTCAGTGTGTTTCATCTGTTCTTGATGCCTGTGCTTTCTGCATGATTTCATCATGACCTCTCCACATCTAAAGGAAACTTAAGCACCCTGAGGAACATGGAAAAGAAACAAACTCAAGTCATTTAACTCTCACATGCTCTCTCCATCACTTAAATTATGTTCTTTCCACCATATTTATGATGTGGCAAAGGACACTTGCTCAATGTCTGTGTTATCCTAAATACAACATAGAAAACTTGTGCTTAGTCTGATATGTTGGCACATGGCTTTAATCTGAGCACTATCGAGGCAGAGGCAGTGAATTTTTGTGAGTTTGAGACCTGTTACCATGATGTAATGAGATCCTGTCCCGAAAGAAAGAAAAAGAAGAGACCTGGTGTCTGTGCTGAATTGATTCTGCTTAAAACCTTGATTCTCCTTTTCCAAGAGTTTCTAAAGACTTGGAGAAATATAATTGATGAAATGAGTTTCTTAATTTGTGAAAACCTTGCCTAATCTGTTGATAAGAGTTATACAGATTTACAGAGTATAATGTCTTTCTTCAGCTCTTTGCTAAAGTTCTTGAGGCTAATCACCTAAACTTTACAACAAAGCTAGACTGGGACGGATAAAATGGCTAAATGTGTTAAGGCACTTTCTTCCATGCCTAACAGCAAGAGTTCAGTCTCCAAGGAACATATGATAGGAGAGAACCAAGCCCCACAAGCTGTCCTCTGACATCCACTTATGTGCAGTGGCACAACACAATAAGTACAATAAATGCTATAAATTTTTAAGCTAGAATTACTTGACTAGAAAAGAAATGGGTATATTAGAACATTTTCTGTTATTACAGCTAAATATCCAGAGCAAAATACTCCACAAAGAGTTGATTTAGGGGTGCTGACATTTGTTCAACTCTAGTGTGGGACTCCTTGGTTGAGTCATATGACAGGGGTATTATAGTAGAAACATCTATAAAAAGGAGTGGTCGCATGGCAAGGCAGGAAGCCAGGGTCCAGTATTGCTCTTTATAATAAATTACTCTTCCAGGTGCACATAAGAACTAAATCAATTCCTTCCAAGTGTAGTGCCCCAACGTCTGCACAACGTTATACCCCTTACAGCCCTCACCACCTTTTCTATTGCCACATTACAGACCACGTTTCCATGACATGAACTGTTGAAGGGAAATGACATATCTAAACCATAGCACTACATTTTCTCATTGTGTTGTTAACAATGAGAGTTAGAGCAATAGTTCCAAAAAAAAAAAGCTTCTGAAATATACTCAAGCACTTCACAAATTTCTAGCCCTGTACATTTTAGATCTTTGCAATGTTTTAAAAGTAAAAATAATGGATAGTTTTAATTTCCTTTCAGTTCACAAAGTTGTACTCTTTTTTCATTAGAAAATGAGATTTCACACTGTCTTAATAGAATTAAGATATTTGAGGTTCATCTAAAGATGCTTTTATTTGCTTCATTAGCGTGTGCCTCATGAAGGCTGGCCTCATTTGAGTTTCAGCCCTCTGGATGCACAAGAAAATAAGTTTGTTTTTTTCTGTGTTTTTCCATCCATTACAAATTTAGAGTAAATTTCTCCACTTTCCCCTTTGATAATCCAGAAATTTAAGTGTGTAAGGAACTTTCAAGGTCAGTTATCCTGTTGTCTAGCTAATACGAGATTTCCACTGTGGCAGGTAAGATGGTTCAGTTGGTAAAGGCCTGCTGCCTAGCCTGACAACTCAGCTTACCCCACCTGTAGAAGGAATAAAAAGAAACAAATCAAATTTTCTGCTTACACATGCACGCGCGCACGCGCGCGCACACACACACACACACACACACACACACACACACACGGTATACATTTTTTAAATAAAAAAGGAAAAGAAAGAGAAGAAAAAGAACGGAAGGATAATAGAAAGAAATTAATTCTTTTGGCATTCTTCGTTGATACTTACCTGCCCTCTCTACTCTAGTAGCTTTATGGATCATCTTAATCTATATTCAAACTGTGCTGGTTATAAAAAAGTTTTAGTCCTTCTTACATTTTAAACAACCTTTGTTGAGTATCTATTATCTTTCTTGGATATGGCCTAATGTCAGAAACAAAGGATAAAGTGAAATCATTTATCATTTTAGAGAGCTTTTAGTGAAAAAAATATTTTACTATATGAATATTGACTAAGTAGATTAGTATTCTTTTAACAACACCAATGCTTCACGAGCAAAAAGTCTCAAATTACATACTCAAAGTATTAATTACAGGAAAACATGTTTTCTTTGTTTCTGAAAAGTTGGGCATATCAATAGGCAGATGTGTTTAACTTAAATCAGCTCAGGAAAGAGCAGAGGTTCCACACAATGATTCAAGGAACTACTGGCATGTGGTGGGCACAAAGGAAGGATATGTCACTCAAATGTGTAAGGAGAGTAGGCAGAGGATGGAGAGGCTGGTGAGGGGGTTGGGCTTGTTCTGCAGCACTAGCCATTTATACGTTGTGGAGTGAAATTAGAGTTACACTTTGGCAGAATGACTTCATCATCTGGTTGCAGAACAGTCTAAGAAGGGAGAGACAGGAAGTGGATCAATAGCTAAGAAGTATTTACAGCAGCTCAAGGAGGAGGCGATGGAAATTGGAAGGAGAATGAGGCCAGTGAGGAGACTGGAGAGCAAAGAAATCATTGGTAAAGTCTGTGTTTGGCTCCTGTTGGTAGAAGAGGAGGAGCAGGACACAGTAAGAGGTGTCATAAAGGAGTGAGGTGAGTTGAGAAGACCCTAAACAAGGATTCATCCATCTTGTGTAAAAGCAGTCCTAGTCACCGATAAGGCCAGAGACAATTAAGGTGTGATTCCCATATCTTTATATATGTATTTAGTATTTAATTTCAACAAAACAGATACTGGGAATATTTCAAGAAGTTCTCCGCCATACAAAGTGGATTCCAATAAAGCTAACAGATCAAAGAAATACTATCTCTGGGTGGAGAGAAAAGTCTTATGATGTGGAGATGTAGCAGAAAATTATGATGGGTGGAGGGTTCAGTTTGAACAAAAGTCTGTGGTTCTAGATATGCAAAATGTGTATGTGAGCACCTGGAGACACCGGAAATCAATGTCACTTGTTTTTCTCATTCATTCTGCACCTTGTTTTTCTGAGAAAGGGTTTCTTATTAAGGCGGGATCTCATCAGTTCAGCTAGAAGGGCTAGAGCCATTGAGCTCAAGGATTGTCCTGTCGTCCTGTTTCCAGCCATGGGGTTACAGGAACACATCACTACACTTAGCTTTTTATATGGGTGCTGAAGATCCAAACTCAGATCCTCGTGTCTGTACAGCAGGCTCTCCACCAACTGAGTTACCTCACTGGGACCCACAAACTGTTCTTCAATAACCATAGAGTCTCACACTAACAGCAATTAGAACACAGGGAAATAAATACTTTTAGGCAAATGTTCAGAGAGTTTTAATGGGGACTGAATTTGAATTTGGTAAGTGATTAAAAATTCTGTAAAGGTATACTTCTGGGGTGCTTTTCTCTGCTTATTTCTTAGCAGTAATATGAAGTGATTCTCTCTAAGGTTGAAGTAACTGGGTATGGCAGTGAATGAATACCTGTAATCCCAGCCCTAAAGAACATGTCACGGCAGGAGTATCCAGACCTGCTTGAGCTACATAGAGAGAACAAAAAAAAAAGAGAGAAAGGAACAGGAAAAAAAGAATGAAAGAGGCAGGGAGGAAAATATTGGTGTAGAATGAAAGGCACATTCAGTAGTGTGAAGTCTGAGGGCTGAGCACCCCAGCAAGGAGAGTTCTCACAACTGTGCAGACAGGCAATGGTCCTAATGGCTTGTGGGAAAGTGGTAAGCTAGTAGAATGAAAATGATTGAAAACCATGTGAGAGGCAAAACACTTGCTATTCTCTCACGCATTAGGAAAGCTGTCATCACTTTCTGAAAGCACATTTCTCCTATGACAGTCTCTGTTTTCATGGTGTGTTAATGTCCTTGTTCTGCATAGCATCGAGTTTTGTATAGTTGCAGTTCATGTCCACCAGTCTCCTCATCTCTTTTAGCAGAGAACAGCCATTTTTAGGGAGATCCTTTGGCCTGGCCCTTGGTAATTTCTTTATGGCATGCTTTGGCTTAGTGCCCTTCTATAGGAGAGTAGATTGCCCAATGTGGACTAAACTGTGATGTTTTCATGATTTCATACTCAAACAATCATGTTACTAAGCCATAATCTATGGACTTTGCAAAAGGTTTCATTATTTCAGTGATGAAATGAGCAATAGCCTTTAGCCCCTCTTCTCTCTTGAAGAGATGTAAATTATTGTACTTTGTTCTTAAGTTAGATGCATGTGATAGAGGATGAATATGACCAGTCACAGTATTTGAGAGATGCAGATGATAGAAATTCAGTATTTACCATTCTCTGACTAGACTATAATTTATTGTTTCAAATTTGATAATCTTTTTTTAAAACAAATAGTGTGTGGTACCCCACCTTGCTTCAGATTATTGGTTTGAGAGGCAAAGGAACGAAGAAAAGGATGGTAAAGAAGATAAGGCTTTGAAGAAGCCAATGGATGTCAGACAGAGAAACCCAAATGAACACAGTGAGATTTACTAGTCGAGCCCCGACTGCATCAGCTATGAAGTCTTATGTGCCAGGAACCCCAATAGTCTCAAGGAAACCAGAGCAGCTTCTACCAGTGTGAACTGTGGACCAGTGGGGTGAACCACTCACACATGGACAGCACATTGTCTAGATAACTAACTCTTACATGTGTGTGTTTATGTGTCTAGAGAGATTAGTAAATTCATCACGTAATCTCAAAAGTTTAAAAAGCTTGAGAAAGATAGCAACTAGTTCACCATAAATGAAAGAGTCCTCACCTCCATGAGAATTTCCAAAGTATCTGTCTGAGTTTGTCACTGTCCTGTTTTAAGGGTTGATGTTGACCACGTTCCTTAAAATAAGCTATGAGATATGTGAATGACCCTGCCTGTCTCCATTTCCAATGTCTTATCCCTAGGACACACTACCAGTGTCAACTTCTTACCTTAGCAATACTGTGTGGCTAAGTCACATAACTTTTCAGACCAGTGGCCTTGTCCTCAGACGTCAAAACAATGATAAACACTGCATTTATGTTTTAGACTTTTATCTCTCCAAGTAGACTTTATTGTCAAGAACCATTTCTAAGTGAAAAGGACTGTCTTTTGAGTAAGAAAAAAACAAATTATTACACCTTTCAGATTCTGTCTGTAATACCTTTAAAAGTTCTTCTCCAAAATATCATATTATAAAATGGGTCCTCCTATCTACTTGTAGCTCTCATGGAATGCTGGAAATATCTGTTTGAGTGTAATGCAGAAATATCACTGTGCTGTGGTTTAGGAATTCTAAAACATGAATGTAAAAAGTAATAAATAACTTTAAAAGTCACAAGAGACTTCACAAGAAACTTGAGTTAAACGAGAAACAAAAAGACCCATCGGAGGGTTCCTGGGCCCATTTCTATTGAATATTCTGCAAAGTGTTTTGAGTTTCTACTTTGCAGCTCTAAGAGACTTGCCAACAGATTTTTATCAACTTTCAAATAAGAAGAAATAGCTATAACAGGAATTGAGAATAAATATTACATTGACAAGATTAGACACACTCATTTCCTCACACTGGTGAAATGTAATAGACATCGCAAATTTAAGAACTAAAACAGCTTTTGAAGTAGCAAAAATCCGTGTTTAGCATTATGAATAGAGATACTTAACAGGAATAACCAAATGTACAAATTGCCTTTTGTAATTACGTTCCAAAGTTGAAAGCAACTAGCTGTATAATCTTAACAAGCTGCCTCTTCCTCAAGCCTCTGATCTTTCGTGCATGAATTAAAAAGAATTGGACCAGAATTAGAGTCTTGAAATGTGGGGCTGCTTGATGATTTTTTGCCAATAGTCCATTTATGCCTCCATCGATTGGGAACTTGAAGGCACATGCTGAGACTTCCAGGTTCTTGTGTCCCAGGACAAAGAATTGGCAAAGGCACATATGCATAGTTGTTGAAATGGAGATAGCTTATGTAGGAAGGGGAAAGGTCACTTCTGAGAATAGAGGTGCACCAGAGGGCCGGGATAGGACTCTGTAAATCATGTGGATGATTCATGGGGACTCTGTAGATCATATACACAGTTCATGGGGACTCTGTAGGTCACAGACATGGTTCTTGGAGACTCTGTAGATCATATACACAGTTTATGAGGACTCTGTAGGTCATAGACATGGTTCATGGGGACTCTGTAGATCATATACACAGTTCATGGGGACTCTGTAGATCATATACACAGTTCATGGGGATTTTGTAGGTCATAGACATGGTTCTTGGAGACTCTGTAGATCATATACACAGTTTGTGGGGACTCTGTAGGTCATAGACATGGTTCATGGGGACTCTGTAGATCATATACACAGTTTATGAGGACTCTGTACATAATATACATGGTTCATGGGGACTCTGTAAGTCATAGACATGGTTCATGGGGTCTCTGATGATCATCTACATGATTCACAGGGACTATTCAGATCATATAGATAGTTCATGGGACTCTGTAGACCATATACATGGCTCATGAGGACTCTGTGGGTCATATGCATGGTTCATGGAGACTCTAGATCATAATCGTGGTTCATGGGGACTTTGTAGATCATATACATGGTTCATGGGGACTCTGTGGGATATAGTTCATAGGGACTCCAGATCATATTCATGGTTCAGGAGACGCTATAGATCATATGCAAGGCTCTTTGGGCTTTTCTCCTGAAATATTGCTTGTTTGAACTAGCTGTGGAGGGAAAGTGTCCATGCTTTTCCAATGCCATTCTCTCATATGTTAATCTTTCTATTGAGTATAATTTTTCATACAGTATATTCTGATCATGGTTCCCCTCCCGCATCTCCTCCCAGATCCTCCCACTTCCTCTCTCATCTAACTCTACCCTGCATCTCAAACCAACAGACAAATAAAAATGTTAATCTTGATGGCTCTGGTGCCCTCTCTTTGCCCACTCCAGGAACAGTAACAGGTGTCAGTTGGGGGGCATGAGAACCCTTTCTCCCTTCTACCCACCACTCAAATTTCTCTTCATCATGCTAAAGGTCATGATTATCACATAGGATTTGACTACCAGAAGAAAAGCTGATCTCTTTCCAGTTTTATCAAGCCGTACCTCTCTTGCTGTAACTCTAGCCATAAGCAGGTTCATACTTAAAATGAAACTTGCTGCAGCTGCTGATGTGGTAAAGGACTTCAGGGTTTCCAGGGTCTGCCCAGATCCCCATCTGCTTTCCACAAAGTTTTGTAACCTCACTATAATTTATTCTGCCCTTGCACTTTATTACTTATTATTCATCTTATTCAGCTTCAATTCTTTGAGGTCTGCAAATACAGAGTTGTATTAACTCATCTTCATCATCTTCAGCCATACATACGACCATGAGCCAAACTGGGCGGCTGTACATACCTCTTTATTACTTGTTCTTTTTTTGGAAAGGCAGACAAACAAGGAAAGGTAATGGAAGCTGGCCACAGAACTGGTATATACAAGATGAACTTTGTTAGTAATTCATACAGAATTTTTCATTAATAAACAAGTATTTCTATCTCCCCTTCCCACTCTAAAAAAGGCTTATTTTTTCTGGAGCTCAGGGTTCTCTTCAAGCATACATGGCTTTTTAGCAAAATCCAGAGTTCCAATAGTTCAGTATATGAGCCTTTCCAGTGTTAGTTTGTATCTTTGCCATTTGCTTTGTCAAGGCCCCTAGAAGTTGGTCACTGTAGTCTCCTCAGATGTTTTTAGAGTATGACCTTAAACAGGAAGTGACAGTTGGCCTTTCAATTCTTGCAATAAGTCAGTCAGAGATCCAAAATTAAAGGGAGACTTAGGTTAAGAGTTGTCAGTTGGCAACTACTCAAAGGCCAATGAGCAATAACATGTATAGTATTTTTAACAAGTGTGTTGAAGCATACACACGGTCCATACAGAAGCATGAAAAGCAAACACACATACATATAGTAAAAACTAAGTCTTTTTTAAAAGAAATCCATTGATGTTTCAATAGTGCTTGATACGTATACGTCAATCTCATTTACAACTGTTAAATAATTAATTTCGACACCAATCTAATCAATAATGCTTGCTATTACCATTCTTACATCAGGGATGATTAAACTGAGGCAGTTTAAGTGGCTTGTTCAAAGGACACAGCTAGTCATCAGTAGAAGAGGGATATATACAGATAATAGACGAGTCTTTACCCGTTAATTATCTCTATAACAATAGCTTGCTCTTTTACAGTATCTTTTAAGTGCTTTGCATATTTCAATTAATTTAAGCCTCTAGAGATTATAGAATTTTAGCATGCATCTAGTTCATTACTTTAATTTTCAGACATACTGAAACAGCTCATAAAATTTACATTTGAATATGATTACCTTCCATGGAAGTAGTCATAACTACTATTTATTGACTTGTCTTTTGTTAAGCAATTTATAAATGTTATTTTGTCTACTGTCCAACTTCTCTGTAAAACAGAGGTTGCCATTATTGCATTTTGACAAAAATAAAGAACTTAGAAATACTAATACTAATCACTGTGGCCATGGAACAAAATTTCTTGGTATGGAACTCAAATCCAAGTCCTTTGGGCTCCAGTGCTGGGCTCTTGAGGCATACAGTGATTGTGGGCTGAGACTTGTGAGAAAAGCGCAGCTAGCACCCCTATCCCCTCTTGAGAAACACATGCTGACTCCCTGATGTTTTCCTGCTATGGAAGAACAATCACAGTGCTAGGACTTCCACCTGTCTGAACTCCAGGTGCTGTCTGGCCTTTACCATTGAGCAGCTGCAGGATGACCCAGAAGCAAAGACGGGAACTTATTTTTGTTGCTGACTTCTCTGCACCCTGCTAAAGAGCACCCTGTTCATCTGCTCTGTGCTCAGATTTTGAGGGATGGCTAGCCATTTCCTAGTGAACCGTCTTGCAGCTCGGAGCTGTAAATGCACACACCACCTCCAGGCTATTCATCAGGCCTCTGTGATGGAGAGAAATGTCTCCAGTTCTATGGCTCACCATCTACTGTTATTTGCTGTTTGTTATCTGCTATTCAGAGAGACCTGAAACAGAGCGGCTTCGAATGTACCTACCTCATGTGAACTCTCAATCTTATGCTCATGTTTTCCCTCTGATCACCTGTGCTCTATAACATTAAGATTTCCATGTTGGTGAAGACTGACTTGGCTAACGGTTATAGGATGAGTAGCAGCTGGGTGTCCTGATTGAATTAACAAAATGGATTTTGCTTCACATTAACCCAAATGCTCTCCTGGTGTCATTCTTCATTGATAAAGTGAATTAAATATTTAAATCATCTCTGCCTTCCATAGATGTTTAGCGGAATTGGGTTTTTGTTTTATTTTTTCCTAACTGCATAATAAATGCTCTATGCCATTGGAGGAGGAAAGCGTAATGTAGATGTAAGTGAGCTGCCAACCTTTGTTTTGTCTGGCTTGAAGCTAGCACTTTATGGTGGGAATCTTCTGTGTGCAATGTTTGTTCAGATTCAACTAGATGCAGTTTATCATGAAGGAGAGACTCTTGGCCCTAGTGCAGGAAAACTGTGGATTAGCAATTGAGGGAAAAGAATTTACTGTTGACAGAATACTTGGGGCATTCAGAATACTTTCACTTTTGCTTTATCTTTTAAAGTTCAAAAGTCTTTTTCAACATTCTCATTCATTATATTTTAATGTATGTGTCCTACTTCAATTGTAGAATTCAATTTCTGTTAAGAGACAGTCAGACATATTTTAGGATAAATCAACTCCAGACCCTTCCTTAGAAAGTTTTAGAATATAAAGATAATGCATATTCGGTGGTGTGTGTGTGTGTGTGTGTGTTTTCCTTAGTGGGTGTGTGGGCAGGAGGAAAGAGTAAGTTGGAAAAGAATTTATATATAGAACTAGGAGAAAATGATGAGGGTCACTGGAAATCGATACCTTCATATTTTACAATGCCTCTTCTATTCCTGCTTGTTTATCTAATAAATTAGCACAGCAAAACTATGAAAATATGGAGAAAGAACTTCATAGCTTTTAATTACTTTATCTCTATATTTACTCAATAATAATTTTTAGGCAGGCAGTGTCAAGGAGAAGACAAGTATGTAAAACTTACACCTCAATAACAAAATGTTTAAAGACATGGATTCGTAAGAGAGGCAGAAATTAAGTTCTGCATGGTACAGAGAGGAGAGATGAGCATATGTGATGGGGCCAGATGATAGGCTTATTGATAAAGAATTTGGTTTTGCTATAGCAAGTTTAACTCCACATTCTGTCTTCTACATCTGTAGGACAAGTTCTGGAAAGTGTCTATTAATCCTTCCGCAGAGCTTTTATTTTAGATGCAGCTCTGCTAAAATCAGGCGATTAATCAATAGGTTGCTTCTCCTTTGTTCCAGGAATCAGCATGAAATCTTTTCCTTGGATGAGTGTCATAAGCCACCTTCTTGGGGTAATTCTGCCATGGGCCTTGCCACAGTGCGTTTGTACACTCCAGGGTAGGAGCGTGAGGATTAGAATTATTAGGCAAAGAAACAAAGATATAGGAGAAATAAGAAACAGAAATATAGGATAGTATCGGGAGGGACATCCAGTGAATACTGAATGTCACCCGCGTTTAATTTCCATTTGCTTAAATACCCCAAAACTGCATTCACATGATATAAGGAATGAACAGACCTGTTGAAGGATTACAGCCTACTTTCGTAGTTAAACATTCTGTTGCTAAAACAAGATAAGTAGCACTCACACCCTAGACCACAACATTCTGTAGGCAAACCACTTTCTGGGTAGAATCTATAGTTATCTAGGTAAGGGAATAGGAATCTAGTTGGATCCTTAGACATTTGTTTGAGGTAGAAATATCAGGTCTGGATATTAGCCATACCTGTTGACAAAAAACCTTGAGAGAGCAGAACTCTCTGATATGTTATTTGAACTGTTGATGGTAACCTTGAAGGAAAAGAAGTAAATTCCAACTCTCTGACTTTAGTCAAGATGGAATGAACCCATTCCTATGGGCCCTGTCAGATGAGGTCAAAAACACTTCAGTTCCCTTTCCAGAAGTGTCCAGAGCCTGCAGAATCTACATTTTAACAAGGTTAACTGCAGCACATTGTTCTTTAAGAAGTATTTGTCTAAAATTCCTATGTAGGATTCATGCACACCCTGGCATTTGACAAAGTGGGAATAGCTCACTTAGATTAGCAGTGATAGAAGCAGGGAACTGGCTACTACGAGAAGAGAAAGAACAGAAAGTCTACACACATCATGCCATGGAGAAATGGCAGGAAATGTATGAAGGAGTGATTCACGGGGAACAAATCTATAGTAAAGCCTCTTTACTAGCAGGCAGCACCGACTATCAACTGATGGGGTTTAGAATCACTATGGAAACAAATGTCTAGCGTATCTTCATGGGATTTTAGATTTAGGTAAATTAAGGTGAGATGAACTCTCACCCAAACATATGGGGAACAGTTTCTTGGCTGAGGTACTGAACCGAATATAAAGGGGAAAAGATGGGCACAGACTTCTCTCTCTGCTTCATGACTGTGATCACAATGTGATTAGCTAGCTGCTACATGATCATACTATCATGTTTTCCCTGTGATGATGGACTATATATACCCCCTTCAACTGTGAGCCATGATGGACTGTGTGTACCCCCTTCAGCTGTGACTCACGATGGACTGTGCATAACCCCTTTAACTGTGAGCTCTGATGGACTGTATGTACCCCCTTTAACTGTGAGCCATGATGGACTGTATGTGTGCCCTTCAGTTATGAACCATGGGACTGTGTGTTACCCCTTCATCTGTGAGTCATGATGGACTGTATGTACCCCTTTCAGTTGTGAGCCCAAACAGCCCTTCCCTAAGTTGCTTATCACCTTGAGTCAGGTGTTACGTCACAACAATGAAAAAGGTATCTAACATAGGCAGGAAGCTAACTACACAGCCACAGTCGCTAATGGCTCCCTGTGAAGCAGGGGTATAGAATAATTATCACTTTGATAATGAATCCTATGCCATTTTGTTTCTGTAAAGGGTTAAATTACATTCTATGTCCTTTGATTGAGAAAGTAGAGAAGTGAATAATGCATTTTAGGATGGTTTTTCAGGCAAAATTGGTTCATTTTACTTTTTTATATTCTTTTATTTTTCATTCAAAAAATGTACACTTCCTCCCTTTCTCCCAGTCCCCTCCCACTCCCCCACTAACCCTCCTCCCTCCCCCTGCTTCCTTAAGAGGGGCCAGGGTATCCTGCCCTGTGGGAAGCCCAAGGCCCTCCCCCCCTCCATCCTGGACTAGGAAGGTGTGCATCCATATAGACTAGATTCCCAAAAAGGTAATACATGCAAAAGAGATAGGTCCCAGTGCCATTATCATTGGCTTCTCAGTCAGCCCCCTTTAACAGCCACATTCAGAGATTCCGGTTTGATCATATGCTCATTCAGTCCTAGTCCAGCTGGATTTGGTGAGCTCCCATTAGATCAGGCACACTGTCTCGGTTGGTGGACCAGCCTCTCCCGGTCCCGACTTCCTTGCTCATCTTCTCCCACCATCTGCTCTTCGACTGGACCTTGGGAGCTCAGTCCATTGCTCTGATGTGAATGTGGGTCTCTGTCTCTATCTCCATCCATCGGATGAAATTTCTATGGTGATATTCATCAATGTGACTACGGGACAAGGCTAGATCAGGCACCTTCTCCTCTGCTGCCCAAGTACCCAGCTGGGGACATCCCCGTGGATACCTGTGATCCCACTAGAGCCAAGACTCTTGCCAATCCTAAAATGACTCCCTTAATGTAGATATCTTATTCCCTTCTCCAATATCCACCCTTCCTCCATCTCTACCCTCTCACTACCCCAAGCTTCATCCCTTCTCCCTCCCTCTCTCCCTTTCACCCACCCCCCCATCCCTACCTACACCCCTATTCCCATTCCCGTGCCTCCACCTTTTGCCTGGCGATCTTGTTTGCTTCCAATTTCCAGGAGGATCTATATATGTTTTTCTTTGAGTTCACCTTGCTATTTGGCTTCTCTAGGCTTGTGAGCTATAAGCTTAATGTTCTTTGTTTATGGCTAGGGTCCACTAATGAGTGAGTACATACCATAATCATCTTTTTGGGTTTGGGATATCTCACTAAGGATAGTGTTTTCTATTTCCATCCATCTGCATGCAAATTTAAGGATGTCATTGTTTTTTACCGCTGAGTAGTATTCTAATGTGTATATATTCCACACTTTCTTGATCCATTCTTCCATTGAGAGGCACCTAGGTTGTTTCCAGTTTCTGGCTATTACAAATAATGCTGCTATGAACATAGTTGCACAAATGCTTTTGTAGTATGATTGGGCATCTCTTGGGTATATTCCCAAGAGTGGAATTGCTGGATCCTGAGGTAGGTCGATTCCCAATTTCCTGAGAAACCGCCACACTGATTTCCAAAGTGGTTGCACAAGTTTGCATTCTCACCAGCAATGGATGAGTGTTCCCCTTACTCCACATTCTCTCCAGCATAGGCTAACCTTGGTGTTTTTGATTTTAGCCATTCTGACAGGTGTAAGATGGTATCTCAAAGTTGTTTTGATTTGCATTTCCCGGATTGCTAAGGAAGTTGAACATGACCTTAAGTATCTTTTGGCCATTCGAACTTCTTCTGTTGAGAATTCTCTGTTCAGATCATTACCCCATTTTTTAATTGGGTAATTTAGAATTTTACTGTCTAGTTTCTTGAGTTCTTTGTATATTTTGGAGATCAGACCTTTGTCCGATGTGGGGTTAGTGAAGATCTTCTCCCATTCAGTAGGATGCCTTTTTGTCTTAATGACGGTGTCCTTTGCTTTACAGAAGCTTCTCAGTTTCAGGAGGTCCCATTTATCCATTGTTGCTCTTATTGTCTGTGCCACTGGGGTTTTACATAGGAAGTGATCTCCTTTGCCCATGTATTGCAGGCTACTTCCCACTTTCTCTTCTATCAGGTTCAGTGTGGTCAGATTTATATTGAGGTCTTTAATCCATTTGGATTTGAGTTTTTGTACATGGAGATAGATAAGGATCTATTTTCATTCTCCTACAGGTTGACATCCACTTATGCCAGCATCATTTTTAAAGATGCTTTCACTCTTCCATTGTATACTTTTAGCTGCTTTGTCAAATATGAGGTGTTCATAGGTTTGTGGATTAATATCCGGGTCTTCGATTCGATTCCATTGGTCAACATCTCTGTTTTTATGCCAATACCAAGCTGTTTTCATTACTGTAGCTCTGTAATAGAGTTTGAAGTCAGGGATGGTAATGCCTCTGGAAGTTCCTTTATTGTATAGGATTGTTTTTTACTTTTTAATTGCTATTTTAAAAAGTAGTCTTCAATTCATATTTGGGCATCAACACAACTAAGTGTTCAAAACAGTAGATTTGATTTATCATTGCATTATGCAAGTCTTATCACTAAATATATGTATGTGTGTGCAAAGTCAGCTAAAATAATCACAAATATTGAGAACCATGCTCATTCTTGCACAAAACCAGGGCTCACTAGCCACAAACTATTCTGTTCAACTCAGGAAGCTTCAGTTTTGGAATACCATGGGAACATGGTTCTTTAGAGTTGAGTAGCCCAAAACTTAGAGTGACGTGGACCATCCATCATCTTTCTGTTTACAGTGGTCAACAGTGTTAGTCCCACCTGCCTCTATTGTCATGGTTGTCCTGAAATGTTTTCATTTAGGGACAGAAAATAGAAACCATAGTGCTTTGCTTGCTCTGAAATTTCTACCCAATAGCTAAGCATGGTGCATTCTGCCTCTGGAGGTCACCCCACTGCTGACCAGGCTGTCTTGTGCAAAAGTGGTACAGCAGCACTTTAGAAAATGCCTGAAGTTGTAATGATTCGGGCCAGCTCAAGACTTAAAATTCACACAGGCTGTTCGCGTTGCCCTTGCTGTGAGCCTCTTCTGTTTGTGAAGTCTCTGCGGAACAGTCACCCAGTCATTCCATTTTTTCAGACAAGCAGTACCCTCTAGTGACCCCAGACTGCAGAATGAGTGTTCAGGACAAGCTGTAAGACAGACCATGCACACTTTGGGGAGACCTGAAGATCATATAACTTTGGGGGAAAGGAGCATTGCTGTTCTCTCTAGTTGCCCAGTGCTTCACAGAGAAAGGAAACAGGGAGCTTTCTCAGTGGTTAATGATGAACTAGGGAAAATAAAATAAGGAAAGAACAGTGCTGTTTACTTGCTGGCAGTCAGAAAACATTTGTGAAGGTGAAGCTTAGCATCGTTTCAGAGCTATTTCTCAAACCTCAGAGCTACACCACACCCTTTCCATTGAAGGTTGCTTTTCTCTTGTGCTGTAGAAATAGCACAGCGATTAAGAGTTTCGAGCACCTACAGCAGCGAGCTCACAATCACCTCTCACTCCTGTTTCAAGGGGTCTAACACTGTCTCCTTACATCTTCAGGCATCTGCATGCATGTGGTGCACATATATATACACAGGCACTCACACATATACAAAAGAAAAATAAATAGATAGTTTTAAAAGTCTTCTCCATTCTCCCATTCATCTATAGTAGATTAGTTTTAAGATTTGTATAACAGTAATAATAACAATGACTTTTGGCATTAAATTTTACCTTGAAATAACTCTTAAAAACTATCTGAAAATGCATTTATTCATTTATCGATATTAATATTATCAGTATATATCACTTAATATTTCCAGTGACAAAGAACCCATTTAATGAGCTATGATTATAAATTTTAGTTAGTGGTTCCAAGATTCATGTGACTTTATTTCTAGGTAAGGGACATAAATATTCATTTTACAATGTCCATTCAACATTTTGACCCATTGCCTAGTTCATAATTCTTTCTCTAAACCACTTTGACCTCTGGCTCCTTGCTGCATCTCCCTCTGTCTCTGTCCCTGTCTCTGTCTCTCTCCCTCTCTCTCTCTTTCTTATCCCACTCAGTCACATACAAGGACCCTCATGTTTGTGGGTGGGCACACCATATAATCTATGAAAATCTCCCCAAGATCTTTTATTTATTTACCTACATGCAGATAAGTAAATTAATAAACTCTTAAATTTTACAGATAAGTACAGAAACACCTTCAGATAGGAATGTCAGCCTAGTATACCCCAACTCCCAAGTCTATCCCTGTGTTCCCAAGTGACGTCCAATCCAGGTGAAATGAGTTTTCTGTTGGCACACCATGCTTTTTCTCTTTCACTCATCTTTATGTTATCTCTTTCAAAGAAAAGTTCCTTCTACATTCTCCACCTGGCCAGAGATTCCCTGTCTTTACAGATAAAAACATCAATGACATTCATTTCCATTATCTCTCGCTGATCCTTGCATCTAAACTGTGATTCCTTCTGCCTCTGAAATTCTGTCCCATCTGTGCTTCTCATGGGTCTTAAAGATAAATTTCCTGTAACGTCGGAAAGAGTACCTCTTTTTCACTGCTAGGTCTTGAAGTTCTGCAGGCAATGGTTTGCACCCATTGCTTACTGCGCGTCCTGCTCACCCTCACCTGACTGCCATCTCCTTTCACAGGTCAAATATTTGTTGAAAGGATTAATGAATTTCTGAAGGTCACCAGATCCTTCTGGCAGTCAGGAAAATCAAAGAGCATACACTCAAGATTTCTAGAATTTTTTTGTATTTTCTCCTCTTTCTTTCTTTCTTTCTTTCTTTCTTTCTTTCTTTCTTTCTTTCTTTCTTTCTTTCTTTCTTTCTTTCTTTCTTCCTATCCAGGAGGGTACTGCACATTCTTAGAATACAAGTTACTTTTTTCTTTTCTCTTATCTAGACATAGTCTGGAAAATTACATGAAAAGCAAGAAACTCGACTGCTTTTGAAAACATGGTTATGTTTTAAAGATTATGTTTCCTCTCAGAAGACATATTTAAAACTCTAAGGAGGAAATAAACTTTCAACACCCTTATAATTACACATTACAATGTTATTAAAATGGAGAGATTCAACTTTTCAACATTCAGGGATGATATTTTCCTTAAGCATTCATTCCATTTATTTATTCTAACACAGTTAATTGGCAGGAATTATAAGTTACCTTTCTTTCATGCCTGTTCTCTGGTGAAATGTTAGAATTGAGTTTCATGTCTTAACTCTGGAGATTTGACAGCTGTTACCACCCACTTCATTCACTGTGGAAAACGTGGCTCCTTAGCTCTAAGAAATCTAAAGGTGTGAAGAAGATTGGGAAGAGTGATCATTTTCTCTCCCTTCCTCGGGTGTTTTCCTGTTAGCCAGGAGTGTTTCCATCAGTCCTCTGAGCTGAATGAAATTTTGAGATCTATACCCAAGTCTGTCGATATCTCATTCTCTTCGCTGCGTTGAATGTGTGGCCCTGTGTGACAGAATCCTGTTTCTTACACGCCAGTGATTTCTCCATGGTGCTATGACAAAGTGAAAGAAAACTGATAACGTGTTTATTAACTTCTAGAAAGTCTCTCTCACCCTTTGCCTCAAACAAAGCAAAGGGCTTGGTACTTTGCCCTTGTCATAGTAGAATTGTTTTGAATGACAGTAAATAAACGCGAATTGCCAATTTGGGTTCCTTAGTGACCCAGAGGTTACCTCTTGCCTGAGGATGGCCAGGCTCTCATAATCTTGGTTTTTTGTTTTGTTTTGTTTTGTTTTATGAAGTCTTCCCCTTAACTGTGATGATTTTATAGGACTCCAGGTCCTGTAGTTTAAGTTATGACACTGTGATCTGTGAGGTAATTGTGTGCTTTTCAACAATCCGTAGGAGTGTAGTTTAAAAATACTTTTCCCTATAAAATCTAAGTGTATTCATGCAATAAGTAGTTTTTGTTACAATGGCACTCTACCAGGTACCATGTTCTCTCCGGGTTTCTTTGGATTAAAAGTACTTCTTTATTGGTTTCCAAGGACATGTGCAAACTAAGCCTCATAAAGAGGCTACTTTTGTCTCTTTATTGTCGATATAACTTAAAGTCTAGCAAGAAAGAGTGAGAGGAAGAAATAAACAAAGGAAACAGAAGCAAGCAAGTAAGCAAAGGCAGACAAGCTCATATTAATGTGCCATATCTACAATAAATCGTACTTTGAATTGCTGGGTTCCACCACAATAGAGTGGCTGCATGGAAGGGAGAAACCGATTTCCAGTTATGCTGCTTAATGAGGGACGTGCCCGGAGTACACTTTCCTAGCATTTCCTAAAGGAAGACTCCTGTCTATCTCAGTGTTCTTGTTTAGGGGACAGGTGCTTTTATAGGAAACTCCCAAACTCTTCCCAAGGGACCATCCCATTTTACACTTGGACAAGCAAGAAATAACTTCTTTCTTCTACATGCTTGGCAATATCTTTTCTTGCAGTGTTCTGTTTTAGTTATTCTGGTCTGCATGTGATAGTATTCCTCTGCTCTTTAGGTTTGAATTATTTCACTACTAATATGATATACAACACATTCTCATATACATTATTGCACTCTGGCTATCTTTAGTGTTGTGTATTTTAATTTTGACCCAATCTTTGGGTTTTTCTTTCTTATTATTGGGTTTCAAGCATTGCCTGCATATTTTGAGTAACAGCCCTTTATGATATGTGTTTAAAAAAATATTAGTCTGTGTCTCATCTTCTCATTCTGTTGACAGTGTAATTCATAAGCAGAAGTTATATTCTATTTTGTGTTTTAGTAAGTCTGAGTTATCTGTTATTCAGTTATGAATTCATGCCTTTGATATTAAACCCAAAATGTCAAAGTCATACTTAAGACCACCTTTGTTTTCTCCTGACACATCTTCTAGAGGTTGTCATGCCTTTATGTTTGCATTTAGATATGTCACCCACTTGGAGTATATGATCTTGTGAGACACAAGATCTATGTCTAGGTTCATTTTGCTACATGTGGATGTTTGGATATACCACCAAATGTTGAAAAGACAATTTTTTCTCCATTATGTTGGTTTTTTTTTTCTTTGTAAAAGATCAGTCAACATATTCACGTGGATCTGCTATCACTTTGTCTGTTCTTTCATCATCTTGGTTAATGTTGAGCTGATTTCTTTATGTATAAAGAAATCTTGAACTTGAGTAATGCCAGGTCTCCAACCTTGTTCTTCTCCTTTAATACTACATTCACTATTCTAGGTCTCTTGTGCCTCTGTATAACTTTTTAATATTTTTATTATGTGCATTTATATAGGAATCTGCATGTCATGATGCATGTGTGGAGGTTGGAGAACAACTTGTAGAAATTGGTAAGGGTCCTTCCACCATGTGGATCCTTCTGCCGTGTGGGTCCTAGGTTTCAAAATCAAACTCAGTTAAATCAGGCTTCAACATTAAGTGCTCTCTGAGCCATCTCATGGGCCCTCTTGTGAGTTTTTACATCAACTTTGCATCCTGCAACATTGCTGTTATTGTTTATTTTTTTTCTCATTTACTTTAATTTTCTACATTGACAACTATAAACAAGGGCAATCTTATTTTTTCTATCCCAATATATATTGTTTTGTGTTCTCTTCTTGTCCTAGTGCATTGGCCAGTAACTCTAGTATATTTTTTAAAGGAAGAGATGAAAAGAGATGGTCTTACCTTCCTCCTTAACTCAGTTAGATAACTTCAAGTTTACCAATGTGATGTATAAGGTTAACTATGAGATATTTTATAGGTATTTAACAAAGTTAACATAGCTTTATATTTTTAATTTGTCTTATCTCTTTTTGCATGTTTATTAGATTAATTACTTACTAAATGTATATTAAATATTTACTTAGTACTTAAAATGATACTACTTTTATTGAGTTGTTCTGTCTAGTGTGAGGTAAGTCTGAACTTTGTTATATATACAAATTCATCAACAAACCAACAGAGATAAGTGGAAGCCAAATCAAGCTTTAGGTTAATATTATGCACAAATTTTGAAGTTAATAGTGCCAACATTAGCTACTGTGTATATCCCATTTGAATTTTTAACATGTATCCTGTATTATGTATATATTATTTCATCGCATACCCACTGCCCTCTCTGAATTGCCTATATGTTAAGATGATCACTGAATAAAGATCCCTGTAGTTACTGAAATCCTCTCTCATTCTTCTCTCCATCTGATTTCTCCAAATAACCCATCCATAACTCTGACTTTAAAATACTGCTCTCTACTATCTCTGCTGCCACTACCATCTTTCCACTCTTCTGGGAAACTTCCTAGCTCAGTTGTCTGCTGCTTATCTACTTACAACTCACACTAAATCTTTCCATTGACTAGGGATGAAATAAACAAAAAACGTGTTGTACTTTGTCCTGGAAGACTTGAATCATGGCCCATTTTACTTAAAGTCTCACGCCATTGCCTAGCCAATACAACTCCAATCAGGCCGTCCCTTCTACCTTCTCTGTTTTAGCTCCTGCATGCTCCAGGTGCTTCTCCATCTCAGGGTCTTTCAGTAATTATTGTTTGGCTCAGAAATGCTTTTCATCTAGATAGTTGCATGCTGCCTCTCATTTAGCAAAATCTAACAGCCTTCCTCTGAGCATCCAGAATTAGGAACATTCTTTTTTGTTCTGTTCCATCACTCTGTAATACTTTTATGTCTACTGTTTGGTTTCTTGGATTGTTGAAAGCAAAGAGATAGCTCTACTATTCAGGAGTTCATCTGATCCATAGCATGTTATTAAAACTGTACTTACAGGTGGACAGTACCACCCATCTTCAGATTGAAATAGTCCCATACAGTGTGAACATGAGACATTGCCATTCTAAGACCATGATGAGACAAAGGTGATGCTTCATCAGTATTTCATTTAATAAGAGATAAAACCGGAGACATTCATCCAAAATACATAAGTGAGTAGTAGGACTTCATCCTTTTAGTGTGCTCATGATACCGATAAAATTTACTGAGATGCCCAATCCTAGAATCCCTATTGCTTCCCAATGCTATCGAATTTCTTTCAGTCCAAATCACTTAATAACACCTTCTTAGCATGATGATCCTTTGTGGTTCCCTGTGATGGGTGTGCTTCCTTATGGTTCCCATGATGGGTGTTCTTCCTATGGTTCCCCATGATGGGTGTGCTTCCTGGAGATAATGATTATTAAGCTTGTCATATTTAACTCAGGATATGGTATATGGCTGGAGGGAAATGCTAATGCCAATGCTGTGTTGCTTGACTTTTTATTTACATTTTACCTGAGAATTCGACTGCATAAGATCAGCAGTTCTGTGGTCTTATTCTGTATTGTATATGCAGTCTTAAATGAACCCCCATTCGGAAGAGCCAGTGTGTAAGTGCTGAACGGCTGACTTGATATTTTTACATTGAAGTGTATTAAGTCTTAGAGTGGCATATTTCAAACACAGATCCGTGTTTCACTTGAAAAATCACAAGCAGAACCAGAAACTGAAGTTCTTTTTATTTACTTTATACAAGCAAATGGTATATCCGTAATTGATCCGAGCATTTGAGGTACAGTTAAGAACTATCAGCCTGCTTATTAAGAGATAAACAGTCTTAACATTCGTAAGTTAATAATATAGCACGTAATTACAGTTACCTAGAATTCTGACTGAATAGGTTATGGCTGCTTCCTTCTCCTGGGCAGTGTTTCAAAACTTCTGCTGCAGACTGTGTCTGGACAGGTAGTAGGCACTGTTTTTCTTGTTTCTGTTGAGTGTAGATTTCAATTTTAAAAAAATGTGGATTGTTGGGTTTTTATTGTGTTTTTTTTTTTGTTTTGTTTTGTTTTGCTTTTTTTTTTTTAGTTTAAGCGTTTGAAAATTTGTTGCTTTAGAATTGTTAATTATGCTGCAATGGTTCATAATAGCCTCAACTGGTATCTTCTTGTAAGAACCAAAGCACATAAACATGTGTTTTAAACCTCAAAAATCACTTCACAAATCTCCTCCCATCCTCTGTTTTCCCAAAAATCAAGCAGAAAGGGTTCAGTACATTGTAAGGGCTCACAGTTAAACAGTCAGATTTTGCAGCATTCTTTCTACCTAACTGGGTCAAGTGCGAAGTTAGTTTAATATGAATATCTAAGAGACTTTGGTTTCTGAGCTACTGAGCCTTTCTTTGGTCCTTCTGCTTTGAGATCAGTTTACTTAGGTAATGTGGACTCTTCTCAATGCAATAGAAAGCTAACACGTCTACTCTCCTGTGACTCATGACAAAGGAAAAGTCAGATGTGTGACCCTTTTTTTATTTTCCAGTATAGAAACTATTTTGTTTTATCCTCCAAGATTTTAGCCAGAGAGAGCGTTTTATTCAGTATACACTGTTTTTCTGAAAGAACAGTCAAAACAGTTAATTGATCACCAATCAGAAAATGAAACCATCTTCTACAATCAAATAATTACTTGTTACGTAATAAAGCCTTTAATTTAGGAAGACCATTTTACTCTTTAATATATACTTTTCCAACCATTTCTTTTTGCAACAATTCAACACAAATGAATACATCACCACTTCATTTCTGAATTACTATGTGCATCTCTCTCAAAGGATCTGACTTTAAAGCACAAATAAAAATAATAACAACGATTTTTCTTTGTTCTTTGCAATCACAAATATATGCAACTCTGGCTTCTAATCGACTCAAAGTGACATTTCCTTATTTGTTCCTTGATTTCAATTGTTTTGCAATTGAGAAATTACTGTGAAATACTAGCTAATTGGTAAATGTTCTGGAAAATTTTAGAGGATAAAAAGAAACATATAATAGCTTGTTTAGAATTTTATCTTCTCTCCCATGTATCTCTTCTAAAGTTCAGGGTTAATGCTCAGGAAATCCACTTTGTTTCAACAGGAATAAATTCAGATATAGTCAGCTTTTCCTTTCATTTAGGCAGACTCTTTATATCACTTGTTTTAAAGAACATTAAAGAGACCAGAGACTTCATGAGTCTGGGAATATGGACGTAGCTTAGACAGAAAAATACTTGTTTTCCAAGCAATAGGACCTGACATTAATGCCCAGAGTCCACATTCAGTGAAAAGTCAGGTATATCCCTGGTTCTCTGGTTAAGCCTAGCCAACTTGGTGAGTTGTAAGTCAGTGAGAGACCCCATTCAAAAACTGAACACAGGTGACACCTTAGGAACAATACTGCAGGTTGTCCTCTGACGTCCATATGTGCACAAATGCACGTGTACATCTAGATGAGCATGCCCCTGGCAGGCACATGCTCGCACTCACGTGTGCATTCACACACACACACCTTCAGAGACACACACACGCATGCATACACCTTCACAGACACATCTTCACAGACACACACACACACACACACCTTCACAGACACACACACATACTCACATACACAGAATTATATGTTTCATTATGCCATTATAGGTTCCAATATGTCAATGAACCAAACAGTCAATATTGTATCCTAACATACATTGTAACTCCCAAACTGTGAATGATACCTGTGATTTGTGTGTCATGGTCTTCTCTATCAGAAAGGTGACAAGAAGCACCCCTCCAAAAAATTCAATAAATAAATAAATAGAATCACACGTTACTTAGGTTCCAAAATGAATAATGAATATGTTGTCTAAGTCCTACATAGAGCAGTAGTTCTCAAAGGATATCACAGAATGCCAGTCATCATGTTTGGTCAGTCATCACAGCGGGTTGTGTTGTAGCACATTCTGGATGAAGACAAACATCTCTACAATACTACTAGAATCATGTTTGCCTTTTTCATTTCTTTCATGAGAGTAAGGGTTTTCCCACAGACTACACTGTGTGATATTTCAACAGATTAATTACAAAATTAGGTATGAACACAAATTGTTATTAAAAAGATATTTTATAGTTATTTTTAAATTTGTTATGCTAACATTAGTTTATTTAGCTTTAAATAAGATAAATTATTGAGTTTTATATAAGTTATTTAGTTTTAAATAAGATAAATCTTTAACATTGTCTTTTTACATTCTAATAAAAATTTATTTTTTAAGATGTATTTTATTATTTATTGGGGGATGAGGATACTCAGAGAAGACATTGAATCCCCAAGAGCTGGAATTGCAAATGGCTGTGAGCCACCCAGTGTGGGTGCTGGGAACCCAACTTGAGTATTCTGCAAAAATCATCAGTGCTCTTAAGCACTGCTCCATCTCTCTAGACCCTAATTTAATTTTAAATGGAATTAAATTTAAAAAAATTAAACCAGGGGGAGGTGGTTCACACCTTTAACCCCCGCATTGGGAAGGGAGAGGCAGGTGGATCTCTGTGAGTCTGAGGCCAACCTGGTCTACAAAGCGAATTCTAGAACAGCCAGAACACAGAGAAACTGTGTCTTGAAAAACAAAAACAAAACAAAAAATTAAAAATTAGATTTCTAAATAGAATCTTCAATTACTATATTTTATTCACAAACATCTGTATCGATACCTGCATAAGCAATATCATCCATTGTTTTCTTCAGCAGTTTTTAAGAGTAAGACTAAATCTCAGACAAGGGTCTTTGAAGAGTGACTGCTTTAGAGAAATGACAGATTACTTTCACAGCTCTGTCTTCTGTGATTCTGGACAAGTGTCCACTCATTTAGTTTAGCTCCAGTCGGAGAGTGTCATAACATATCGTAACATGTACGTAGAGGACAACTTTAAGCAGAGCGTTCTCTCCTTTTACGTCATGGATCCTGGGAATCAAACTCACGTTAAACTCAAGCCATCAGACTTAATAGCAGGGGCTTGACTCCGTACTATTTCACTAGCCCTACACATTCTTTTACATTGTGTGTGATGTCACCCTAGAACTTACTCTTTCATGGTAGTATTTTCTAGAACATAATGCATTTTCTTCACTGAAGGGATGGTTATTTGATTATCATAGAAACCACGCATATTGTATGGCGCATGAACCTGGAATATTGTTTTAACATTACATGTTGATGTGCCCCAATCACATATGAAGTATGTTTTATATGATGTGTACTGATAATAAATTGACGTGGTTTGACATCTAAAGGAAGTGAGTAGGCTTTGCTTTAATAACAAGGAATGTAGATTCAAGTTCATCCTGTGATGACATCTTTCTCCTTAGCATCCTGGTAGCCTTTCTTCAGTGCAAGGGAGATATAAGTTAGCCTGGCTGATGGGATTGTGCCCCAAAGAGAGTCGTGCATCATACTTGTGAGCTCCATTTGCCTTCCACATTAAGCTGTGTATGTAGTATTTATAGAAGTGGGTAAGCTCAGTGCATACTAATAACTTCATTGATTTTTATTGATCTCACCCTAGTTTACATATAAATGCCACTGGCACAAAGCCTGCCACTTCCTGGCAAAGTTCAGTACATCATAGACTGCATAAATCTACACATAAAATTGCAAATAAGAAAAATTTAATCTGTGTTTCAAAGCTCAAAATCTCAACTGATAAGTTGAACTTTTTTGGTCAGGGCTCGTGTTTCTGTGAGAACAGGCCCTGAAGTACGATTCTGAATTTGTAAATGGTGTCCGCACTTTTCTCTTGAAGTCACATTCCTAGTCTTCTGACTTCATCTTTCAAAGGGTAGCTATGACATACTGGTTTTGTCCATATTTCTTATGTTGGCATAAGAACAAAAATGAAATACTGGATGCTAAAATGAGTAGAGATACAGCACAAGCGGATGACTCCTGGTACGTACTTATGCAGCTCATCAGCAGGAGCTGTTTTCTGTTCTGTTCCCTATGGCAGTGCCATGTGCTGGCTGCCCTCCCCACGGGTGCTGTCTCACCCTGTCCGCCTGTCCTAGGATTTCATTCATAAAAATGGCTTCCTTTTAGACTGAAAGTAGACTGTTCTGCTCCCACTGTACCCAAAGACCTGATTCATGGCATGTCATAGAGTTTTGCCATCTAGACTCAAAAATAGATCTGCAAAAATATACAAAAATAGGTCTGTGAGATGTATAAATATAAAAATGTGTGCATATTTTGAAAGGCCTATACCAGTGCGGATGTTTCTAGAGTAAGGTAGACTTTCATGATGTCACACAAGACAGTGATGTTTACAAAAACAAGGAGTTGTAAACTTGGGCTTAAGAATCATGTTGACACATTCATTCTTTCCACTTGCTTAATAAGCATATTCCAAGCCTAAACTATGAGCTGAGTTTTCAATGATGAGATTGGCCAGGCGGTAGCAGTGCACGCCTTTAATCCCAGCACTCAGGAGGCAGAGGTAGATGGATCTCTGTGAGTTCCAGGCCAGTCTGGTCCACAGAGCAAGTTCCAGGAAGCCAAGGCTACACTGAGCAATCCTGTCTCAATAAACCAAATAAAAAAGAAAGAGAGAAAGAGGGAGAGGGACAGAAAGAGCGAGAGAGAGAGAGAGAGAGAGAGAGAGAGAGAAGAAAACCAAATGAATGATGAGATTGAACAAGTCTCATTCCTCTAGCTATTAATTATCTACAAAGAAGTAGAAAAAAGAAAGACACAAACTATAAGAAATCCAGAGTTACTGGATAAGTGTTACAAAGTTCTGTGGGAACTGTGACTAACTAGTTGGCTAGAGACTTCAGGAAGGCTGTAAGAAAGAGTAGCATTTGAGCTTGGTACAATATAATGTGTGGGAGTGTACCAGAAATTTCTTAAATGGGAAAGGGCATCCCCAGATAGAAAAGACAACATGTTCACACCAGAGAGGACGTAGGAGAACACAGCATCCTGGAGACAATGTGAAAATTAGAACAAGTTTCTTTGAAAAGGAGTTTGGCAGATTGTCTCAAGATCTATACAAACATGTACATCTTTAGCATAGTAATCCCACTTATGGGAGCTTATGTCATGGAAAAGCACAGAACAGAAAAGTTTTATTTACAATGGCAGAAATGCAAAATAAAAATTAGTTTATTATCTAAAAGTTACAAAATAGTTATGTAGATTACTGCACACAGTTTTATTGATCAATTCTGTTGCCCAGGTTAATAATAATGAGTGTTCTAAATCAATAGAAGTGTATCTATGCTATTGTATTTGTTTGTCAAACAATGATATGTGGCAATTTTAAAGTGATCTGTACCTATAGATACGGTGAAGAACTCAAAATCCAAACACAGACGTCAGCAACAATCACAAATGTTTCATCACGGTGGTAGGACTGTGACTGATTTACCCTAGTTAATTTACCTGGTTATGGTCCTGTTGGTTACTAACTCAGGTAGTGTTTTTTGAGTGGATGTACATTTTCATGTGTAAGAAGTGTGAGAGGACACTCTCTTAGCAGAGATAAAGAAAATGATTATGTGCCAAACACATTTTTCAATTTTTTAAAAAAATCTTTTTCAGAATCCATCCAGTCCATTGTTAAAAGTGTTATATTTTAGTAACGTGCTAGATGGCCCAGCACTGAAGCCTGGTGTGACAGTGGGCCAGGAGTGTGTAGGAGATGGGAATATATATTGGAGAATGTGTCTCATTGTAAGGTACAAAACAAGCTACATGAGAAGCATCTGGTATACATGTTAAGTATGCAGTGTTTAGTCTCATCCTTAAAGTTAGAATTTCAAGAGAAAGTTATAAATTAATAAAGATTAATTTAAGGTTGCAAGTTGCATATATAATAAGTACCCTAATTCTAAGATATCTTTAGTTAGGAAAACATGAAATTGGTAATAGAAATTCTCATGAAACATGATATGTCTTTGGGTGCACATTTAAAATATTCTTTTCCCCCTTGATTTTCTTTCTTAAGGTAGGACTTTGTTCCTAGTTCAGGTTCCAAACCAGTTTGTTGACATAGCAAGGGTAAGACACTCCCTTCTCACTAGTTAAAGTGTGCATTTCCTGTGCCCTGTGTGTGTGTTTATGTTCACACCCAGGGCTGGGAAGTCAGCTGTGGTTTTCTAGAGCTCCCCTTGTTGCTTTATTCTTGCTGCTCACAGCATCACAATGGTGTGAGGTTCCAAGAGGCTTCCACTCACTGCGCCTTGCCTCCCGTGGGTTGCTAATGAACTGGATCAAAGATTTGTGTTCCATTCCCCTCTGTGACTTTCTCTTTTTCTCTGTCATTTCCTTATGTCCTCCCCGACTCCTTGTATTTCTGATGAACTTACCCATGGACTATAGCTTTAATGATTAATGTTTTTCTCAATCAACCCTTAAACAGAGGTCAGTGACCTCTGCTTGGGAAAGGGTATTGTCCTCCACTATCTCACCACATCCTTAATGATGTTTCCTTTGCGTCTTGGGGTTGGATCACAGTGAACAATTAGTCATCGATGTATTAAAGTAAGAAAACACAGAAGATGCCAGTAGATCATAAAATTTCAAACGTGAGGCCAAGAATGACTATGAATGCTGACAAGACTTTGTCAGAAAACACACATTTAGCATTCTTTTAACTTCTCACTCTCAATCTGTGGCCTACAACCCAGCTAGTAAACAATGACGGCAATAATGACAAGATAGTCTTGTTTCGGCCCGTGACCCACTTGTTCAAAGTGGAATAGTGATTCCTTTCTCTGTGGACTTACTGTCAACAGTTGCGGAAGTTCTGATATGACAATATTGGACTCTAATTTTAGAAAGCCACCCTAAGAAAGTCTCTGTGTACAAATGCATTCTTCGGACAGAACAACATCCCATTCTGCACAACTGCATGTGTCTGGTTTCTAATTGCAGCAGCAGTGTCAGAACCAGTGCAGTCAAGGACATGTACAGTTCGGTACCACCCTATCCAAAATGATACTGTGTGCATGAATCCTTCTTTTCCAACTAAAGCAGACTACAGACAATTTTTTTTAACTATTCTACTATGAAATCCCTCCAAACAACTCAACAACTCTGATGTGGATAGTATCCCTAGTACTTTTTATTTTTCAATATTTTTTGACTCGAGAATTTCTGTGATGAGCTGGGCAGATGATTTAATAGGTAAAGGCACTTGATGCCAAGCCTGATACCTGAGGTCCATCACTGTGATTTGCATGGTGGAAGGGGAAAACTGACTCCTGGTTCCTGCAAGCTCTCCTCTGACCTCTGCATGCATGTCATGGGCCACATGCATACGCATGCCACATAAACACACACACATCCCCACATACCACATACACACATAAATGTTTACAAACTCAACCAAAGATAAATCCTTTTACTAGAGGTTTTTCCTAAACAATCCTGAGTCTGAAGCTCTGACACAGTCCTATGGTTCTTATCTAACGATGCAGTTCTTGCTAACAGTGCAGACTCACGCACTACACATCAGAAAGACTCCATGAAACTGTCTAGAAATCCAGACATTTAGGTTTCTTCATAGTTTTTAAGAAACTGAAAATAACAATTCTAGAGCACTGAAGTTAATTTTAATTTGAAAGTTATTCATATGTGACCTATTTTCAAGAATACAGATTTTCTTAATCACTGTAAAACTTAATTCCTATATAATTAAAGATATAAATAGTTATACTATGTAATATATGTAGTAAAAATATAACAAAGTAGCTCTCAGGATATAATGCTTTTGGAGAGACTGTGAGGTCACTTTTTCTTATTATTTCTTTTATTTCCTAGAATTTATGTATATATAATTACATCATATCTACCCTCCCTTTCCTTCCTTCAAATCTGACCGTCTACCCCGCCAGGCTCTTTTTCAAATTTGTGGCCTCTCTTTTCATTAATTATTGTTGCATACATACATGTATATGTACTGTATAACCCTAAACTCACAAATACAGCCTGTTCAGGATATTATACTGTTACTTATATGTTTTTAGGGTTGGCCACATATTTTTGCTTCTCAAAACCTATATGGGGCTAGGAGGTGGCTCTGTCAGTAAAAGCATCTGTGGCTTAAGCATGAGAATCTGAGAATGAGTCTCCAGCAATGATGCCGACAGCAAGCACGGCAGCATGTGCCTGCAGTCCCAACACTGAGGGGGAAAGGGTGTGGAGCTCCCCAGCAAGTCAGTGTAGTCAGGATGTGCTCCAGGTCCAGTGAAGAAGCAGTCCAAAATACCAAGTGCAGCATGGTCAAGGAAGATACCCAGTATCAATCTCTGGCCTTGTGCACATATGTACATACCATACACATATGTACACAGCTATACACACATGTACACAATCATACACACATGTACACACCCATACATACATGTACACACCCATACACACATGTACGTACCCATACACAAATGTACACAAACCACACACACACAAATACATAAAAACACCACCTAGAGAAAAATCAGTATCAAAAAAAAGCTAAAAGGCAACAATAGAGGAGAGGGAAGCACTGGTCTATAATTTTATTCACTTAGCTCTCAATCCTTCTCTTACCTGTAAAACATACCTATAAGTGTTTAGTTAGTAGGTGAGAGGACTTTAGTGATCTTTTGTTCCTCAAATGAGGGTTGTCACTATAACTGAGGAAAGGAAGCCAAAACTAATAATAAATGTGCATAAAGACAGTCTGCTGTGATGTTCCCACCAGTTCTATTTTCCCTCTCGTAAAAATGAAAAGCTTCCAAAATAATTCCTTGCATGATATTGTCTATCAACAGGAACTTACTTCCTGACATATGTCTTTCAAAAAGTCATCTATGCATCCTACTTCCCGTTCATGATGACTACAGAGTGGCAATTTATATTTTCACAAGATTATCTGCAGCTCCTCAAATTCTTCTAAAATGAAAATTCTTGGGAACTCATCACAGTAATTCGTGTTGGTAATCCCAGCACTCAGGAAGCTGAAGGGGGAAGGCTTTAAGGTTGGTGGCCATCATGGGCTGCAGAGAGAGTTCCAGGCTCACCTGAGCTACAGATCTTGTCCCCCACAAGACAAAAATTAAAAATTAAATATACTGAAGCATACCATCTTGTTTTTCCTAACCTATAGACATTCATTTGAATATTTTGGGGGGAGGTCTTGCTCTCTTTTCTCAACATCAGAGGCTTTGGGGGCCTTAATTTCTCATCAGTGACATATGGGCAGATATTTGTAAATGGAGCAGGCAGAAGGAGGACCCATCCGGCCTCTTACTTGACATCAATTTCTCCCTCTCCTAAAATGCCACTCTAGTTAATAATTGTTCATTTAAAAAAATTTGTGACTACATTTCTTTATTTATCAAGGTTAGGCCATACCCTTGTACATGTGTGGACATCAGGCAACAACTTGGATGAGTCTGTTTTCTACCATGTTGGTCCCAGGGGTTGAACTCAGGTTATCAGGCTTAGTGGCAAGGGCCTTTATCCACCGATCTACATTGCCTCTCTCTCTCTCTCTCTCTCTCTCTCTCTCTCTCTCTGTGTGTGTGTGTGTGTGTGTGTGTGTGTGTGTGTGTGTGTGTGTGAAGGACCTTGAAACGTATCAACATTGTGTTGATCCATAATCTGATGCTACTGACATCTAATTTAAGCAAAACTTCAAACTTTGCACCAAAGTATGATGTACACAAGAAGGGGCTGAACTATTTGAGTTACAAAAGCTGGGGGAGTTGTGAAAATATATCAGCTTGAAAAGAAACCTGACAAGCAGTATTACCCCCACACAACAGTTTGTTATGATACCCACAGGTCTTGGGCTTTCTTTATAGCTATTATCCTTTTAGGAAATTGCTCACAGAAAGGGAAGGGGGCAGAAAAAGAGAGCCAGACTTCATTCCTGCAACTTGTTCTGTGAACAAGACTTCTAATGTGACTTGAAGTTGCTCTGCTTGCCAGGTAATTCGGTAGCTAAGCCCCACTACCCTGACCATGACCATTTCAGGCTTGAAAAGGCATGGAAACTAACATGACAGGAGTGGAGCTGAAAAAGAGAAAGAAGCTGAAGCCATTCTGCGAACTCTGCCTTCCAGAGACTTGTGTATGGACGAAGCGAGGTGAGGTATAAGGATGAGAAACGAGGGCCACTTCTGAAAGAAAATAAAGGCATTCTGCCTTTTCTGTAAGCCACACTGCAGGACAGTTCGTGATAGTCTCTGCTTGCTGTCTCCTTCCCATTCATGCCTTCAAGCATTTTTCAGGTAGCCTAAGAATTTTATTTTGAGGGTGAGAAAAGCCCTTACACCCTTCATATCACCTCTCATCCAGTCCTGCGCTGTATCTGGCCACACACTTAAAAATGCAATACCATGGGAAAGCATAGAACTCAAGTCATTGGTATTTGTATTATAAATCCAAGTAAAATAATTTCTCACTTTACTGTAATAAAACGAAAATCTATGAAGAATGGATTCTTTGAGAAAAGGGCATCATTAGAGCAACCTGGCCCTAGTGCCCTTTTACCGTGTTTCCCATTGACTCCCAGGTCATCAAACTTCGAATTGCCCTCTGCTCTCATCCTCACTCAGTTCTTTCCAGAACTGGCCTAATCCAAACCCTCTTTATTTACTTCACTGCATCTTGATAATATAAATCACAATATACAATTTTAAAATTTTTTTGTAGAAAATAAAATAAAAATGCTTGGTGTTTAGAGCATGCCTTTTATATCATGGTACTATTGCTATTTGGGGCCAAATGTCTATGGAAGGTGCTTCTGCATCCTGCATTACTATATAACAGAATAGCCTCCAGTTGTATCAAACAGAAAATGCCCCTTTATCCTTGAATATCCAGTTTGGGGTAAGGAGATAGATGGAGGGCAGAGTCACCAACATAAGTAACTGGTTTGTGATAATTTGGGATTAAAAACAAATCCTCAAGAAATAATTAAACCTTGATGAACTTTAGTCAATCTATTTGTTTTTAATCTCATATTTTTTAAAGTTATAGAAATCTAGGCAGAAACAAAGAATGAAGATTAATACCTATAAACTTAAGTTCTAGATTTTGAAAATAAACTTATGCCAGGTGGAGAACACAATAAAACTGATTTTTTTGTCTTTGTCCACATATCAGTATTATTTTTTATGGAATATTTTCTTGCCTTTAAAGCAATTCAAGTTTCTCTCTGCTTCTTCTTGATAGTTGTATCCAGCTAGAAAACAATATAAAACAAGCTGATTCGGCAGTCTGGATAAACAGACAAATTCTTGACATCACATCTTTTCTCATTCCTACCTGTAAGAATCAGAGGCGCTTTAGGTTAACTGCCATTACATTTTATAGCTGTTAGCCCATGCATGATAGAACTGCCATTTATATGTGGTGATGGAAGCCTGGAATTGATGAGAACTGTGGGGGTCTTCATACAGTCAAACCTCAATCTAACAGATTCTTCCATGCATCCCTACCATTTTCCCTTGCATATAAAGGGAGCCACTTTTCTCTCTCATTTCTCTCCTTTCCCCTCAATATTTTTCCTTGAAGCATCTGAACACTAGTATCATTATTTTATTTAGCTAATTGCCTTTAAATGACAAAGTAAATAATATATGCACTTGATGAAAGTGTACGAAATTGAAAATAATTAAACTATATGTTATTTCCCTTTTTGAATTCAGTCTCCTTTCTCAGATAAACCTCTATTACTGGACATGTTATGTCTTTGTAAAAATATACATGTATGCCACTTGTATGTATGTGTAGGTTTGTGCTCATGCAGCCTTTATTTTGTGCCTTCTATTTCAAATGGCAGTATACCTTAGGAATATATTCATCTAAGCTTGTATAAATTTATCATGTCATATTTTACAGTTGCAGAGTATTTCCCTGTAAGTCTCTACTGTCACTTGTGTGATCGATTCATTATCAATGACTAAAACAGGTTTCTGGAGTCGCTAAAGCAATGCTCCATTGCAGTGAGCAGATGTGATGCTGAAGTTTGACGGTGATTATTTGCTTTCACCTTTTGTTTTGAAGGAATAGAATCTCATTGTCAAGGGTTATGCTGCTATTAAACACAGAGGTGAAATCCATGTATCAATCACAAAACAACAAATTTGGAAAAGCTTAGAAATGTGCCGTTATTTTCTCACAGCTGATGCTGAATAAAGGAAAGAGGGAAGACACTTGCAGAATCTATCACAGGGCTCCAAATTTCAGGAATGTCCTATATAAATGATAATCAGTGAACAATGAGAGATGTTAGCAATTTCAAGCTCAGTCACTTTACTGTGATCGTGTCCCTATTACTATTTATCCTCAGATTCACTTTTTCTAAATAGTTTTGAGTGACTCTGAAAGGGATTTGAAACGCATGAATATTATTAAAACCAGGGAATAAAAAATAATGTTAAAAGTTCCTGTGGCATTTTCTTATGTAATTTTATTTCTAAAGATATTTCAATATTTTAGAGCTTTTGTTTCTTAAGTCTTCATGGTACTGTCATTTGAGAAAATACCACAATCTCTCCTTTTTGCCCACTATCAAAATGTGAAGCACGGTGTATACTGTGTTCCTATTTCAGTGTGGTAGCAGATGTGTTAGGGACAGGTTTCCATATGGTATTCCAGCTGTGCAGCCTTTATTTAGCAAATAATTATTTTAAATTCCAGAGGAAAGGCAAATAATAATAATAGCAGCACCAGTAGTAGTGGAGATACATATTTCCATTCTCTTGCTAGCTAACACATTTTTTCTTAAGAATTTAGGAAACAAGATATGAGCCTCCTACCTGTTTGTTTTTATTTTTAATGATCAATCCAATGGCGCATTTATTGATTCTTCAGCTTTCAAAGAGTTCTAATTGACAAAAAGAACAATGTATTTCTTGATGTTGCATAATCGTCCTCACAAAAAAAAATCACTCCGTAAAAACATTCATAATAAATATAACATTGTATTGTGGGGGGAGGGGTGCCATCATTGACTTAGAAATAAAATTATAATTACAATTATAAAGCTTTGGAGAGAGTCTAGTATAAAGAGCACAAGATAATAATTGCAGTTTAAGGCTTCTAATTTAATACAAGGCAAAAACATGGCAATTATCTGAAGGAAAGCAAGTGGGAGTTAAGGACTGAGATGTTAAAGAAAACACTTCCTCTTCTAACTGGTTATCATATGGATTGGAAAGAATTATAGACAAAAAGGCCCTGCGCGTGTGAGCCCAGGGGTTAAAGGCAGCGCTACACCCTTTGAGTCCTGAAGCAAATTCGATAGCAGTGGCTGGCTGGACTTTTTGAGCGGGGCGCGGGCTGGGCTGTGTACTAACAGCCTCCTCAACTGCAGACGGAACTGCAGCATCCCTTCCTGCAGTAGCACGCCAGCCATTGGCTCCTCCGTGACACGTGACTGATAGAGCCTTTTCTGTGTCTTTTCTCGCCCGTTTGTGTGCAGGGCACTGATAGGCCAGGCTGATGCGCAGGCAATTTATCATCTTGATCTCCCACTGAGTCAGGGAGCTCTCCTGTCACCAGTATTGATTTCCGAGGATGGACTAAATTTCCTAGGATTTCCATTAAGAATTAAGAAAAAGCTCTAAGCACGCAGGGTAGCCAGACAGACATGGATATGAGATGGCACTGTGAAAACTGGCAGGTAGCTTCTTCTCTCCCAGCCGCTAAGCACCGCTTAGTTCGGCAGCATGCAGGGTTTAAGATACCAGAAGCTTAAAATCAATAAGAATGGAAATACGAACAGGCTCATACGGATGAACTGATTTTAAGATTTCTATGAGAATGTTTCTTCTTGGAGATTGCATGCCAAATTTATGCACGCTGTATATGAACTGTAGAGAGATTTTAAATTTGGAAATGTCCTTAAACCCTGAGCATGATTGCTTCTAGTTTTGTCTGCTGCTTTTCTGTGAGCTTCAGAGTTTTTTTTTTTTTTTTCAGCATGCTTATGGCAAAAACAAGCAAAACTTGTGTTTGTGTTTATGTGTGTGTGCCTGTCTGTATGTATGTGTTAACTTGAGTCAAGTAAAAGCATGAATAAACGCTGATTTCAATACTTTACCAGACTGCTTTATTACTGTTAATGATTTGGTGAAAATGTTGTCTAAATATGATTATATTCTGGCCGTGCATGCTTTTGCGGCACAGTGAGTATTTTACCGGGAATTCACAAGGAGTTGTGCCTGATTTATATGCATGTTGGGTAACAGAAAATGTATTACTGGTCAGTGATTAAACTTAACTATTATAAGTATTTCCTGATGATAGAATTTGAGTAACATTTTTATCACGTCTGCTTAGTTAAGAAATATTTGCGTTGGATAATGGAAGTGTTGATGTTTTTGAAATACTAACTTTGTTTATTTCAAAGATAGCAAGATATCAATCTCTAGAAATGCTTCCTAAATGAGAGAACTAAGAGCATGTTCTGAAATAATTTATCTAGGGATAGGATTCTAAAAATTGCTGTTTATGTATGCAAGAGTGTGTGTGTGGATGTGGGGATGTGGGGTATGTTTTGTGTGTGTGTGTGTGTGTGTGTGTGTGTGTGTGAGAGAGAGAGAGAGAGAGAGAGAGAGAGAGAGAGAGAGAGAGAGAGAGAGAGAATATGCCTTGGGGGATTGTCTGATATTCTTCTAGCTAGTCCTTGCTCTTGTTAGGAGCAAAAATGCCTTGGCATTCAAGCATTCCCAAGACCCATGGGAATCAGAGCTAGCAGAAGCTCAAGGATGTCCAGATGGGACTGGCACGCTTGGCAGGGAGTGGAGACAATAGGTGGGGGTGGAGCAGATGGAAGACAGAAGGGATTGCACATTAGCGAAGGCTGGGGGTGGGGTGGGGAGAAAGAGTTTTAGCTTCCTGATAAAGGAAGCCTGGTGTCTTTTCATGGGAACTTCTGATTGCATCTTCTTTTAATTACAAGGCAGGATATCATTTCTGTGGTGACAGCTATTTTAAATTCAGTAGCCTCTGCTGCTTAGACAGGGAAGAAGATCCATGAACACAAGTTACTTTACCAGACTATAAATGGTGCCTTGCCTATATGTTGTTTGTGATTTTTTTGTCTTTATCATGTTAAGAAAAAATTTAGGAGGAAAATTCAAATCAAGTTTGTACTCTTTAGTTGGACATCTAAATGGAAATGTGTGTATTACTATTAAATATGTTTACCAGACCTTGGGTGGAGCATTCATAGTGTTACCAAAATGTTGTCTATTGAGTCAGTACTGGAAATAGCGACAGCCTGTGATAAATTACTATGCCACTACTGCTTACTATGAACTTTTACATCGACGTACATATCTATCAATTAAAAGCAGCACAAACTCTAAAGTCATATTTGGTAAATGATTCCATTTGCATTTGGATTTATCTGCCAAGCAAATTTCTCACTGAGACATTAATCAGGGAAATGCTTACATATTACAAAATCATTAGTGGTGCAGTATTACATGTTAAAGACATTGGAGGTACTGATACTGTTGTTACTGTCTGTGCTTGTTCTATATACCCTTTAACTTAGGAAATGGGTTCACGCCACAGCTTCGGGACACATTTACAAACCACAAGTGAAATCAATGAACTCTATGACAGATGTTGGTTTGTGGGAAAAGTCCCCATAACATATAATTTCTAGTTTTCGAGTAGGAAACAGAAACACATAGTCCAGACCCATAAGCATTTGTCAAAATTGTCTAAAAATTTTGAGAACTAGGTACGTATGTTCCTCCATTCAGCAAATGACTTATTGAAACAACATTTTCTCTTTTAGATTTATTTATTTTATATTCTATGTACTTTTGTTAGCCTGCCTGCATACATGTACATCACTTGCATGCCTGGTGCCCACACAGAGCATTAGGTCCCTCAAATTGAAATTACAGGTGATTGTGAGCCAGCATGTGGGTGCTGGGAATTGAACCCAGGTCCTCTGCAAGAGCAGTGTCTGCTCTAAACTGCTGAACCATCTCTCCAGCCCAGAAACAACATTCTGTGTTATCCAAAACAGTGTTCTTGCCTATTGCCATACTACCCTTAAATCAGCCACTCTCATCCAATTCTGTGTTCTTAATTTTGGTGTTGTGTGCATTAGCATAACCCATAGGTGAGCCATGTGTTGAATACATAACTGTTACCAGATGAAGTTATATATATTTATTATCCTGTCTTCTTTTTTACCTTCCATCTTTCTTTGCTTCTTAGTATTTACTTCTCTGTTGTTTTACCAGCAATTCATGGGCTCAAAAGCCTTTTGTTCAGAAAAATGATACCTTACTTACCCCAGAACTCAAAGTTGCCAGTTACAGACAACACAGCAGTTGTTAATTTAGCAGTGTTTCATGAAACTATATTCTTGTATATAAGTAACCTTTGAATTTCTCTGATTTCTACTAAGGTTGCCATTATCCTGCCTAAACAATTGATTTCACTTTCTGCTGTCCGATTTACTGGTAGCTGGCCACTGATGTTTGATATCCTGCATGGCTCCCTTCTGCCCTAGTTGCTCTCACATGTGGAAAGGAAGCTGAGCACAGTACTCTGGAGGAGACAAGCAATCTCCATTACTTAAAATAATTGGAGAAAGACACAGACAGTTATAGATCCGTGGATATCTCTAGAGCTTATTAGGAGATTCAGTGCAGAAAGAGTCCGAAAAAATGGCCACTGAGCATAATCCAGACTCTCTGGAATACTTTTTATCTTTGTGTTGTAAATTACACTATTACCATCACACTTTTTTACTTGCTCCTCAACTTTTCACCTCCATTTGGAATCAGTTGGCTAACGATTAGTAACTTTTCTAGAACTGTATCTCAAAACTCAATGATTTGTTTATTCCAACATCATTTTTGATCTTCAGGTGGAGCAGAAATTATTTTCTTATTGCCAGAAAGTCTCAAATATTTTCTCACTATTTCTCCAAAACCATGTGATGCTCTTGTTTCAATAAATCCTCCGTTACTTCAAATATTCTTAATTTAAAGATAAAAAGTGTAGCAGCGGTGGGAGCATTGGATAATATTTTAACAAAGCTAGAGAGTTCTGCTTCCCAGCAAAGTCAGTCCTGAAATCTGATTTCCTCATCTCAGTTACTGTTGCTTTTTAAAAGACATTCTGTTGGCTCTAAGTGTATTATTTCAAGTTTAGAACAAAAATATGTTGATATGAGTTTACATTATAGATTGACCAGTAAATCTGTGGATTAAATGGGGTTTAGGAGTACGGGAAATACCTTTGCTGGCTGACTTCCTGGCAGTCTTTCACTCTGAACATTCTCCTAAAGCACATTTAAAGACAAAATGCTGCCGGGCGGTGGTGGCACACGCCTTTAATCCCAGCACTCGGGAGGCAGAGGCAGGCAGATCTCTGTGAGTTCGAGGCCAGCCTGGTCTACAGAGCTGGTTCCAGGACAGGTTCCAAAGCCGCAGAGAAACCCTGTCTCGAAAAACCAAAAAAAAAAAAAAGACAAAATGCCAAGGCTGCAGCTATAAATTAGTGACACAGCATGTGTGCCTAGCATGTGTGCCCAGCGTGTGTGCCCAGCATGTGTGCCCGGAGTGTGTGCCGGGCATGTGTGCCAGTCATGTGTGCCTAGCATGTGTACCTGCCTGGCATGTGTGCCTAGCATGTGTGACGGCTTCAATTTGTTACCCAGCGCTGGAGTGAGGTAAGGCAAACAACCTGTAGTCATAGTACATAAAAGTATAGATTACATATATGTGAGCATATATTTATGATAAAGTGTGTAGTCTAGTAAAACAATGTCACTTTTACTATTTAATAAAACTGCTTATTATGGTCAGTTCAATTTTTTCACGGAATTTATCTTTTTTAAATTAGTACTTTGCAGTTGCAAAATAATTGCTTCAAAAATCTGTCCTCATTTTTCCATGTGTAAACTAGCTATATGCACAAGTAAATGTGTTCTTACTCTTACCCTCTGTGATGATGTGTTAACAATCATTGTTTTCACTTACACATGCAACATTTTCCAGTAGCACCACATTTGAGGGGGTCACCTTTTCATTAGGCTTGTGGTGATAGTGCAGTATCTTTAAGTCCATTGTAGTGTATGAAATGTGTGTCTATATACAGCACTGCTAAATATGTAGCTGCTAAAATAGTAGGCCCAAAGGATGTATGTAACAAGTCAGAAGTTGGGTCAGGGAATAACTATTTTCAGGTTTTCCAGGCATTGTCATTTCTTTATGAGAAGATTGTCGCTATAATACATCACTATGGCTAAGTTCTCATCACAAGGGTTCTTCTACATCAGTTTGTCGTGATCTGTGAAAACATCTACTAGGTGATTTATCTGTAACTCTGCTAGGTATCATTAGTGACTGGATAGAAAGTAAGGTACTTGCTATCTTCCAAGTTCACTTGACCAGTCAAGACAAATACAACACCAAAAGAAAGCTGGAGGCTCAACCACCTGATACACCCTGGAGTATCAGTTAATGGGCAAGTGTTTCTGATTGTCTGACCATTCTTTTGCTTAAAGAAAGAGTTGACTGTCGGTTAAAGAGAGACTAGCTAATGTTATTCTGCTATAAATGTCTAAACACTCCTAGTTATATGATCACACAAGGAAAAATAATGCAAGATGATATAAAATCAGGTGGCTGTACATCCCCATAGTATCATCCAAGTGTATAGCTCAGTTGGAGAATACTTCTCTACAAATGTGCAAGGCCCTGGGATTGATGCTCAGAAGCAGCAGCAGAGGAAGGAGAAGAAGAAAGAGGAGAAGGAAGAAGAGCAGGAGCAGGAGAAGGAGGAAGAGAAGGAATTATCATACAAAATAATTATTTTTTAAAAAAGTTAGATTAGGTGCAAATTATAAGTATCTTGGGCCTGAAGGTAAATCAAGTCTGCTTGTAAATGAGTCCAGCACATTTCCAGTGTGGCCAAGTGTGTTTTGGTCTTGAGTTCATCGTTTCCTTTAGAGGATGGGAGAATGGATGGAAGGATGGGTAGAATGCTGGCACCGGCCTTGAGTGAAACATGTTGAAAAGTAAAAATGGCATCACAAAGAGCCTACGCACGGTACTGGAATTATTATCAGTGGTATTGCTTTCTCAATGGGTATTTCTGCTTAGAATACTGATTGTGGCACATTCATGCACAATTCACTTCAACCACATTTTAGTGTGAAATATTAAACTGTTCTTGATTGTTTCTTAAAAATCCTGAGCTGGAAAAGAAGTAATCTTGAGATGTTGTTAAGGACATCCATGGCAATCAAGTTTTCCTAGATTCCCAAATTTGTCATTTACATGGAGTCAATATGATAACAATCACAATTATTTGTTAGTTACTTTCTATTGCTGATAAACAACCCACCAAATGCAGCTTTGGGAGGTAGGGCTTTTATGGCTTACACAATCACATTTCATCACTAGGGAAGTCAAGGCAGGAATTCAACCACAACAAAGACGTAGACGAATGTTGTTCTGCCTTGTTCTCATGGCTTGCTCTGGCTGCGTGGTTATGTGACCCAGGACCACTTGCCCATGATGACACTGGCCATGGTGGACTGTATTCCTCTCATAATTGAGAAAGTGCTCCACAGACTTGCCTACAGTCCCAGTTTGATGAAGAGATTTTCTCAATTAAAGATCCCTTTCACAGATGACTCTAGCTTGGTGTCGAGTTTTCTAAAGACCAATGAGTTTCACAGAAATGGTGATCTCATTTTTAAAAGGAGTCCCCTGGTGCAGTAACAAAATAAATATTGATTTCAACTTATCTCCCTCTACCTAACAAGTCCATAAACATGTGTCAAGTCTGCACTGTGTGGGAAGAGATATGAATGAAGACATGAAGATTTGGTGTGAGGAGCCTAAGAAAACCAGGCACCTGATTGACACAGAACTCTAAAATGCAAGGATAGTTTGAAAATATGTCACTCAAGCAAGAATATGTTTTGTCCCTATAAATATAAAAATTATGGATTCATACTTTAATGGTTGCCCTTGTGAATGTATCTGAGCCTTTAAAAAATGACACATACAAAATTTCATAGGAGATGGGCATGGTGGTACATGCCTTTAATCCCAGCACTCAGGAGGCGGATGGATCTCTGAGTTCAAGGACAGCCTGGGCCACATAGAGAGTTCCAGGCCAACTGGGCCGACATGAAGAGACACTGTGTCTAAATAATAAGTAAATAATAGAATGAAAACGCCATAGTTCACTAAATTGTGTGTAATATCTAGAAGTTAATTAAATCATTGCATTTCCTTTACCTCTTTAAATCTAAAAACACATGGTAATTGTACTAATTTAAGATTATAAACATATGATAAATCCATTAAAACATTGTTTCCCTTCATCTGTCACCTCGATTGCCGGTGTTACTTCATAGTGAAAAATGATTTCTAGAAATAATTCCATTTTCTACCTTTTACTAAGTGTCAGGAGACTGTGCTGGGAGGTTTCAGTGTGATAGTAGTTTGATTTCCAACATTAGCTGAAAGAATCCTCCTTTCATGGCTGCTCAGAATTTCCACTAGGAATAATGGACTGAAAAAGTTTTAGGTGTAAACATAATTAGCAGAGCAGACCTTTCCATTAACGACTGTTTTACCCCCTTCTTATGTCTTAAGCATTAATTTTATTCTTAGTTTTGTCTCAGAATCTTTTCTCTCTTTTTGTTCTGGTTCATCTACATTATGCTCAGCTCTCTTTTCTAAACTTCCTATCTTCTCTTACAGCCACTTTGGATTCCCCTGAAATTCTACAGGTCACAATATGAACATGTTACTTCTGGGAGCTTACCTAATTTGTAAACATTTTTTTTTCCAGTTGATTAATGCAATAAAGTGTCCCAGGGAAGGTTCTACAGCAATTGTAAAACCACCTACAGGTATTTTTTGTGCTTGATCTCCTCCTTGTTAAGGTACAACATAAATAACGATGTTAACACTTCACGATTTTAGAGTATAGGGAAGGATCTTTTAAGAAAGATTCTTTTAAACAGTAGTCTTGGAAGCATGGATGGCTTTCATGTTATTAAATCACCTCGCTTAAGTTTGCATCTGACATTTTCTTACTGAATTTTTGTCTTTGTTTTACGTGGATAATTCACTCATGGCCCCAATTAGAGGCAAAACTGGTTTCTGAATTTTCACAATGAAGAGGACACAGGCTTATTAGCATTCTGCCTGTGAGCCTGCTGGATGTCAGGGAGCTGATGATGTGGAGTACTAGAAACTCACAACAGGAAAAGCAGCAGAAGGGAGGGCATCTTCTCAGCAAATGAGGAAAAAAAACGCAGGATGTGTTCATGAAAATCAAGCTTTTTTTTTTTTGGAAAAACAGAGGATTGTATTTCTGTTCTGCCTGTGCTCTTTGTCTTTCTGAACTTCCACTTTGCTATGAGACCGTGATATTATTTTGAATCTATTTTTTCAGACGATGGACGCCAAAATAACTTAATTATTCATTATAAGCAAAAGCATTTATTCCCATATATCACAAATACTGATACTGTTCCTTTCTGCTGTTCCTAATAAGAACTCCGTAGTGTAAAATCCGAGGCCAAATGTACCAAACTCATCACCCAAGTGAATGTGTGCCTACTCTTTATAGTTTCAGGCCTTGTATCAATAAATGTTTTATAAAACAAAGGACTAAATGTCCTTCATTGTCAAACCAGCTTCATTCTGTCCTCTGAAAAGTAAGGTGCACTGTGGCTTCTAATGGGAGAGGAAGGAAAGTGATAACACAGGAAACAGATAGCACAGGCCAAGGAGCTGTGCTAGGGTGGGTGAAGGATCATGGCAGACAGATTTTAAAAATGACAGAAGAGGTACTCAGAGAACAGGACTTTGTAAACATTTTTCTATAAACACTCATAAAAGAAACTAGGTCTGGACTGATAAAAAGAGTATGTAGGACAAATTATTTTTATGGACATTCCCTATCTGTACATAAGAACTAATATAGCTTGCAAATATTTATGGCCAGTATGCTTCCTTAGCATGGAACTAGTCTTATTTCAGATACATGGAAATAAATTTGAGAGTTTTATGTTAAGAATTTAAAGATTTTTTAAGATATAGAAGTTGTATTAATTAGTCTTTCAGGATTTTTTTTAATTTTGTCATCAAAATCTAAACTGAAACTATTTACTCCCTACTGAGATTCAATGGATAATCCAAGGAAGTAGCAATTTGAAATATAAATTGATATGTACAGTAGCGTATTAGCTTTTAAACTGATCTTATAATGATAGATTTGACTTCCAGAGCAGTTAGCTTGAAGGATTTCAGTTGAAAACATTCCCCAGGCCTTATGCAACATAGGAAACACTGTAGCTTCTCCCTGAGGAGAAGAGGATGTTAGGAGACGTGGGAACCAAATACTTGCTGGCCAGCTCTTTTCATTGTGGCCTGCAAAAGCTTCGAGTCACATCATCAGTTTTCCACCCTTGACCAGTCTCCTATTATATATTTAATGCTTCCATCAGCAATAATTCCTTCACACTTTTTAATTTGTTGTAATGGATGGAATTAGCTCTGGAAAAGGATGAGGGGTGTGAAGGCATTTCGTCACGAGCTCTTCCATTCTTAGACCAGAAGAAAGTGAAGAGGGAAACTGCACCTGCTACTTTCTTTTGGTGGCAGCAGTGTGAGGAAGGAGCAGTTCTACTCAAGGCACTCTTCTCTCGCAATGCGATGTTGGACTGTGAAGTCCTTGTTGCTATTAGAGCTAAATCTAAAGGGCACACTGCAGTCGTAGCACTGGCCTGGCCAGAATTGTTTTGCTTGTACTTATTATAATGCTGATTTTCTGTTATACCCCCTTTCTAGAATTTAAAGTCAAAATTCATTTCACATTTCACTGAGTAAGAGACTAATTCTACTTTCCTAATTCTGAAAAGGTTCTATTCTCTCGCTTGTAAAATGGACCAAGACACCCTGCTCCTATCCAAACACAGGTGAAGAAATGCTGCCTTCCTTTCTCTTGTCTTCTGCAACTAATGTTTGCCATGTCTGTTTGCTTGACCTTGCTTTTCGCAGATGTCAGCTAGGGACATCTCTGCTTTCTTATGTGCCCCGCTGTCATTAGAGAATCAAAGCTGTAGTTATAAAGTTGCTCAGTCACCAGCTCTTATTTTAGACCTTATTGAGGTCAGGAGAATCTACTGAGTTCTTTGACATTGAAAGAAATATATTGATAGCATCATAATTATTAGCTGAGTAAGGATCCTAAGGAATATTAAGATTGCAAAATAAAATTACATGGTATAAGAAAAGAAAATGGATAGAAACTACAGTGCCCAGAAATAAATACTGGAAACTTAATTTTTGAGGAATCACTAACTAATTCCTTTTAACTAACTAATTCCTTTTTTTCCAGTTTTATTGCATTTGCGTTTTACTCCAATTTTCCCTTTTAATTCAAGTGTTCAATTTTGTTGCTGATTTTTTTCTCATGAATTTTATGCCTTAATCTTAACACTGAAGGATAAACTAGAGAAATAGCTTTAAAGTGGTACTATTAGCAAGAACATGCTCTGTGGCAGCAGCAACACTTCAAGTAGGGGTGAATACTCAAAAGTATAAGTCCATTTAAAACCAGTGATATTTCAGGTAGAGAGTGGTTCAGAACCAGTGAATTCTACCCTATTTAGCATTCATCCCCATATATCCTCTCACATCTGACTGTCAGCAAGTCATTTTATGGTGCATAAGGTTACTTCTTTGTATTATAATTAGAGATTCATAGAAAGTTGGAAAGGAAAATGCAAGAAGACAATTGTCTGGAAAGCTGCATACTTCTGTTGGCCTTTATTTTGGGAGGATGTCCAAAGATTACGAAAGAACAGCTAGCCCTGAACAGGACAGTTTAGTTGACCAGGCCAACTTAGCCTCTTTTTTAATGTCAATATTTTGCATACTATAATTCAGTATCATGCTAGGATATTAATATGCACTAGAGAGCTTCTTCGGATTCTGCCCGTTAGCCATGTAGTAGCATCTGTTCATGTGTACAGCTGTCTGTGCAGTTTATCTCAGGCGCAGCTCCTAAGAACAGACATCTCAATCTGCGTGCTTACTATATGTTTGCTTTTAGACTCTCACTGCCTTTTTAGGAAGTCCTGAGGAGTCACCTGCTGTGTACAGCAGAGGGGTGGAGAGGGCTTTGTCCCAGACCAATGGGGTAACTCTAAGCTTTTCTAGGATCACTGTGTCTTCTAGACCAGGCTCACTCTGTCACAGTGTATGGTATTCTCTGTTAGAAGCTAGATTTCCAGCATGCTGGAACAGAAGAGATTTAAGCCAAAAATCAAAAGAGCTATGTTTCATTTCTGTGTTCGTACTGTATGGCAATACTATTCTAGATTTGAAGTAATTCTAATGTATTTCTAATCCTAGATGCAAGTGGGCTAAAGGAGTGTTAGCTATCTATGGTAGTGTAGCTTAGGACATCACATGAAACCGTATATACAGAACTGTTCATACTGTCTCATAGACACAATGCCACAGAGAACCTGAGAGGAAAAGCCAGTTGCTTCATAATCCCAAACAAACCAATTTGGTTGCCAAGATTTTAATTAATGCTTTCTTTCTCCAACATGAAATATCTGTTCCTTCCCATGTACCCAGAAGCACACCAGATATTTTGAGAAAGATTTTCTTCTTCTATATTTCCTAAAGCTCAATTTAATTTAGTTGCCCTTCATGAAAGCATTTTAGTTAGACTTTGCATGGAGACTTGGATACAATTCAGTCTCTGACCTGTTTTTAATCCATTCTGAATATATTTTGTCACTATTCATCTTTGACAAGAGAAAGAGAGAAGAATTTATTTGGAAAGCATAATAGACCAAAGACATTTCTATAATATCAGCACATTGGGAACCAAAGCTGTAAAGACACAGCAGCCGAGTTGCTTTGTTGCCATAGAAATCTCAGTGACTTTTTTTTTTAAAGCAAAGTCTATTTATTTTTAAAATAAACGAAAACTTAATGTAAATTCCTCTTAGATCTTGAAAATGCTGATTGTTCTATTTCCTCGGTTGTTTTCCTTTTTTTTTTAAAGCCACTTGACAGTTTGCACACCTAATTACTGTATTAAACTGTGTTTAATTCCAGCATCGCTGTAGGCTGCTTTAGAATGGGGTTGGGGTTGGGGGTATAGCAAGAATGCAATTGCAGGTTTAAAATGCATGAACATGGTGTTCAGCAAGTATTGGGGCAGAGATAAAGTGCATGCGTGTGTGTGTGTGTGTGTGTGTGTGTGTGTTTATGTACATACCGGTACATGCATATATGCAGTTAAGTATATTGAAGGATGGGTCCCACAATAGCAGAGAAGTAAATTTTTAATGACAGGTTTTGGTAGCTGGTCTTGCTGTGGGGAAGGTTTGTGAGTATGTAAAGCAGGAGATGGCACCGTCATCTGGATTTATTTTATGCATGTCACTTTAGATGATACTGAATCATTCACAGTAAATGGTTTTTCTAAGGACACTGAAGAATACACACTCCTAGAAATTCAGCTTTTCCCCTCTGGAGAACATAATTTTTAATAATTTTAATTATTATAATTATCATAAATATTATATAATTATATAATTATTATTATATCATTTATAATAATATAAATATATTTATATAATTATTATAATTTAAATAATGTTTAAAATTTTATATTGCTAATTTATATCTTACAGAAAAAATTAATAGTTACTGCATATATCAAATCCATAGTTTTAGAGCTGTGTTTTCAGTATTGTGTGAGTGCCATTTACAGGGTCTAAGAGTGCTTTTGCCAAGAATCATTACCTAATTGTCAGGGTAGCATTCAGATTTTAGCATTAAACATTGGTGAAACATTTAAGGACAACTAAGTTAAGGATGATTCACAAGAAATTGCTCAGTGACTTTTGCTGTCTTTTTTCTGCTGGTGATGGAGACACTCTGGGACCATTGTCCAATGAATAGATCATGTGCTTCCACTTTCTGCCTGTAAGAGATCCCTTTAAAATGGTCTTCCACAGTTCTTGAATTTATCAAATTCTTGGTGTGTAGTTCAATTTTGATGATATTAATGTAAAACCACTAGAAAAAATTAGTTACTTCATCTTGGGAATTTGCAACAATGGTGAAAATGATTATAATAGAGATTATATTTTCTTTCTCTCCAAGAGAAGACAAACTGGGGAAAATGGGCCATGTAAAGCAGACAATAAAAACTAGTTTCTACATTTAAGTAAATGAATAGATGATAGGTAGACAGACAGACAGACAGATAGTATTTTGTGGATTCTGGTTGCTACAGGCAACAGAGAGTTATTTCTCAACCTTGGAAAGACACAGTAAATGACAAACATTGTGTGTCTAGTGATTTGAAACTCCACATATGAACTCAGCTGAGTGCTTGTAAGCTAAGATGGAACTCATAACATTCTTGCAAACCATTGCCATAGCAACATACTTAAAATTTCCAAGGTCTGTCTCCCCTGAGTTTGCACCTGCAGTTAGCTTATTATGAAACAAAAAAAAGGCTTTCCAATTCAAAATGCTTTGGAATGGTTGTGAGTATGTTTTGAAATAAAATGGAGTTAGCAGTTGAAAAGGAAAATAGGGCATTCAGAAAAAAATATAATTGCATTCTTCATGCAATATTTGCCTTCTTTTCATCCTTTTACAATATTCTTTTCAAGGGAAATGTACACAGTCTGCAACTTGTGGTCCTTGGGTGGAGGGTTTTATCCACTTTAATGAGAAATTTTTGCCTTCTAGCATGCTTAAAGTAGGTCATAAGCAAGAATTAGGATGATAGCCAAGGTTTATTTACTTACTATTTCCCAGAAACAGTGTTATTCAAGGCATCTATCATGAATTCTAAAGTCTGACATCTACACTGTAGAGGTTGGTACTGTGCTCTTCCTATTGTTCAAGTGAAAACTCATACATAATTCACTCAAGTTTTAAATGTACACTTAATAGGGCTCAGATTTCAACGTGCGCATACCTGACTCAAGTGACTATGGACTAGACCTTTAGGGAGTATCAACACAAGCTCCTGTAGCCAGCAACCAGACTTCCCCATTTGTTAGGCAAATAGCTCTTTAGGGAAGGCAGAAATTTGGCCAGTGTAAAAAGCATTCCTTCTTGTGCTCAGGACAGATGATTGTTCACCAAAGCAAAACCATCTTCATGTGTGTGACAGGGAACACGTTATCAAAGAAGGTAAGACACTGCTTTTCCTCTTTTGTCATCGCTGTGTCAGCAAACTCAGTGGAACACAGAAATGATTGGCTTCTTCTTAACTCAGTCTTAGAAAATAGCAATGGGGATAAGCAGACTGCACAGATTCAAGAGTTAATCGTGTTGACTAGAGCTCTCCTCCCAGCACCTGACTTGGGTTGCCCACACCTGCCTGGAACTCCAACTACAGGGGATCTGGTGTCCTCTTCTGACCTCTACTGCCCCCCTCCAGGTATACATAAAATAAACAATAATCAAAATAATATCATTAAAGGATTCGTACAGAGAGAATAAACATTTAATAAGTTTCTCTGAACTTGGTGAAATAAGAATAGGCCATTTGGGAGTCATCCTAATTCAAATATTTATGGAAGAATATCATACTCTCTTCATGGAGAATGTTGCACTAGAGAAAATGAGCATGTCTTATGTGCTGGAACTCATGAGCCACAGACAAGTGGTTATGAATCACCTGCGATTTTTTTAATTTGACAATCTTTTTTGACATTCTTTTCTTTAGAGACAGTTTATCATTTCTCGAGATTATGTTCCAGCTCAAAGTAAATCTGAAGAGCAAAGTGGAAGGGGGGGAGGGCCTACAATGCTTCAGAAGAGAGAAGAGCCATTAGTCATTTGAGTTGCCCTGAGTAAGGCATGCATTTGAACACTTAGCACCCAGGTAAAAACATGGACATGACCCTGTAACCTCTGTTATGGGGGTGACACAGACACTAGGATCACTGTGGCTTATTGTCTGCACACAGGCTCAGTAAGAGACCCTGCAGTAATGGGATAATATGGAGAGCGATAAAGACACTCAAAATCCAGTTCTTGCCTCTGCACATACAGGGACTCATGCACGTACACACACACATGCACACACATACAATACATGCATGCAGCACACATGCCCACAGTGTTTAGGGAAGTGTTGAGGCAGAGGCAATGATCTACTTTGGTCTCTGAGACACTGATTGATGTGTTGCTAGTACTGAGGAAGACACCTGATCAGCAAGGACAACTGCCTTCTGAATGTCCTGTGACTTGGACGATTTCATAATTTCTCCTGAGAACATTTTTTATATTGACTAGGTTTGTTCCACATCCTTGGTCAGTGAGCATCCCCAAATTTACAATGAAGGGAAATGAGACACAGGTTTGGTGGATGGGTGCAGATAACAGCCAGATAACATGAATAAATCAAATCCCCCCATCCTTGCAGGAAGAGTTCCCCAACAGATGCTGTCTGGTGATGCATAAGCACAAAGGTAGACTCTCCAATGAAGCTCCTAGTTCTCAACAGAAAACAATTAGAAAAGTCCTCCCAAGCCCTCTGGTGCATCTCTAGCTCATCATTAATGAGTCTTGCACCAACTTCCGAGTGTTCTCAAGAACTCACAGTCACGACACTCACAAAAACAAGTGACTGTTTTAAAAGGCACATTGTGGAAATAATGGAGAAAATATTTCACCATCTCCATGTCCAAAAATGAATCTTAAACTGACAAGAATAGGTTACTAACTGGATAGAAAGACAGCAGGTCAGGACCTGCACCTGGGCACAGTGAGAGGGCTTCCCTACCACAGATGACAGGCAGCCTCCAAATAGGATGAATTCTTGGTTCTGTTGCCAGTTGAGAAGAACGGCAGAGATGCTCCCTGTGTTTTCACTATGTTCATGTTTTGATACTGCTTCATGTGGCTTCATCACTGCTCTCATATCAGTTATGTACATATATGTATGTATATATGTGTATTATGTTTATAAAGTTGTTATATAGAGAATTGTGAATTTGTCCTTTGTGAAGGGAATTTTTAGCCAAAATATTCAGAGTCCAGGGCTAAGGATTATTGTTTGTTACCACGTTGGCATAAAGACAAAGGAGAACATGTGTCATGTGAGACCAGCTGCATCCTTGTAACAAAGGCTCCACAGCAGCTTCATGTGCAAGCTCCCATGCTAGTCAGTGGCCCTGCCTTACATCCTTTCATTCTCATGTTATTTCTGCATAGTCATTGAAGATGACTTCGTTTTTATGCAGGTAGAAACCTGGAGAACTTAGGAAAGTTACAGAATGTGTAAGTGACTGAGCTGGGATTTAAGCCTATTCAGTTCATCTCAAATGCACACACAGTCCTTCTCTGCTGATGCTAAAAAGAGCAAGCTTCTCGCAGAGGACCAGTGCATGGCACCTTCCCTGTTTGGACTTTGAGAATTCAATTACAAAAACTGATCTGATCACTTAATATGTTTCTCAGAGTCACCAGGACAACCTGTCTATCTCAAAATTCATCTCTAAGAACAAAAAAACCACCTAGTTTCTCCTACACACACACACCCAACCTACATATTTGAGGCAAACTATTCTGATCCATTGTTCAGAATGTAGTAGTTTAAGTGGGGAACTACACATGTAACACACCTTGCTTGTACTCAGAAAGGTTTTAACAGAATAAGTAGATTGTCTCTTGTATCACAAGTTCATCATCACAGAAACATTTCCAAATAGCAAAGTCTTAGGGACTTTTAGAGTAATAACAACTAGAAGAGAATATATACATTTATAGGAGAATCTTAGTTGCTGCGGTGTGTTGGTAAGAGCCAAACAACATTGGTTGGCTAGTCTGTGAAGTGTTCTTTCCTCTTGAAATAGCCACACTGGCAGTTGGGATACCACAAATTAAATAGAAAAGCCAAAAGGTGAAAGTAAAGGGGGAAAGGGAGCTTAAATCTCAGGACTATTTATTTTACTATGAAACGAGAGGACCTCTGTTGCTTAAAAATGATGATAGGAGTAGCTGGAGAGATGGCCTAGCATTTGAGAGTGCAGGCTGCTCTTTTAGAGTAACTGGGTTCAGTTCCTAGCACCCACATGGTAGCTCATAGCTGTTAGTTAACTACAGTTGCTAGTTTTCAGGCATCTGTACTGGTCTGATCTTGGGGTATATGTCCTTAGCTGTAACCACTAAGAGCCCCTCCTGTGCACATTCACTATGTTCCCTTTTGAAAGGGCCCAGCTCACCTCCCATCTCTCTCTCTCTCTCTCTCTCTCTCTCTCTCTCTCTCTCTCTCTCTCTCTCTCTCTCTCTCTGCCTCTGTCTCTTTCTCCCCCCCCCCACCTTTGTCTCCCTCTTTTCCCTACCAGTCCCAGCGTCCCAGGGCATCTGATGCCCTCTTCTGGCTTTCAGTGACATTGCACACACACGGTTCACAGATGCTTGCAAGTAAATCACTTGTTCACAAACTAAAACAAAGGGTATCTCTTTTTTTGTTTTTTAATGATTAGGAAAAAGTCATTGTTTTCTAAAGAAATTAACATTGTCATGCTTCTTCCTTTTCTAAGTGACAATTTTTCATGAATCATAGAACAACTTTGCTCTCATCAAGCTCCACATTTGAAATTATTTGTGTAAAACTTTTAAGTGCCTGAATTATATCTGAAATCATATAGTGGTTAGAAAAATCACTTAATTTCTCTAGGAAACCACTTATGTTTTATACAGGCCGAAATAATGTTTGGTTCACTGGTCAGATATTTGCAACCTATTGCTAAGTATTATAACAGGCACTAGAAAAGCAACCTTCAATGTGTGAATGATTAATTGCCTGATCCACCAAAGGATAGATGCTGCCTCAAAACTGAAAAGAAACAACTGCATGTTCAATTACCATATGATAGATATTTAAGCCAAAACATTATCAAAAGTGTTTTCCACTGCAGAACTCTTTGTTACTCATAAATATAACACATTACTCTGGACAAATGAATTAATGAATGTGTAAATTCACACGAGAATCAACGGAAATAAAATGCATGACGGCACTATTTCTTGGTCTGACTTTAACGACTTGTGTCAGCCAGTCCTTATCGCCATATAATTTTCATCTCAAAAAGAAAATAAAACTTTAAATTTATTGTTAGCTTTTGAAGGAAAACAGAAAGGAATAGTTTCCATGAAATAAAATAAAAGCTCATAAATGTAAAACTATTGCAATAGAATCTGTTGGAGACAGGAGTGGCTAAGGGATATTGAATGAGAAAAAAGAGAGAGAATGATTATTCATCCCCACCCCCAAGTCCTTTCTAAGGTTTTATCTTAGTGCTTTCCTGAAGGACAGGATGCTTCACAAAGAAGGCAAATGAATTCAGTGGGAGACACTTTTAGCTTTGTCCCCATGTAAAACTTCAGTTGGTCTTCTCTCCACTAAGCACAATGTCTGGAGTTTGGTTTTTATTTCCCTACTTTAAATTCCCACCATGGGCATAATGAGAAAACTAGATATAAAGTTTCATTGTCACTTCTGGAAACTTGACACAACAGGTAAAATCTTTGGAAGATGTGAATTTTCACCTCAATGCTTAGCTCCAACTCTTAGGGGGATATACTTCTGAAAAAGGATCTATACTCTCTCATTCTTATTTTGAGACTTAATGAGCTGTCACAAATGAGCAATGGAGACAAACACAGTTGGACACAAAAAGAATTGTAGTGAAATTAGAATAGGTGACCATAAGGAAAAATATTCTTACTGAAGTGATAACAAAAAATTCAAATGTCATTGGTAATATTTCCTACAATTTTGAAGTCAAGATAAAATACTATTTATAAAATTATATTTTCAAAATTCTTTGCACATAACCATGGTTGTTTTCATAAAATATTTTATCTATATATACATATATATGCTTAGGGAAAATGTGCCAGAATTGTAAGTAGTAATAAGATTTTAAGCCAATTCTATTTGACTGAGACATATGCTTAAATATAGATGTGTACTCTGACATACAGAAGTATTTGAATTCATCTAAGCAGTACTCAAATTTCTGCATTTCAAGATAATTTGGGAAGGTACATACTTTTCTATTTTAACGTACTAAAATTTTGCTTGTTGTCTCATAAGATTTCATTGGCACATTTTAAAATAAATACAGCAAATATACCACAAGTCATGTCTATTATAACTACAGACACAACCACTATACCATGGAGCATTGGTGTGTGTGTTGTCCTGAGAGAATCTCTGTCTCTCTCCCTTTCTCTTACTCTCTCTCCCTTCACCCCCTCTTCCTTTCCCCTTCTCTCTTCCTCCTCCTCCCCTTCTCTCTTTTCACTTAATAGTACTGTTAACTGATACCCGCCATTTCTCTGTTTATTTAAACACTGTAGCTACCATATGGCATAAAGCAGCAGTGGAATCTGGGTCCTGGATTATAATAGATTGTCACATACAGTTAACAGAACTTAGGACTTAACTGTCTCTGAATTTGTGTATTTAGTGCTATAGGGAAAAATAATACCTTGTTACCAGGCCTGGATTCTTAACTCATTGATTAATGATCAAATTCGCATAAATGACCTACATAAGCAATGCTACAATGAATTTGATCTTGGGGAAAAGGATGCTGGCCCAGTGATCAGCCTTATGTGAAGAACCAACTGGAGTAAGGGATACAGACCTTGCTTAGTGGACAGAATAGGAGGATGCTGGGTGAAAAGGGAATGTATCCCATGAAGTGGATGCTTAGCTGTCATCTTCAACACTCCACAGGATTGTCCTTATTCTCATACAAGAAGCAAAGGCAGTGTTTTATTAATTGTAAAAAAAAATAGCTAATTCCAGGTATAATCAAGTTGACAATGAAGAATAGGCATCACAAGCATATAAAGACAGGATTGTGAGTGTTCCCCTGCATTCCAAAATATTTTCGCACATCAAATTTGATTCCTACACATAACTGTGGGATAGGGAAATTATTCATATTATTTTTGCTTACTCTTTGTTAGTTTTGTTTCTTTGATACAGCCTAAGCCATTTTAGAATGTCTCAAGCCTCATCCTACCCAGTGCTAGGGTTACAGGCATTAGCAGTCATATTTGGTTAGATAGGTGAATTATTATGATTCATGTATACAAATACTTAGATATGTATCCATATTCATACATATAATATAGGTGTATAATGTGTGAGCATGTGCATGTACAAGTGTACAAATACATGTGCTTAGAATATATAAAGTAATTCAAGACAATGGACATTATTTATGAGACCAGAAATGAGACTTAGATTTTGAACTAATATTTGGGCAACACTGGTCAACCTAGTAGATATTAAACTTAGGTGCTTTTGCAGTGCCACATCCTAACTACACATTGATAAGACAGTGTGGACCATGAGAGTGAAGTAGTCAAGTTTAGGAGCTGAGCACGCCAATACAGCTAGCACCAGTAAAGGATGAATTCTCCTGGTAGCAAACAAAACACCATTATAACATCTGAGATAGATAATGCTCATTCTCCATCACTGACCAATGATTTTTTTGGTTAGATTTTGTTGTTCAGATGCAGGCTTATTTGGGGATAGTGATTGATGACCTCATTTGTATTCAACTGATAAATTCCAATAAAATCAGAACAAGAACTTTCTACTAAGCAATCATTGTTTCTAGCCATATCTCTAACACTTGCTGTTCCATTACCCAAGTGTTGCATGCTACAAAGGTTCTTGTAGACCACATTAGGTTAAAGCTCTGTCCAGAGGACACAGGCTTTGACAAGAACTAGTTCCCTTTCATCCAATAAGAAGTCTTGGCTAACTGACTGCTCCTGGCTCCATCCTACTCCATTCATTTTTTAATTTCTAATCAAGGATCATCATGAAAATAATGCAAAGTTGATCAATAACTCATGTCTAAAGTATGTTAAGGAAAAAATAGCATTACTTATAAACTATCCGTTCTTTTTTTTTATTCCAAGGATGTAACAAAGGATAACTTGACAGATTTCTAGTGATGAATGAGAAACAAGAAGAAATATCTCATTAGTAATTATATTATGAAGACAGGAGCAAGTAAGAAAAACTTTGGAAGTTGAATGAATTTTCATTAAAGGTTTAGTGGGAAAAATAGTATGTGTTGGTATTGCTATTCAAGTAGATTAAAAGACAGTAAAGATTCAATAATTCACTTTTTTGCCCTCTGTGCCAAGAATTTGGTTACATGTTTATGTTCAGAGAGTTCTTAGAAAACCATTACTGCAAGATTGGTACAAGTAAATGAATAATTTTCTGGATTTACTTAAAAACAATAGGGGTTACAGAACCACCTCAATGGTTAAGGGCACATTCTGCTCTTCAAGAGGTCTCAGGGCAGTTCCCAGTACCAACAGGATAGCTCACAGCTGCCTATAATTCCAGCTCCTAAGGCCTTCTTTTGACCTCCATGGGAATCAGGCACACATGCATACAGACAAACAACTTATTTACATAAAATGGAAAAATTAAAATTTTAAAACATAGAAGTAAAAAATAAAACAACACATGTGCTGAGATAAAGATTTTTATAATAGGACTTTCAAAAGTAGAAGCCTTGAGTTTATATTTTTCTCCCCTTAGTGTCTTTATTTTTTCTGCTTGATCCCCTTCCAAACAATAAAACAGCTGCATATGTGTCTCCTTGCATATGGAACTCTTTTTTTAATGATTGTAATGGTTTCTTTTTCATACTGTGATATCTCTCTCTCTGCCATATTTTCACTTGTTTTAAATTAATTTTATCATGCATCTTTGTAAGCTACTTCAAATCAATGGCTTGGGATGGGTGGATACACATGTGCATGGATGCATGGTTGAATGGATAGATTTCTGGAGTAAGAAATAATTACCATTTACTGGAGGTGTAGATACTCTCATTAATGAGAAGTATAATTATGGTTATGTTTTAGTATTTTTCTGGTTCCAGATTCCTTACATAATAATATGAAGATCTTACATGAATGATTACTAAAGTCCATCTCAGTACAAGAAAATCTGTGAATTCTCAGTACTCGTTGTTTTGTTTCTTGACATGTTATATGCCCACAGTGAAATCAAGGATTTTGGAATTCTGTTGATTGAAGCTATCCACCGCTGGCATGCTACAGTAATAAATTATGTTTTGGCCTCATTACCAAAAAGGATTTTCGGTTTAACCCGTGTGACTAATTAGTCCATTCATTCTCAATAATGGGGCTAGAGATTCATTTTAACACCATCAAAAATCCTAAATTTACATTTGTAAACATCTGTCAGTATTTAATTTGGAAATAGCTTAAATCGCTTTAAAAGTGAATTGTCCACAATCAAAACAAATAAAATGGGGACATTGAACTACCATTCTCTAGTTTCTCTTCCTTCACCTGTGTTTCACTACCGGTAAGATTTGAAGCTCTTACATCCCCAAATTCTGATAATTGAGAAATGTATTTTTGAGATACCTTTCTGATCCTCCAAATATGCTTTCACTAAAACTGGAAATACAATATAAGAATAAAAGCCAACAGTAGTTCAAAGAAATAATAGAGATGTGCTGTTTTATTTAAAAGCAATGATTTAGTTTCAAGTTTTCTTACACCTCATTTCTTCCTTGAAGGTTTTATTGCGTTATAAAATTAGCTGAAATGGTGATACCTGTTCATTAGACAGGAGTCCAATGTTGTTCTCTCTTTCCAACAATGCACTGGCTTCAAGGTTATGCGCATGTGTCCACACTGCCTGAGTTCTGCCTGGTAAGGCCACTAGTGTCAAGTGCTAATGTGAGTGAGTCTTTTCATCATGCTGGAGCTTGGCTACTCAGTCCCACTGTAACTGTTCTGAAATCATTGCCTACATTTTAAGCAGCTGAAAAATTCTTGGAGAAAATTGAATAGCTTTCAAGTCTGTCTTCTCCCCAGGCAGAGAGATGATTTATGGTCAGTTTTTTGTAATTGCCTCGGGTATCAATTGGATAAGAACATTAAAGAAATGGGAAAGCTGGCTATTTTTAGAGGTGTGTAAGCTTTGTCCTAAATATTCATGAATGGCGAAGTTCCCATATTCAAACTGGGTAAATGAGTATGCACATGGGTAGGTTCTTGTTGTCGCTGTTGTTTTAGCAAGTACTTATATGACACAAATAGCGGCAGCTCTTCCACTTACACTTTAGGTTTATATAGATGTGTGTGTATATGTGTGTGGTATACAGAAGAATAAACTACTGCAGTTTGGAAATAACGTTTAGATTCAAGTTTAGGAATCAATAAGGTATCTGGACTACACACTTGGAATTTTCCCTTTTCCTCACAAGCATGTTTGTTGTTCTGGTTGGCGTTTCTTGTATGCATCTTTACTGACATGGACCAGCACTCCACACAAGCACGTATCATGAAAATGACATCTAGAAATATTGTTCTTCTTAGAAGGGACACAAAATCTGTTCATTCACTCACCATTTAGCTTTTTAACTACAAACGCATTTGAGCTGTGCTTTTTTTTTTATGGCAAGTAGCATATATTCTGCAAATGATGGGGTGAGGGAAAACTCCCTGTGAAAAGGAGAATGAGTGTTGTCATAGTTTGTAAACCATCAAGTAGTCTCCCCTGGTATCCTTAACTTTTAGGTAAATTGGGCTTATGGCTTGTGGCTCGTGGCTCATGACTACATTTCCCCAAGTCCTATACATATGTGTTCTGGTGCAGAACAGGACAGATTACGTTTTGATTATTTCTCACATTCTTTCCGTGTTGCTTTGACTAAAGGTATGGAGGCCTAGTTTTTGTGGACTTTTGAAGAAGCAATAGAAGCTTGCCATGTTCAGGCACAGCCATCTCTCTATGAGGGAGCATCAGCATGATTCTTTGACCTGTGAGTGGTTAAATGCACAGTTAGGGCATTTATCTAAATGGACTGCTACCGCTGCATAAGGCTAAGACTTTCACTTGAGAGCTATTCTGGCTCTTTCAGTGGGTTGACTCTCTGTAAAAGGTTATAAACATCAAGCAAAAGTCTACTAAAGAACAGAATTGATTAATGTGACAGATCTGAGATTTTTAATACCACACTCTCAACAGTTACAGAGAGGCAGCTCAAAGCACAGTGAACTAAATTTCAGTTACACGACTTTGGCTGGAAAGCTGTTTGGTTAAATACACCTCCTGGATGAAATCTGAGGGATTTTCCCTCCTTCCTTGAGCTGCTTCCTGATTTTTCATGATATGGAGATTTCAGTAGAGGAATCTATTAATTCAAGAATTCTACTCACAAAAGGATAACTTGTTTTTATTTTTTAATGATATGTATATGTTATATATGTATTTGTATATAAAAAAATCAAGAATATACATGCACTATGGCAGTAAAGTACATTGAAACCCAAAATCTATTTTTATAAAAGAGGCATATTTGTCTTTTTTATTTTACTGTAAGGGAGCTACATAAGATACTATTATATGACTTTGTATTGTACATATAGTGGTTTATGAAAAGTGACATTGAGACAATTACAACATTTTCTGTTTAAAAAATGGAATTATCCCTAAAGAAAATAGCTTTAAATAGGTTGCTTTGCATTACCTAAATTATCTAAGCAACTAGCCTGCATAGAACAGTGTCTAATGACCTGTACATAAGCAGTCAAGAAGTCATTTTAATAAGCAGTCCTCCTCATTTACACTTGATGTTTGTTTAAGTAATGATTTGAACTGAGGCTATAAAGACAGAAGCTTAAATATTACCGAATATAACTTTCAAATTTTAATATAATTGCTAACATGAATCTTCCATTTGAAAATAATTTGTAGGTATAATTTTTCCTTAAAAATTTGAAACTATACTATCTATAAATATAGTTCAAAGTGATTTAATTAAAACAGTTCCATCTTTATGAAATATTAAAATTGTGTTGATAATGTTGAAAATTTCATTAACACAATGGGATCATATTCTAAGTACTTCCCATGTGTTGGTTTGTTTCTTAAAATCAATGTATACTACACTGATCATTTTTTTTCAGATAAGAAAAATAAAGCATAGTCAATGATTATATTTTAATAGCAGGGTTCCCTAATTTTAGCACTTTTGATAATTCTTGATGAATGAGTCATAAAGTATATGTTAGACCATTTCACAGCACCCCAAGTCTCTAATGAATAGATACCCATTGTAACAGCCCTGCACCAATATCCCAGCAGTAACCACCTCATATATCTCCAGATATCACCAAATGTCCCTCCAGATGCAGGAGGAGATGTAGAAGCAATATCACTATTGGTATGAGAAGAACTGACATAAGGAATATGTTCATTTCTTCCTCCCCTTATCAAGAGCATTGCAATAGTGACAGTTATTGATTGCATGGATATATTTAACATTCCTCACGAAAATGTAAACTTCTCTTGTAACTGCAATTATTAATTTAATTTTGATTATATTGAAAGAATTCCCATTCTGAGTAAGGATGAGAGCTTCCTGCTAAATGTTGGCCCTAGGAAAAAGCCCACTCTCTACTCTGGGATATAGTGGATTGATTGCACAGAAGGACGCCTGATTCAATCTCATGATACCATATCACCCGTATGGGTGCTATTTGGCAAGATGAACTTGTGCCAAAACCCCAATGGGTCTTTGGTGAAATTCATGTCAATGAGAGATAAAGTGCTGTTCACACCACTGCCTGATGCCTTTCTCTGTGAACAACTATGCTTCCATAAAATTTGGCATTTTGAAATACCTTCTTTAAAATAACATGGGGTGGAGAGTGCATTAATCCAGAAACTCTTAAGAATTAAGAGCACAACAAAATGAACCCGTGGCCACATGCTGCTTAAAGACTCGTTTTGATTTCAAGGTATATTGCAAAGAATCAACAAGGGAAAAGAATCTGCTTTATGGACTAAAAACTCTGGGTTTGAAAGACTTTTACACCTTATTAGGCATTGAAGTCCCTCCCTCCTTGTCTCCAGTTTTCTTAAAATTGATTTTAAATCTTTATCTCTGACAATATTGTGACTCCTAATGACTTTAACTCATGTCGTGTTAGTCCAGTTCCTATTAAATGACGGCAGCGGTTTGCTCTCAAGCATCTTCTGAGTCGCCGAAATCCCCTGAACATTCTGCAAATGTGATTTGCACCATGGATTTGGTCTGTTTTACCTTAGCATCAGCCCAATCTGATGTAAACCTTCAGAAATTTCATGCAGTAACTCCTCTGAGTTTATTACTGCACATAAGTGGCAGTAAAGAGCAACCTTTGATGCTTGCCAGTGTGTTGATTATGTTACTAACAGCTGAGATTTACACACTCTAGTTTTTATTACAGCGACAGTTATCTTTTTGGCTGTATGTGCAGCGAAGCAACTATAATGTCACAGAGGAAATGGTCACTGTTTCCCAGCCAGTTCTGCACACACGTTATATTTACTACGGAACCTTGATGATGGAAAGCACAATGAAGAAACAGCATCTACTGTCTGAACATTGTAAAAATGATATTTGAGTATAAAACTTTAAAAACTGAAAATATCTTAAATGAACTATATTTGCTTCATTTTGCATCTAAAAAGTACATCTAATTTTCTATCTAATCTGTGTTTCCCAGTGATGACAACCTACATCTCAATGATTTATTGAACTACCTGTTCACAAATGTAAAAAGCACTATGGCTGTTCTGCTTCAAGAAGCCTAGCACAAGCACGCATAAAGCCTATTGGTGCATACATTGTAGCTCTCCAGGGCTATAATCAATCTCAAATAGTCTGCTTCTGCCAGGATATTTTAAACATCTGCGTGCTCCCATATGTAGTGTCTCATCGTAGCTGGATCGTTGGGTGTCTACTAGTTGCAGATCACCATTTCTGTGTCCACATGTCAAATAAGTTGTAGTCAAGATCTGTCGTACATGGAGATAGTTCCATGAGAGGCCTGAAACATGTTCGGGACTGTAAACTCTGTGTCTCTTGTCTCGGGGAAGGAAAACAATGAATTTAGTTTCTCAGCCTGTAATGTAAACACAACTGTGTTGTACTTGTAAATGAGACAGAGAAGATCTCTTATGACACTTTAAATTAACCTGCCTACTGTGATTCCTTTGCAGACCACAGATGATATCCTTGTGGCCTCAGCAGAGTGTCCCAGCGATGATGAGGATATTGACCCCTGTGAGCCGAGCTCAGGTGGGTTAGGTTAGTCAATTTTTTTCTTACTTCTTTGCCTTTCTTTGTTGCATGTTATATTCCATAGAAGAGAAGCCCTCTTATATATCGAGCCCTACCTTGGGCTACCGCATTATAAAAGGGTATATTCTTTGATGAGTTTTTAGTTGGACATGCGGAGGTATTTGCTGGTAATTTGGGAAGTAAAGGCAGGGGAATGAGAATTTCAAAGCTATCCTGTGCTGCATAGCAAGGTGAAGTCCAGACTGGACTGAAGGAGACTCTGTCTCAAAATTAAAAACCAACCAAACAACGCCAAACAAAAGTTTTATCCAATGGCTCTTTGCTTTTTAGTTGCATAAATTTTCTCACTTTAAAAAGGTTAAAAACCCAAACAACTAAGAATAAATATTTTTGAAAATAGGAAAGAGGGGAGTTGCACAAATGGGCTATTTACTGTTCACATTTCAGCAGTTCCCAAAGGCATTTCTTTTTTTATGTAGTTTAGAATGAACTTTCCCTATGGTCATTTGTCATACAACAGGAAAGCTAAAATTGTTAAGTAAATTGTGAAAAATCATTTGGCCTTTGTACTAAAAAAACATTCCCATAATTCAGTCTGCCAGAAAGCTATCTTAAGAGATATATTTTAGAATTTTGGAAGTTGAAGCACTGTAATGATAGCAAAACAGCAGGAACAACCTTTGTCGGGTTTAAGAGAGAAAGATTCGAACCTTGCTGTGTTTCCCTAAAGCCCAAGCTGCATTTTACTCACAGGTGAAGCCTAGTTTTTCTTAGTGGCGTGTTTGCATCTCATGGGATGAGGATAATGTACCTTTGTTTCTATGCAGCCCTTGTGCTGTTAAATGGAGATAGTGGACCGTAAAATTGACTGAATCACAGTCTGTGCTCCCCACCAAATATTTACAATGCTAGATGCATAGCCAGTAGTTCTATTTTGAACTCCTACTATGTGTTAACATGTTAACGAAATGACTGCAGGAGCTGTAATCTACCCACTGTCTGCTAGCTCATAACTTTCATAGATCTTACCTAGAAGCCCAGGAAAACTTGTCTCAATAAAATAATTAGTTTATATTTTTGAAAAGACATATATACCGTTTGAAAGTTAGTCCACTCTTTCTAATTTTTAAATATGAAATATTTAGGGATGCATAGGCTGTATCTCCATTTCAGTACCATTTACACTGTGGTCACTACAATATGCAAGTACATAGGAGTAGCTGCCAGTGAAGAGGGGTATGACCCAGTCCTTTCTCAGCTGGAGCTCTTTCTAGAGATTGTCTGGGCTGCTTCTCAGCAAGTCACCTCCCATAGGACTTTAGGCCTCCAAATAGTCTGACACATGTAACTCTTCCATCTCTGGTGACCATTTGTTCAATTCTAATTCCTTGATCTCTATCAGTTTCTCATAGTTGTACTTTTGGGCCACTATCGTGGGCTGCAAGATCAAGATCCTGCCATCATTTTAATGAATTTTTCCACTGTTCCATGCTAATTAAACAGTACAGGTGGCCATCATCATCATCACTATTGTTATTTATCTCACCTCTGAATCTTCCATTATTCCAATAACAAACTGAATTTTGTGTGTTTGTAAGAGTTTGATTTTTGTTTTCATCATTTTGAAGTTGGCTGTCTTCCACAGCTTTTACATAGTATTTCAGGTGAAATGAAAGCTGCATACATGCTGACTAACGGTGGTGCTTGCTGATTTTCCTCAGGTTGCATCCCTCTTCTATCTAGTAGTGGCGATCATCCTCTTTAGACAGAGCCCTTGCCTTCAGTACCAAGTAAATCCAGTGTGAGGACTTTAATCGCACTTGAAATTGTCACTTTGTCTTCTTCTTGAGCAAATTGGTCCAATTACTCTAGCACTGATTACAGGTCCTATTAAACAATCCCAAGCAACTACTCTATGGTCTCTGATTTTTGAAGGTACAATAGATCTAGGAACACAAGGAGAAGAAAAGATAAAGTACTGGAAAGGGGATGATAACCTTTCATTTTTTCCCTTCTTCATGTTTAATTTAAAAAATTTGCATGTGTGTGTTTCTGATTGTGAATATATGAACACAAGTGCAGGTGTCCAGGGACACCAGAGGCATCAGATGCCCCTGAAGCTTACTTTGTGGATGCCTTGTACTAAACTTGGGTCCTTTACATGAGCAGTACATGTTATTTTTCACCACTGTGCCTTCCTCTAGCTCTTCTTCCTTCTTTTAATTCACCTGACTTGTGCTGTTTTGTTAAATGTCTAAAACAAGATGCACATAGCATCTTGTCAACAAGATGTGTTCCAGATGGTCTTGCTGTCCTCTCTTCTTTCTGAATTTATGATTATCTAAAGAACCTGGGGGTACCTACCTACTCCTAACCTGCCATTGTATAGCATACCATAAAATGGCAGCGTGAAGTAAGAACCTGTAAGAATGCATCCCTCCAAGAAGCACTGATTTATATAAGTATGTAAATTTATATGCTTTTCTAATACACTGTACGCTGCCCAAAATACAAGTTGCAGAACTACTGATTCTGTTCAATAAAAACCATTTAATGTGCATGTGTGTGTTTGTGTGCATGTGTGCCCATGGAAGCCAGAATGCCATGCTGTGTCATTCTTTGCCTTATTTCATTGAGACAAAGTCTCACATTGAACCTGGAGCCTGCAGTACATATAGTCTAGCCTGGATGGTTAAGAGTTCCTAGTATCTGCCTGTCTCTGTCCCCCCAACATTGGGATACGGGTATTCAAGACCATTTTATTATTTTATTAATTATTATTTTCTTCTGAAGCAGGGTCTGGCTGGTCTGGAGCTTGTGTAGACCAGGCTGTTCTAGAACTCACAGTCTGCCTCTACCTGGGGAGTCCTGAGCTTAAAGATGTGAATCACACACCCAGTGTTCAGGGTCCCCTTTTTTTTTTAACGTGGGTACTGGGGATGGGTGCTAGGGATTTGACCTGAGACCCTCATACATGCACAGCAAACTCTCTTACCCAAATGAGCCATCTCCCCTGCTGCCACTTGCATGGTCTTGCTTGCACAAGCCTGGTTTATTTAACTTTCTGTCTTGCATTGTTTCCTCTGTTACTCCTTATTTTTCTGCTCATCAATTTTTGTTAGAGTACATAGGAACTTTAAAGCAGGTACTATGGGATCTGTGAGATCACCGGCTATCAGCTGTTCTTGTGGCCTTCCCTGTCCTACTGACTGTAGTGTTCCATCAAAGGCTTTTCCTTTTAGATTGCATTTTATAAATTTTTTCTACTGCATTTTCAACATTAAGAAAGACTTTCCCATTCAACTGTCTGATTCTCTTCCCAGTTCTTCTTTAATGTTTCATGTAATATTCTGCCCTTAGCCAGATGATATAATTTGTATAATAGCATTAATTAAAAATTTCAGTTTATATAATTTTTCTTCTTTCCAGCTATTATTTAAGAAAGGCACTCTGTTATCTTGATCTCATTTGAATCTGGATATTGTTTCCCCTTGAGATTCTGCTTCTGCAGGCTTTTGTTGATAATTGTGTCATTTCCTCACATCTCTTTTTCAATTGTCTTAATTTTAACAGAAGATAATATTGGTAAAATTTGTGTTTGCTATCACTATGCTTTGGTTATTGTTAGACATATCTAGGTAAAAATTGTTTCACGTGTAAGCAACTCAAACTTTGGGAACCCAGGCCTTTGGATACTAACAGGTGGAGGTAGATATTTAGAGACTGCAATTGTGTCCAACGTCTGTCAGTAATTCCCTAAGTTGTGAAAACAGCTACATCTCAACAAGTCCACAATCAGCTATCAAGTACTTTTCCTGGGTAGTTAACTCTACCTGAATAATTATGTACAAAAGTTTTGTAAGCACACAGACCACTACCCCTTTGTCACATACACATCTTCAAAAAAAGTTTTTCACTGAAACTGTATAACCTTTAATATCTATATGCCTTCCTTTCTAAAGATACTGAAAAAACAAACATGGAAAACAAACAAGCCTCTTCTTGAACACTAGCAAATTATACCTTTTATTAAGTGTTGGATAAATTTGAATTGCTGTGTGACTCTACTCAGTACTCTTAATGAAGGGGGAGTTGTGTATTTAGTTATTAATTTCATCATTGTTTAGATATTACTGATTCATTGTGTGACTCCACTCCTGTGCGAACCCTGGTAGAAAAAACACAATGTATACCTTGATTCCCCGACTCTAGGACTATTTTTCCATTCTATTTTATAAGATACCCTACATCCTGTGCTTTTTAAAATTCTTTTTTCTTCTGATTATTAAGTCCTTCATTTCAGACATTAAAATATCACCCATTTTTTAAAGAGGCATTTCCAGCATTTAAATGAATGTGTTTAAGGTAATTATTGTAATGACTTGAATAAACTCGAGCACAAATGGCAGCTTTTCTTTTCTTTCCCAATTCATTTCTATAAAAGTAATATCCAAGCTACTTTTTCCCCCTTTACATAATTCTGTTACTTTTTTTGCCTGAAAATTGATGGGCAACTGATGAAACCACTCAGGCTCCCTGATGGGAACAGAGCATGTTGAAACTAGATCAGGGACAACCCCCTGGGTGGGAACACATGGAACTCAATTACAGTTGATTCTAGCCACACTGTGCTGTTTAGAATTGGATGATAACTCCACACTGGTACAGTGAGATTTTAGAATACCTTACAGGATGCAGGAGAGCTGACTGAATCCCATCTCCAAAGTTAGGAGCATCACCCCCACAGTGGTCACAGGTCATCACTCTACAAAACTGCCTTTTTTATGCTGCATGAACACTGACAGATGGGTGACTTTCAATGTGGGTTTCCTTTGAAACAAACAAGCAGAAAATTACTTGTACCTACTGTGCTTTTCCCTTAATCAAGATATGTGCTTTTTGGAAAGGCTGGATAGTAGGCAAGAAGTATGTTAAGGAGCAATGGCTTGTTCTAATATGTGTTTTTGAGTGGTCCCTGTAGTTACTATTTTTATTATACTATAGGTATGTAAGTATACATATTCCTGTGTCTCCTTTACAAACTAAGCATTTGTGAACCAGGTTTCTTTGACACCGTTTATTTTGGATTTGCTTAGTAAACTGAGGGAATGTCAACACTGCACTCGCCTACACTCTCAGATGGTACCCATCCTTCTCACTGTTATGCCCTCTCTTGAACAGAACACTCTGCATACCCTTGAAAAAATTTGGAAAGCGTGATTTCCATGCTAATATTTAAGACATTCAATGAAAATAATGACCTTTTATTTTTGGTGTGGAAGTTTTCTGGTGAATAAATCCAATTTATCCTCCCTCACAAAAAAAAAAAAATTTGCTTCCTCCTTCCTTCAATGTATTTAGAAAATCCTCTTATATCTACAATGGTGATGATAGTATGTCAAATCTCTTTGTATTTAAGGATGAATAGCTGATTAAGCGGAAGACTTTTTGACTAAGTAAACCATTGTTGCACTAAAAAAAAGAAAAGCCCCTTGAATAACAAGATTAGCCTTCATCTATCTCTGTGTGTGTGCTCTCTCTCCCTCTGTGTGTGTGCATGTGCCTTCTCTCTCCCTGCCCCGTGTGTGTGTGTGTGTGTGTGTGTGTGTGTGTGATCTCTTCTGGTTTCTGGTTTGTCTGAGGCAATGGAGGTGTGCTGCTGTCAGCCCAGACACTGTAAACATACTTTTCTTGGACATCAGTTACATTTCATGCATCAGGGCTCAGGTATATAAGTAATGACGGATAACAAATATCTTTTGGATTTAGTGAAGATGGATCCTTTTAGTGCTTACAAACATTATTCTATTTCCCATTTTAATGAAACTTTCAGAGAAATTGTTACTGGGGTAATACTGCAACTCTCACAATTCTACTTGAGAGAAAGTGGGTTTTTGGTTTCTTGAAATGCAGATTGTTCTTCTAAAATTTAGGAACCTCACAAATATAGAATTAGCTTTTAAGATGTTCATTAAAATAATTTGCTGGAGTAAATTTAAATTTGATGGCAAAAGGTCCTTCACATGTATTACTATTCATTAGAGAAAATTTGCTACAATTACTATGCAATTTTGAGTGGTTTTCCAGTGTGCTATTTTGAGAAAAGATCAAAGGATTTCTATTGAACTGATCCCATTAACCATTAGGAATAAAAATATGTATATTGAACAAGCTGCATCTTTTCATTAAATAAGTAATCTCAATCATTTAAAGGAATATATCATTTATTAGACCATATTTTTGAGACTGATTAGAGGATAATTTTGTTCCTCATTTAAATTTGGATTATTTATTATGTAATTATTCAAAAGTGAGTCTAATAGCCAATACAATGCTGTTAAAATGGAGGATTCAGAGCTACAGTCAGATTCAGAGCTACAGTCAGAAAGATAGCATAGTGAATGTTCCATTTTTGGGAAGAGCATCTCCTCAGTTCCCCAGGGCTTGGTATGCATGGAGGCCTGGTCACCTTGCTGAAGTAGGCCCAGTCACCTTGCAGGTAGGTGACTGAGGTTTGATGAATGCTTGGGGCTTTATTTTTTGTTTGCTTGCTTGAGTTTCTTGGGTTTGGTGCCATATATAAATTTAATTCTCTATAATACTAGGATAAAGTTTATAGAATATGGTCATAAAAGAGGTAAGGCACGTATGTCGTTCTTAATCTCCTTGCCTTTCCCTCCTTCCTTCTTTTCCTCCTGTCTTCCTTCCTGCTTTTCCTACTCTCCCTCTTCTTTCCCTGGTTTGGGGATCAGACTGCTGCCTTCTTATGTTGGCAACTGCTCTACCCCTGAGCTACATCCCCACCTTTTATCATTCTTACTTTTCTAAACTTAGCAGTTGGAATGAAAATTTACATTGCAGAAAGCTAAACTGCAAAGAAAATTTATTTCAAATTACTGTTGCAAGAGAGGGGGGTTAGAAATTAGCCTGAGTTCAGAGTTCATTGGGGGTGAGGCAAGGAGGCAGAGTTTTTAAGAGAAGGGATGAAAAAAGGATGAATGTTTTGGACCAAAGTCTTCAACCAGAGGAAGCTTCTCCTCAGCAAGGTTAATGCATAAAGCCTGGGGCTGGCTCCTCCCTTCCCAGAAGAAACCTGGAGAATGAGGGTGTTATCTCCCTTGATGCTTACATTACAAAGGGTGGTTCTCAGGCTTTCATTTAAAGAGACTGGGGCTTAAAACTAGAGGGAGGCTTTAAAAATATTTACATATCAAGCAACCATCAAACAAGTATTTAGAATTACAAGTGTTCCATGAAAAGCAATGTTAGAAAGCTGGAGGGCAGGAGAAAACCTGTCTGTTTAACTTCAGTTAAAGTGTTCGGGTTTGCCTTCACCGAAGTTATGGCAGCACCAACTTGGGGTAGACATGTTACCAGAGAAATTAGGGTCTCCTCTCAGGTTCTCAGTCACGTTAATAGAAGAACCACCCGGAGGAGAAAGCTCAGAGATAATTTTATTAGAGTCGAAAAGAGAAGCCCAGGGCAGGCAAGTTTCCTGGAGGGGGGAGACAGAGACGAGGAAGAAGAAACTGAATTTCAGGCAACCACAAGAAAAAGAGGGCTTGGAGTGGTTGTGTGGAGCTTCAGAGAAAAGGAGAGAAACTCCCAAACACCAAAAGTACCGTGCAAAACCTAAGTAAGCTCTGACAACATCTGAAGGAGTCAGAAAAAAAGGGGAGAAAGGGATCAGGGGCGGGGACACGCTTAAGAAAAGCCGGCAAGCTTAAATCACCCACACAACAGCAACTCCAGAGGTGGCTGCGAAGTTTTTTCCGCCCGATAAACCTCTCTGCCAATCCAATAATGCAAATCAGACCAAATCAAACCAAATTAGAAAAAGCCCAAGTTTAATGGATGCTAGTGCTTCCGGGTGGCCCTCCGAGGAAACAAGGAGAGGGGAAAGGAGAACCGGAAGACCACAAGTTCGGTCCGGGATGCGGGGGTCAGATTAAATACCTTGTGGGAGTAGTCTTGACTCTCCCTGGGGAGGGCTCACAATTTGGCAGGCTTTTTCGGAGGTGGAGCTTGGACTGCGGCAACTCCCAGGGGAGGGGGCCTGGGATGGAAAGTTCCACTCAAACATTTTAGAATGGATGCCAGGGGCTGGGGTGAAGCCTCCAACCAAAGAGTGGCTGATCTGAGGACAGAAATGGAATTCTGGGAAGGAAAAGTATATACTCTCATTTAAAAGACAAATATTTCTCCCATTTCTTTATCGTGGCAGGCAATATGGCAGTGGATGGCCCCATGGCCAGGTATAGACCTACCCAACTGGGTGAATTCTTAAGGGAAGAGACAGTGACATGTTTTCCAGCAGGAAACAGATTCCAGTCTCTAGGCTAGGAGAAGACAGCTGCGCTAACACTGGGAGACCGGGGATTGGGGCAGGGAGGTAAACAGAACTCATAAACATCTTTGGTTTGTTCTCCTAGTTCCCAACACGAACCTTTATTACTCTTTCTGTAATGTTTGGATTTTGTCTTTTAATATAATGACACTGATGGATTTTGGTTATATTGTATTAAGTTCTCGAACAGCATTTTTAAAGTTTGTGATATGAAACGGGATGTTTTAGTTATGAGGGCAAGCTATGATCCAGACTTTGGAAGCAAGCAGAGCTCCGTTGACATGCATCCCTTTCCTATCTTGGTAAAGTTTGTTCGGTATTTTTAATGCCCACTTTCTCAATCTGTCTGAGTGAACGGGATGAAGAGCGTTATTGTGAGGTTGATAACACACATTGCCCTGGTGAGTTTCAGGGACATACTTGGGGTTTAATGAGTAACTGTGATGAATACAAGAGTAGTGAGAGGTATCCGGTTGTAACCAGATGCCTTATTCTGCTCCATAGAGAGATTCCTGTATCTGCTGTACAGATTGCACCTGAAGAGAAAGGGCACAGTCATTTTCATATTAGAGAAAATGGACTCTATTAAAATGTTTCATCTAGGGTTGAAAATATAGCTCAGTTGACAGAGTACTTAGTTAGCATGAGGCCCTGGGTTCGACTCCTAACAGTGCATAGACAGGCTAAGGTCGTTCACATCTATGTTCCTAGCACTCAGGAGGTAGAGGCAAGAGAATCTGACTGTCAAGATCAACCTCAATTACACAGCAAAGTCAAGCCAAATAGGGTTATATGAGACATAGTCAAGAGAGAGAAAAAAAGTCTCAGCAAAAAGATACTTGGCTGCTTGTATAATTAACATAGGCACTATCGTGCCACATTTGGTTAAATTTGAAAATATTATATACAAACACACTATGTCTGTATATATACTATACATACAATATATGCCGATACAGGGTCTTACTATACTAAACAACAAGACCCATCCACTAAGGGCCACAGAATACTTTTTAAGGAGCCTATATATGTCTGTGATCAACTTGTTTTCTATCACGACTTTATTAGAAAATCTAAAATGCCATAAAGTCTTTCTGCAGTCCAGCACATGTCCCATTGTGCTTTGAAAGGACACATGCCATGCGTCCCACACTCTAAAAACTCTCGCCAACCATGGAAGGAGAAATGAAATGTTTCAGAACAATATAGTCTATCTCTCATGAAAATGGGAAGCCCTGGAAGAATGAAGCTGTATTCTATTGTAATTTGTGACAAATCCCTCTTTTGATAACAAAGTTGGTTTCCTGTGGTGTTTTCTTGGTACCTTATTAATTCCATCTCCTCAGATGCTATGAGGAGTAAGCCGTTATATTCGGAATTCCACTCCACGGGTATGCTGCCTCCATGAGGAGTCAATATGCTTTCCTGTCATCAGCTCATAGGTTCCAAGCAGCAGCAAATGTTACATTTGGCGCCAGCTCTCAGGTCTCATCTCCACACACTGACAAGTTAAAGAGGTCACTGTCATCCTCATTAGATCCTCACTCAACCATACACTGTTATACAAGCCTGGTAGTGGTAACAAAACAAGAAAGGCCTTAATAAATTGTCCAAGTTAAAAAAAATGTGTTAAAGATACCAGTACAACAATCAAACACATTCAAAAATAATAATAAACTTTTTGTTTGTTCCTTTAAAAGAAGAAAGACAAATATGAAATGATTATATCTGGAAATACTAAAACCTTTTGCCTTATTCAGTGAACTCAGGAAGTCTGGGTATCTGAGTTCAAATCCAATTTCATCCCTCCGATGTGCAATCAAAATCAGGTCATTGAACCTGTGCACCTGACTTCAAGCACCTTCAAAATGACACTGATAATATTAAATATAATAACATTATCATGCTGATAACAGTAAGACCAAGACTGTGAAGGGCTCGGTATAGCCTACTACGCATAAACCTCGGTAGAAAAATATCAATTATTAGTACTAGAAAGAAGAAGTAAATCATAAATTCAGCAGGAACAAATCCACTGGCTCAACCTAAAGAAAATATTAGCAGCTGGCACTTTAGCATCTGGTTTTTGAAAAGTGTTTCTGAAGTCCATCAGTAGACAGAGAAATCTGAGACAACATTAGCTCATTACTGGAATATATAAAGATGCTTCCCCTAGGTGAATGCACTTCATTCTAAACCAGGAGGCCTGCTCTCTACCTCACTACTCAGAAAGTCTGGGGCTTCAAAGGATGCTCTGCTGACATCCCAGGGAGGAAGTGGGACACCTCAGACTCAGAACGCAGTCACAACAGCAACTCCTGCCTAGATTTCACCCAGATCACACAGTAGAATTTCAGAGGAGGGGAAAGAAGAGTAAGTTTCTAAAAGAAACTCTGAAGCCTAATCGAAAGCGTTCTTCTAAGAGAATAAAGCACATCAGCCATTACCAAAGAATAGTCTTAGGTGGTTGCTTTCATGATACCTAAAAACATAAACTATCATAATAGAAATGGGGAAGATGGAGAAATGTAATTCACTCCAACAGCAGCCAGAGAGCACTGATCCATTAATGATAGGAGGTTCTCAGATAAACAGAAACTCTCCACAAGCAGTGCCACAGTTAATGGTTAAAACAACATGGCTATGATATAGATGACCAACTGTTTTTCTCACATGACTTCACAAGGCCTCTATTCTTGAAAGGGAAGTGTTCAAACACAACTGCCCCCTCAGAGACAATGTCCCTGGTCATCCCTGCTTCAGCCATATGAGCCATGGAAGATGGTCTATACTACAGATTGTCTAATTGTTGGGACAGCTACTGGATCAATTGCTTTTGTAAGAAACACATGGAGAAAATAATTAGGTCATCGTGCTTATATCAAGACCTTTGATCATTTCACAGCAGTTGATCAATTGCTATCCTGCCTGCTCTAAACCTCAAAATGACCCTTGGTGACATAAAATTCAAATGTCACCATCACATTCTGAGAAAGAAGTGTTAGACAAGGGTAATGAGCTGCTCACCGCTTCTTTATTAGAAATTAATGCTTAATCCAGTATTATATTGCTACTCTGCATTGTATATGGACGATTTGTTAGAGATGCAGAATTGCAGCAGCAAACGATAGCTAGATTACAAGAGGTGAAGAGGAAAGTGACTGGGAGAGATGAAAACACACAGCAGCCTAGGGCCAGGGCCTGCTGTTCTACGCTGTTACGTGTAACGCAGTGCTCAAGTAGAAAATGACAACAGATTACTGGGCAATCATGAGTGTAGACACAGTAAACAGAAGAAAGTGTAATAATCACAGACTTTAGGCTCAGGAAGTTTAAGTTACCTAAGCTCTTTGAAACTGTTTCTTTCCCTTTAATACCCATAGCCGCAGAGCTATGGCATGTGGGGAATAAATCCGATAATATGTACATAGAACACAGCAGAGAGCCTCGTTAGCAGTACCTAGGAGAGGCAATAGTTGTTTGCTTAGTAAAATAGGAAAATAAATTTGGATTTTACAGTGAATCAAGCATGATTGGATCTGCACTGAGCATCAGTTACTGTTTACGTAGCATCAGCAATATCTACTATGGATACTGTTTGAGAAGTTCAGAGGCTTTTGCTAATATTACATATTTATATAAAGCATATCTGACATTTGGGGAAATAATCCATGGAGTTTTCCAAAAGTCTGCCTTATAAAAATTGTGTGAAACAAAAAGTCAGCTATCAGCTTTGGTCAGGGCTCTCAGAGAGGTCACATTACCCGCATCCATGCATGTGTGCTCGCATGCACAGAGAGGTCACAATACCTGCATCTATGCGTGTGTGCTCACATGCACAGAGAGGTAACAATACCTGCATCCATGCATGTGTGTGTTCACATGCACAGAGAGGTGACAATACCCGCATCCATGCTTGTGTGCTCACATGCACAGTGCCTCATGCTCTAACTGGAATCGTGTTGCCCCATCTACCTATAAACAGGTTCTGCACACACTCCTGACTCCAGGCCTTGGGATGACCCCTTGTTGAGGTGTGAGACTCACAATGCTTTCCTGGTTCATGCCTTTCTGGGTGTCACAGGAAGAGAAACTACTTTGTTATGAAGAAGCAGAGAAGAACTTAACAAGAAAGACTGTCTCCTACATCTCAATACACAGGCCCTCTTACTTTGCTTTTGAATTGTCACCCATTTTGATGGAAATCCAGGCTCCTGGGCTTGGAAACTGATGTGCTCCACTGCTGTTTGTGTGACTTTTTTCTGCCTGGCAGTTGAAGGAGTTTATTTGGGAGAGGGTCTGCTTTAGCGCCCTCATCCAAACAGCAACAGGACTGAGGAGGACTCAAAACTTCCACAACTGCTCTGCTGCATTGATGCACAGGACCCATGGTTAGCTATCAGCTCTTTATTCATAGCCCTCTGGAGTACTGTTACCTGCTGTGGCAGTAAACGAGGACCCCAAATGATGAAATGAACACTGCTAACTTGGCAGACTCTGAAAAACCGAGTGACTTCAAACACTAAGATTCAGTAAGCAATGTGTTATTAGGGAGTATAGAAAAAACAGTGTGATACTTGCATTAATGCATATTGATCCCAATTCTTCCAATTTCCTCTTCTTGTTAGGTAGTATGGAAAATGGAAGTTATGGATGTGTAGAGGTAAAAATATACATTCCTAAAAAGCTTTATTTACTAATATTGAATATGTGTGCATGTGTGCATAAACGTACGTGTTTTTGTGTTCATGCCACAGCACACATATGAGGTCAAAGGACAGTCTTGTGGACTTGACTCTTTCTTTCCCTTTAATTCAGTTCATGGCTTCCAGGGATTAAACTCGGGTTATCAGTCTTACACAGTTGGCAGTTACCCAATGAGTCATCTTGTAATTCCTAAACATAAGTCTTACTCAAAAGCATTCAGTCCTTGTAATCCCAGTACTAAGGAGGTTGAGGCAGAAGGATAATGACTTCAAACACAATCTGAACTATGTAGTGAGTTCAGATTAGTCTAAGCCTGTGTCTCATCCATGTATGCATACATATTTTCACACATGCACATGCGTGCGTGCGTGCACGCACACACACACACACACACACACACACACACACACACTTATAATGAGATTCCCTCAGAATAATATGGGAATCTACAACATTAGTGTCAATGTTTTGCCCAGTTGTTTAACAGCTTCCCTCAAAACTTTGAAATGACTCACACTTGCATAATGGTAGCATTGCTACTACCTCAGTCCTAAACACTGACCACCTCCCATCAATTTCTTCCCATAATCCATTTGGAAACATACATCCTTCTCAGCAGGTGTGTTCAATCTTCATTAGAGCCTGGAAGGTAAAGAAATTGCTAAGAAATGGAGTCACAGGAAGCTATCATCAAAGACCATATAATCTAGTCTAAAATGGAAGGCAATCTACCAGAAATGTAATATTTCCATAAGATTCCATCACTCTGTGGAGTCTGCACTACCCCAAATGATACATGCCTGAGACTATTTATTTATTTTCAATTTCATAAATGTCCCTGGTTTGCTTCCTATAACAGTTGGGAAAGTCAAATAATATCAGCACCACTGAGCTCCTGTCATCTCCTGTGTGTACTCTTCCTATTCTCCTAATGGTTTGCTTGTTTTTCATCGATCAGTGCATGTTCCTTTGTACTGTAGAAGTATTTACTCTTGCACTGCCATAGGGCCTCTTCTCTTTCTCTCTCACGTGTACTTTTACCTTGTCAGTGTGCCTGTCAGGTTCCTCAAGGAGTACATGCTGACCTTTTCACTCATGGCTCATTCCACTGTCTGCCATGGATATGACAAGCTTTATGACCACTTGCAGTTAGTGTCTAAGTTTCCCAAACTCACTGTTCTCCAGTCTCTCTAAAGAGCAAACCCTTCTTTTCCTCCAGATTATCCCACCTGTGCTGTGGCTACCTCAGAACTATTTATTTAATTATGTGTATTCATATGTCTGGGGCTAAGGTATGAGCACAAGAGTGCAGGTACCCACAGGTGCCAGAACGGATGTAGAATCCCCTGGAGTGGGAGTTAGAGGCCCTTGTAAGCCACAAGAGTAGCACATGCGCCTGTGCGCCTAACCACTGAACGGCCTCTGCAGCCCCAATGTTGCTTCTTATTAGTAGATGCCTCTGGCTGTTTTGTTTTGTTTTCTGTTTCCTGGCTTATTTTTTTCCCCTCCTTTTTGAGACAGAGTCTCACTATGCCTGCTGTGGAACTTGCTGCACAGCTCAGGCTGGCCTCCAAACAGCGGAGCCCTGTCTGTACGCTTTCCAGGTGCTGAGAGTAAACGAACGTGTTACCCTTTCTCATGACTCAGAAACCTCTGTCCCATTCCTGCATGGTACCTAGGGTTTTCTTCCACCACAATTCTCCCAGCTTTTCAGTTACATATTATTTAGAATGTTCATTGTGTATATATTTGCCTCAGCATATATCAAGCCTATGAGGAGATACATCAAGTATGATTAGTTACCCACTATCCCAGCCAGTCCCATGATCAATTAGGAAGGCTGAACTTTCTTTTGCATGTGAGGATTTGGGAACAGAAGTAATGCTATGGCTAGTCCTGTCTCAACAATGAATAAATGGCAAATATGAGTAGGTGGCTGTGAGTGAACCACCAAGGACCGGGAGAAGCTAGATTCACTTGTTCTTTAGTACACACCATGATGCTTTTGAGAGTTTCTATAAAACTAAATGGATTAAATTAACATGAAAATTCTATAAACAGATGATGCAGATGATGAAGCAAGGGGCATATGGTTTACAATAAAGCAGTCTGTAAATGCTTTGATACCATGGCCTCCCTGAGATGAGAGGGGAAAGGTGTGTTTCTGTGTATATTCATCTGAAATGGAAGAAAAGTCATAAAGGGTACAGTCTCCCATTGGCCTTTCTTCCTCATGAGAAGCCACTTGAGGCACACACTTTACCTTAGAGGTGACTATCATACATTTAGTGCTGTGTCTAGCATTCTCATGCGTACACAACCTGGGTTTCAAGAGAGGACAATAATCCTCTTGGTCTCAGAATGGTGGCCCCTGAACCCTCCTTTAAATACAGCCTTTGACAGTTAGGGAAGGAGCAGAGAAAAAAGTACCTGATATCCCATAGTCAATCAGATCCAGTGTTTTATCGGTTCCTCATTTTTACTGGATCTCCAACTCACTGGGGAAACATTGAGGTCAGGCAGCATTCCCTTTCTCAAACCCCCTGTTTGCCCTTCAGGAGTGAACTGCAGAAGAGGGAAGGAATAGTCAGAGTTGGCAGACAGGCAAGCAAGAGGGATTTGAAATGCAGAACGGCTGTTATTTTTCACAAAACCCCAGCAAAGGTTCACGTTCAAACACGCCATGAACATCACTGTGCCTTTCATCCTGCAAATGTGTTGTATAAGCATGGCTTCTTCAGAGTGATCACATCATAGCAGCTTATTTTGGCCTATGTTATAGCGAAGGACAAAAATGAGAAAAAAATAGATTTTTTTGTTGCTGTTAGACATTGGAGAGAAAAAAAGTACTAATCTCAATTGGAAAACACCCCAGGAGCCTATGGTTCCAATTTTCTTTTCACAGTATTAATGAAACTGGGTGTGGGAAAAGTCAAATCTTCCCCATAAATCTGAAACCATTTTCAAGGCTTGCCTCAAATTATAATAACATCCATATATAAAATAGGGCATGAAGATCTGTTCCAGCAAGATTATTTTAGGGAAGTGTTTTTTTCTAGATGGGGCAGAGATATAAATCTGAATGTAATTACTTCAAGTTAGATCCATGATAAAACCAGGAGGACTGCGAAAAAATACTTTGCAAAAACAAAAGCTAATGTATACATCTTGCCAACAGTTTTTTTTTTAAACAGGCTCATAGGAAGATGATATATCCACCTCACCCAGTAACTTTGGTTAACAGCTTGATATATGTGGAACAGTCTGAGGTTTTATAGATCTATATGTGTCCTTCCACTTCTGAAATATATAGCTCGCATTCTATTTTTTATCATTGGTATGTTTTACTATTTATCATTATTTCTTAAGACTGGTAATTCCTTATAGCTGTCTTCCGTAAAGCTCAAATGCTGAACTTTCATGGCCATCTTTGCGTAGCGCTGCTTATGCTTCATCCTAGACCTGATAGGGTCATGCTTGGTGACGAAGCTACACGTTCGTACTGTATATCGGGAAATAAAACCAGCCTGGGAATCTACCTGGAAACTACAATCTTACCCTGAAAGAGAATTTTGGAAGCAACATAAATATAGTAAGATTACAGTGGAGGAACTGCTCATTCATGTGTGCAAAATGGTTTCATAGAAATGGCAGTTTGAGTGATAAAGAGAGCAGGTGATGGCATTCCACTGCCTTGACAAACTTATTATTGGAAATATAAAGTGTCCCTGTCCATGACCAAAGAAACCCTCAGTCTATGTTTTATGGATTGCAACCTTAAATAGAATTTCTCACTAGATGTTTAAAAATTTTAAAGCATAAATAAAGGTCAGTTATTTTATTTTATTAATTCTGCTGTTGTGGATGAACCCAAGACCTCATGGATGAACAACTTATACACTACCATTGAACTTTTAAGGCTTTTCAGTTTTATTTTGTTTCAATTTATTATTCAAGATTGTCATACATATATACAGTGATGAAGTATCCAGTTACCTTCTAAATACTTTTTCTCATTCATATAAATTATCACAGATTTTGGCCCTTATTGAAGAGGGTCCTTTTTCCATGTTTATTATTTTTATTTATATTTTGTTTTTAATTGTATGTAGTACATGAAAGTAAGTGGTATACTCATGGAGCCCAGAGAGGGTGTTAAGTCCCCAGGAGCTGTAGTTATAGGTTGTTGTAACACACCTGACCTAGGTGACCCCAACTGAACTCAGGTCTCCCAAAAGAGCAGTATATGTACTCCTAACCTCTGAGCTTACCCCACTATTTTATTTTTCGATAACAATATTTAGGAGTTAAAATGTGACTTGATTGAGTGCTTGCTTGGCATATAGGAAGCCCCAGATTCAGTCTTTAGCAACTCATAGATCAACTGTGATATGCATATGGATTATCCCAGCCTATAAGATGTGGATGTAGAAAGATCAAATATTCAATGTTAGCTTTGGCGACAAGTATATATTTTGAGGAAAATTTGGGGAACTTGAAATTGCCTCAAAAACAAAAAAAATGAAAGAAAGGAAGGAAGGAAAGAAGGAAGGAGGGAGAGAGAGAGAGAGAGAGCGCGTGCGAGAGAGAGATTTTGATTGCTGTATTTCCAGTCTCAAAAAGAGTAACCAAGATGCCAAACATTTCCCATTATAAACTAACAATTCTGGAACATTCATTTACTTTCAAAACTCTGTCTTTTAAAATGTTTACTTTAGAATAGAATAATCTTGCAAAACAATTGTGAATTTTGTGCTTTCAACTTTCGTATTCTAAAGTGAAACTAGGCATAGACATGCAAGGGAACCCGCAGTCTCTGGTAAAAGCTCCATGCCTTAATGAGACGCTCATGTTATATTCTGTTGCCTTCTACAGAAAAATACATTGAGGTGTTTTGGTTCCATTTTTATTTGTTTGTTTTCACTATATAGCTCTTGCTGGCCTGGAAATTGCAATGTAGATCAGGCTGGCCATAAATCCACAGAGACCGTTTGCTTCCATAATGCAGCAATTCAAAATGTAAACCACTGTGCCAGGGTAGAATGTTTTTGAGAAGATAAATCAGTATCATTTGCTTCATAAAGCATATAATTTTACCTGTAAATAAGTTTAGAAAGTCAAATAATTTTTAAACTGTGAATGTAAAACACAACATTCTGGTGAAGGATTCATTCACATTTAAACATTTTAGACAATTAAGAATATTTTACATTGTGCTTTCAACTCGGCAATTTGGCAATCATTTCTGCCCTTGCTTATTAATACAAGAATCCAAAGAGGCAGAGCACTGAACTGCACTGATTTCACCAGCTTCATTTCCCCAGTGGGGAAGTATTCCCCAGACATAGCAGCAAATTCAAAGATAATTCCAGTTGTTTTGTTTTGTTTGATTCTTTGTAGGGTTTTTTTGAGGGGGGTGGTTTAGAGACACCCTCTGTAGCTTTGGAACTAGCTCTTGTAGACCAGGCTGGCCTCAAACTCACAGAAATCCACCTGCCTCTGCCTCCTCCCAATTGCTGGGACTAAAGGTATGTGCCACCACTGCCTGGCATATAAATTCCAATTTTTAAAAATTAATTTAAAATTTTCTTATGCATATTGGCAGATACTGATATTCTTTTGACATAACAAAACACTGGAATATTTCGCTGGGATTTTTTATTGGTACAGTGACTCATCTTCTGACTTGGCTGACAATTTGGTAGAGAAATATGTTAGCCCTCCTAACATTGGAAGGTATATGCTCATCAAAGTTACCACAATATTAATTTGACTATGAAAGACGTGCGACGGTTCATGGATCTAGCATCCAAGATTCTTCATCAATCTGCTAGACAAAACAGACCATGTCAAAATTTTCTAGATATTGGCCTAAAGGGGGAAAATAGAGAGAGGGGAGAAGGGAGAGGAGGAGAGAGGAAAGAGGGGAAAGAAAGAAGGAAGTGAAGGGGAGGAAAGGAGGAGAACAGAATTTAAACCCACCTTCTCCTTGTCGTTTAAGGTGGCTATCAGTCTTTTTCACAGCTTTGACTAAGTATGAGAAGTGAATACCAGAGAGAAGAAATGACTGTGAGCTCCTGACCCTGGTTAAAACGCTTGTCATTCTTGTCAGTGCCAACAGTAGCCTCAGAATCATTTAGAGTAAATTACCAACCAAAGTCCAATGTCTTTGTGTTACTATGAAAATGGGTATTACCTCTGTCCTCATATGTAGACGCAGCGTTTTCCACTCAGGTCCAGCTGATTCTGTGAGGTAGTAACATGATTCTACATGTTGCTTCTATAAAGTGAAAAAAGTGGTAAGTGCATGGGGAAATTTGGGCAATATAATAATGTATTGGTATTGTGTTTTCTTACATCCATGTTGTTCATGAATTTTTTTATTAGTCAAGATAAGTGGCTTAAATACTTAGGAGATTCAACTACTCATCCCCCGCCCGTTTGCTGATCACCTAGCCTTGAAATGAAATATATATGGCCACCCAAGGTTAAAATATTTTCATTTCTAATCATTCCTCATTGCTTCTATTTTTGGGCTGCTTTAGGAAACCACCATAACTCCCCCTGGAGTTTACCAATGACACAGACCTCCTGTGCCCTGAGACTCACTGTGATGAACCGGCTTAGCAGTCTGTATTTGTCTTCCCACCAGAGCCAGTTTTTGGTCATTCTAGACTAAAAGCTCACTTGTATGTTATTGTTCCTCCATTATTCTTTGTCATTTGTTCTTTTAAAAGTATTTCTGTCACACTTTATAACAAAGAAAAGAAGAATGGATGCAAGTGAATTCCAGTTCACTTATACAGCTTTTCCAATGGCTCAGAAAAAGTGTGTTCTATCATTATAATTATTAGAAATTTCATATTTTATGTTATGAAGCATGAAAAATGCAAAATTCTCCAAGTCATAAAATATTTGGATTAATTATACATTTCTCTGATAAAATCCTTTTCTTATACTGTTTGTCACAAGTAATTAAAATATGGTTGCCCTTCTACTTAATGTATTTTTGGAATTCATTATGTAAGATGATATTTAGCCTTACTATGAATTATAAATTTCCTACATTCAAATTAATATGAAATGCACTCAGAATTTTTTCAGTGTCAGAAAAGCATCAGTGACCATATTGTTAATTCACATATTGAAAGTTATCTGGGGAGAGATGTCTCATTAATATAAATACCTTTGACATTATAACAAATGTTAACAGAAATCTTTATCCTTTGGATTTGAAACATAAATAGATGTAATTGTTTAATCAAGTAGATATAAAAACAACTGTACAGTCTAAGCAGATATATAGCAATACCTTTATTAGAGGCTGTTAAAATGTTAATGTCAGGGGAATGATAAGATGTTTCTTCATTGGGTTTTTATTTTAATTTTCTGGAGAATGTTTTATGTTATTTTAAAAATATGATATTTAGAGTCTCTTCAAGTTGGTTAGGCAGAGGTATTTTTAGCTGTCATGTGACTTGAGCATTTTGGCTGGTGTTGCAGAATAGGAAAGCACATATCTTAAGTAGGTGATGCCTCTCAACCACTTACACAGAAAAATCTGAGATGGCGTTTGTTTTTGTGATCTCCTAGAGTGAGCACATATCCATTCTGAGCTCTACCTGCACAGCTGTTTAAAAGCTATCAGATATATTCAAGAAAAAAATAAGACTAATATTCTAGTATTAAAATATCTAACACTAGTTCCTAATTGTGTATACACACATGCATGCATTGTCACCACAGTGAGTTTAAACCTTGAATTACATCAGAGCCCCCAAGTTGTAATTTCATAAACTAAATTATTAGGATTCCAGCTCATTATCCCCTCATTTCCTTTGGAAAAAGTTAGGTTATTGTGGAAATGTTTTTCAGCATTCCATCATCAGGTGCAGGAAAAAATGATTTAGGTAACATTCAAATACAATTGCCTTTTTAGCTCTTGAGACACCCTGATAAAAGAACGTTGTGCCAAAGGCACACACAGAAACTTGTCATTTAGGGAAAGTTCGCAGCTGAGCTAATTGGCACACTTTAGCAAAGATGACTGTATTTAAAGAGCAAGTGCTGCCTTTGGTTTGCCTGGAGCTGACAGAGTTGCTGCAGCAGGCTTTTGAGGGGAAATTAATTTCCTGTAATCAAACACTGTGGATTATAGTCTTTGTTCCTCTCCACCTTGGCCACAGAAACAACACCGAGGCTTTTAGACAGCATTACAAGTACTTTTGTCAAACAAGAGGTGACAGAATCTGCACGGAAGGGTCTCGCCCGCTCTATGCTATAGATGCAGGTTGCTCCTTGCTGCAATAACAGAGACCCACGGCTCTGTGAGCTACTGTGTTGATGAGATTCATCTGATGAAGAAGGAGATACTAACAGCCCAGAACTTGTATTTTTGCAAATGAAATCTTTGTGATGTTTGAAAATGGGATTTCTCTTTTTAAAATTTTTTATTACATTTTACGTGTGTGTGTGTGTGTGTGCGTGCGTGCGTGCGTGCATGAGTATGTGTGTGTGTGTGTGAAACTCATGCATGTGGCAGTGAATTTATGGAGGTCAGAGGACAACTTGTCAGAATGAGTTCCCTCCTCCTCTCACGTGTGTTCTGGAACTCAGGCTCTCAGACTCAATCCCATGCCTTTTGCCAAGAAACCTTGCCCACCTTTAAAGTGGGCTTGTAAAGCAGTATGGGGCTATGAGCTTTGGTAAATGTTTCTGAGCAATTAACAGCTACCTTTGCAGAAACATGCACAGTCAAATATATATGTGTGTAAATATATCTGATACATCTATGGGATCTTGAGATGGCAGTGTGCATACTTCTGGAAGTTATGACATTCTTAACCCACTACAACAGAAAAGTGATCTAATTTTTTTCCCTGAAAGATAAGGCAAACAATGGTGAAGATTGAAAGAAAGAAAACAAAAAGTAAAAAAGCGATAGACAAAATGGTCCAGGTACAAGGTGGTTTTTTGTTTGTTTTGTTTTGCCATTGTTTCCAGCCTTTGAAGGTAGAAGGCAGAAAGATGTCATTGTTCTCATAACCTTACCTACAGTGCATCCCAGGGGCTCTCCTTGAGCTCTGTGGGCAACTGCAGTGTCTACGTAGGCCTAGAGAAGATATTAGACATCCTATATTCCATTCTTGTGCCCAAGGGAGGACTTGGCTTCTACTTAGGGAAGTTTGGGTGAGGGTTTTGAAGCTATCACACCAGGCAAGTGTTCTAGTGGTGTCTCTTATTACCATTTATTACATTCTAGAAGACATGTTAAATGGAGAAAGAGAACATTCCTGGATTCTTCTCCAAACTTCTAAGTGCGGGTATTTATTACAGGCATGTACCACCACACAATTAAGGTTTAGCATGACAATCACTGATCAATATATACATAAAAGCACTTATTAGATCAATGAATTTTCAGCACACAATGAAAAGAGTTTTGTTTTCGTTTACAATCATGTAACATAAATTACACTTATGATGCAATTAATGAGAACTTAATAGATGCCTCCATGCTTAAGAGCACGTACCGTTTTTGTAAAGGATCTGAGTTTGGTTCCTAGCACTCTAATCAGGTGATTCATACAGCTTCCTTCAAACGTCAGCACCACAGGACCCAGTGCTTCTGACCTCTATGGTCACCAGCATTCATTTGTGCTTACCCCCACACAATTAAAAATAAATTTTAAGAAACACACAGTTGGACTATTGAAAATGTCTGGATTATTTTGTTGTTTGGTACTGTGGACATCAGAAGGTGGGATGAATTGTGAAGACAACCCTTGCCTAGCTATCTGGAAGCCCCATCTGTTTTATTCTCAGGATGACTTCCTCCAATATGACAGGGGAGCTGTTCTCAATCTATCGGACATGTTGAGTTCATGGTATCTCACCTTATGTGAAGGTGGTCCTATAGATCTCTCTGGAGCTGTGGCATTAGCAAAATTTATTTGCCAGAAGAATAGAAAGATTAATGGCAGTAACCATCTCCTTTTAAACTCTGATTGAATCCCTAGATTACAGTGGCCTTATTTAGTGATGTAACATTTTCCCCAAAGCATCAGATGCTTAAGTTAGCATGTTTGCTGGCATCCAGGAAACTCAATAATCACTTTGTTCTTATCCTGTTTCCTACAGCCAATCCCACCCGAGTGGGAGGTCGCGAGCCATACCCAGGCTCCGCAGAGGTGATCCGGGAGTCCAGCAGTACCACTGGCATGGTGGTGGGGATCGTTGCCGCTGCCGCCCTGTGCATCCTCATCCTCCTCTACGCCATGTACAAGTACAGAAACCGGGATGAAGGGTCATACCACGTGGATGAGAGTCGAAACTACATCAGTAACTCAGCACAGTCCAATGGGGCTGTGGTCAAGGAGAAACAGCCCAGCAGCGCCAAAAGCGCCAATAAAAACAAGAAAAACAAGGATAAAGAGTATTATGTCTGATCCCAAGATTCGAAAAAGACACTTGTATAGAAATAGTCTTCATTTTATCTGAGACATAATATAAACTTATTTACTTTCCTTTTTACGAAGCACATACAAAAGAAGACAGGGAATGCAATCAGGAGGGAAAACTCTTTTTAAAAAAAAAGAACAAGCAAACAAGTATCTCATGCTCTTGTTTCTCAAAAAATAAAAACAAAAAAATGAGAGAGAGAAGAAAGGAAGGAAAAAATTCTAAAACAAACGACAAAAACAAAAACACAGGGGCCAATAAATTCCCTAACATCCGCAGTGTTTTCATTTACTCTGCCTGTCTTTATGTTGCTGGAACATTCTAAAAGACGGTGAGGACCGCACGCATTCATATAGCAAAGGAGTATTACATCGAGGCACAACACAAAACCAACACCAAACACACACACACACAAAGAAGCTACCTATGATCCTGGATTCAGCCAAAGTGCTAGCGCTTTCCTGAGAAGTCAGTGGGTCGGAGTGCCAGAGGAGAACGTCTGTTTGTGGGACCATCTACAGATCATGAGGAGCTGGCCGTCTGGTGCAATGGAGCAGGGGTTGGAACCTGCACTCGAGACAAAGTGCTGGCTTTTTTGAAGACTTGTGTAGGAAGGCATTCAAAAAGCCCCTTTCTGTTTGTGAGAGAATATAAAATAAAAGTATGGAGGCCTTATTTTAAAAAAAAATGGGAAATATAAGGCACGTTTTCACACTAAACAAAACAAAACGAGAGGGCATAGATGCAATCATTGGGAATTTTCATGCACGCTTACTATGTTATTACATATGTTTATATAAAACCCATCTCTGTGTGCTTTCTGGACTGTGATAAGTGACGTTTTATAGCCTGTTGTATAGAAAATGCAAACTATATCTCTGCTCTTCAGCCATTTTTGGTAAATTCAATGTTATAAGTGTTGCTAAGTATAGGCAGTTTTAATGACATCAGAGCAACAATTATTTCAGACCAATTTTTTTTGCCACCATTATAAATTGCCACAATTACTTACTTTTTTAAACAAAAATTACAGTGTAGTGTTTATTCTAAGAAAGATATGTATGAATGTATATAAAGAGACTCAGCTACTTCTTTTCTTACATGTATAGCCTTCATTCTGTTGCATTATTAAGTTTTAGTATTTGTATGAAAGGTGTGAATTAGAAGGTAAAATATATACCTACGTATCATATAACCCCAAATACTCATATTTCTATATATGTTCAACATTCACAGACACACAGACACACACACATCCATGCAGCCATCAGATATGATGGAACAACAAAACACAAATACTGACAAACTGATTGAGTACAAAGGAAGACAGTTGTGCCAAGGTATTATGACAAATGAGTGATTTGCTTCATTGAGATCCTGATTCTAGGAAACCTCAAGTTTTCAGACCATAGTAAAATGGAACCCTGTTTTATGAAATAGAATATCACCACACACTGCTGCACAAATATGCATCACTCTACATGTTACGGAAACAACATTGGTGAATTCTGGCTGCTACAATGGAAAACTTTGTTTCCCATGAAATTTGGTATAGTCTCTGAACATGATGTGCGTGATCAAGCTTTGTGGAAAGTAAGCATTTTCTCAACTAAAAAAGTATTCTCAATTTTTGATTTTGTATTACTACCCATTAAAATCATCTATATTTGTTGACTATTGACTAAATTTTAACTTTTATGGTTTTACATCCTTACCATTAAATATAGTTTTAGTTTAACATACATTGTGTAGTAGTAAAGTATAGGTTATACACTTGTTTTGCATATTCTTTCAATGATGTTCATAGCAATAAATTATCAATGTGAGAGAATAATTCTGAGGCTGCAGGGTGATGCTTCTGCAAAAATTGGTTACATGACATAAACATCTCCTAAAAGAATGATACTACGTTTCATAAATAAGAAGGATACCATTATAATCAGCTTTAATCAGCAAGGCAAAAAATGCAAAACACTTTTTGTGATATTTAGTTAATGAAAAATATGCCAAGAAGTGGCCTGGATTTCAGACATAACAGTACCTTAATATATATACAAATTACAAGGAACTACAGCTGCCAAGTATTGTGTAAGAAGTCTTGAAGGCTTTCCATCACGTGGAAAATAGATGGCATAAAACAAAAATTTATTACTCATTACTTCTGTTCATGTCTTCATATATTTTTAATTTGCCAGGTTAAAAGAACACGCAAGTCTTTTTCCCTTACCCTCTCATTCAGTCTTACTCAGGGAAAGCCAGAGAAATAAAAAGGAACATAAAATCACTAATTTACAGCTTAAAGTATATATATAATATTGCTTTTCCATTGTATCTATTTAACTCAAACTAGTTTCATTTGAAAGGATTCTAAAAGATGATGGAAAAATAAATTGAATTGCAGTGTTTTCAAATCATCTGTCTGGGAGGCTTGCTGTTTGTCATTGATTTCAGTGTTTCCTCCCATCATAAATGTTAAAATTTCACACATTGATAGAAACTATATTTAATTTTATTTACTTACACAAAATCCAGCAGGTTTTCCCCCATGAATGGAAAAGGACAGGATAGAATCATGAGTCTTCGAAGGAAATAGACTTGAATAAAATCCAAGTATCTTTCTATTAAACATATCAGGGTCCGCGTGTCATTGGCAACTCACAGAGGATTCCGCACTACCTGGCATAAACTGATTACATCTCTCGATTGTAATTTTTCTGACTGAGTATGCTTCTTTTTTATCCATGTAATGTGTTGCCTTTAAAAAAACAAAACAAAAAACGATGACTACAATAATGTGTGAGGTGGCACCTCCCTAATATGTCAAGGAAAGGCCACTCTAATCATGCCCTTCTACTTCTTTGAGTGACTGGGTATCTGAGGGGTTTGTTTCATTTTGTTTTTCTGTTGCAAGGCCAATTTATCCATTATTGGAAATGCTAAGCAAGTGGAATTTACTGTTTTGTTAATAAACTATTTCTTAATACAACTGTGGCTTATTGATTTTCAAACTTGCATGCGGCACCATTTTGCTTCTAAATTGAGCCATGAGGAAGAGTGCATTTGAAAGGGAATCTTATCTCCAGCCCTTAGGGAGTGGTGATGGCTCAGCCCTCTCTGGGTTTTACTGCACATTAAGCTCCTGTCTTCATATGCTAAGATGCAGGTACTCTGTGTCATTTACCTGGAAACGTGCAGACCTAGGTGAGAACAATATAACTAAATGCTTATATCATAAATACAGCCTCTACGTAAGCTGCAATGGAATTAAAGTTAATTACACCTGTAATTAGCTACAGAATCTCTCATTAGCTATAATTTCCCTAATTTCCTCTCTTCTCATCTGTACTAAGAATAATATCAGCATTGGTAATGATTATATGAACTACTATCTCTAGTAAGTAAGTACACAAAAAGGATGACTACTACAGCATTATTTTATAAGAAGCAAAGCTTTGAGAAAACACAAAATCATGTGCTAAGTTATTTGAAAAACTCACAAAAGAAAAAAGAGAAAAAACTTTAGCAAATTCTGACATACAGATGAACAAACATATATTTTCCTCTCATGCTAATTTTTTTATAAAACCAATCTTTGTGGCAACCATTTGATTCATCACTAACTTTCAATCCTATAGCTGGTTTAAAGACCTTAAATTTTTTTAACAAAATTTCCCAACAATATAAACATTTTTCAATTTCATAGCACTGAATTTCAATAGTAATGCTACATACGTCAGTAGCTATAAATATATTCTTAAAGAGTCATGTGTCATTCCATGAATTTGACATGTGTAGGAGAAACAACCCATATTTCTGTAATGATTAAATTAAAGACTATATAATTTAGCTTGCTTTAAAAAATGTAGGTCATTTTAAAGGTTTTGGCTATATAAATGCTACAAGCAGTCCACTGACTGGTCTGCGTTCATTTGAATTGCTGTGATAAAATAATGACAAAAGCAATTTGGAGAGGAAAGGACTTACTGGGGATTCCATTTCAGGTTACAGCCTATCATTTAGGAAAAGTCAAGGCAAAAATTCAAGTAACTAGTCACATAAAATGCATAATTAGGAGCAATGAGAAATAAATGCATGTAGTTTTTTTTATTTGCTTGCTTGCTCTTAGCTAGCTCTCTCTTCTTAAACACTGTTCAAGATTTCCTGACAAGAGAATAGTGTCACCCACAATGGACTGCGTTGTCCTACATTAATGAACAGTCAAGACAATTCCCTACTGATTAGGTCACACACCAGCTTAATCTAGATAATTGTTTATTGAGCCTCTCTTTCCAAATGATACTAGGTTGTATCAAGTTGACAATGAAAGCCACCCAGCACACAAACCAATTATTCTTAGATTCTTGACCCGTGGGGAACCTGGCACTCAATGATAGTGCCGTTCTATTGTGCATAGGAAGTATTCTCAATAACTAGACATTCAGTCATGGAACTTCTGTAGAAATTATTTACAAGTTGGCTCTTTACATTTTTACTGAACACTAGTATATGCCCTTATTCCATATATATCCAACTTTAAGAGCAAATCCATATCCATTTAGAAATCAACTTTCCCAAGGATTTAGGCATTTATTTTTAGCACTTTGAAGATGGACTACACATACCCACAATGTAGCAAGTTCCTATCCAAATAAGGCATCTATCTTTTAACACCTGAAGGTCACTGATAGTTGAAAATGGGAAATAGACTATTAAAAGCACCTAGGAGATCACCAAATAGCTGGTTATATTGAAGAATACAGGAGAAAACAACTGTTCTGAAGATTTGCTGAATGAGGGGTCCTGGATTTCTTTCTGATACGTTTTCTTTCTTCAAGGAAGCTGAGTTGTTCTAGATCAACTTCCATAGGTACTTTCTGTGCTTGTGTTAAATACTCTTGAATTGAATGTTGTGTCTCCAAACAATATTTGTGGTGAGGAACATGAACATTCGAGTGACTTCAGATGTCTCTATCAGAATATCCCTGAAGAAGGAAATGGTAAGGGTTTCTCCACTGAGCTAACCTTGCTCAACAGTACACAAAGACCCTTTAGAGAAGATGGGATGTTGAAAAACAGTATCAGTGTAACACCATTCAGAAGAAAGCTTGGTTGAGGACTTCTGGTTTGCAAGAGGTTAGATGATTACTATTTACAATAATGCTCTTTACAGTTAAAAAAAAGCAACTTCAACATAAAATTTTCACAAACACAAAATTTTGAATAGGTTTGGGTCTAAAGTTCAGGTTTAAAAATTACTAGCTGTAGGAACAGACAAACTTTAGTCAGTAGCAAAGGTGAGGAGATCTGACAACCTACTGGATTTGAAGGTAAAAAAAAATGAATTTGAATGTTGTAGTTTTATAGAGTATTTGAGTAAAAGAAAAATGAAACATTGTTTACCTCTGTAGTGCAATTTCTAATTGGTCTTAATAATAAAAACCCTGAGTCAGATATTAGAGGGTGGAAGCTGGAAGATGAGAGAAGCAGAGCAGCCGCCACTAGTTCTTACCGCTACGAAGTCCTGAATGCCTTAGCTCCTGTCTCCTCCTGCCTTATAGTCCTCTCTCTGCCCAGTCATATCACTTTTTGCTTGCACCTTCCTAGAGTTGGGATTAAAGAAAGGTGTGTGACCCCCAAGTACTAGGATTTAAAGTGTGAGGCATCACTGCCTGGCTCTGTTTCTCTTTTGTAGTAGATCAATCTCGTGTAGCCCAGGCTGGCCTTGAACTCACAGAGATCCTTCTGTCTCTGCCTCTTGAGTGCTGGAATTAAAGGTGTGCACTACCACTGCCTGGCCTCCATGGCTAACTAGTGTGGCTAGCTCCATGTTCGTCGTCAGGTGAGTTTTACTTGTCGGGTCACAAACAAAGTATCACCCTCCTCTCTATCCCACACTAAACAAGTTTTCTCTGTATAATAGCTCTGGCTGTCCTGGAACTCCCTTTGTAGACTCAGACAAGCTTCCAGCTCACAGAGATCCACCTCACTCTGCCTTCTGAGTGCTGGGGTTTAAGGGTGTGGCGTCACTGCCTAACCTCTTTGTTTACTTTTATAACCGGTAGAGCACACAGGCAATGTGGCTTTCATAAAATTGTTTTAAGGCATATATTAATATTTTTCCCCAAAAGACAGTTCTATGGCACCTCAGACCAAGCATTCATTGTCTGACCATGGCTACAAGAAGGACCATTTCTTTGCAATACTGTGCATTTCACTGAGGAATAATTATGGTTGCTTATATACAGTTTTGTGTGACAGTGTACATTGCTACTTGTTCTCTCTGTGCGAAGCACAGAGAATAACCCTCTCTCCCAAATGATAGCCTTCCCAGTTCTATATACCTTCACTCAGTACTACTTGGGCCTCCTTTCCCCCAAACTTAATGTTATTAGTTTCTCTTTTACTAAAGCTATAAGCAGTCTAGACTTAGTGTATTCTTTAAGTTATTGCAAATCATATTTTTACAATTAATAAAATGACTCAGAGGGTAAAAACACTTCCAAGCCTGAAAACCTAAGTTCTAACTCTAGGACCTATATGATAAGAGAGAAACCAAACCCCCTCCTACCCCATCTCCACATCATAGAAGCTGTCCTCATACCTCCACATTCAGGCCATGCCATGACACTTCCAATACACACACACATACACACACACACACACACACACACACACACACCCCACCCATAACCACGTGACACACAACCACATGACACACACAGATAACCACACAAAATAAATAAATGTAATACAGTTTTCTTAATAAGCACATCTCTATTTGTGTGTGCATTGGGTAGGGCACACAGGAGATAACTTTCTGGAATCTGAATTAAGGGCATCAGGCTTGGCAAGCAGGTGCCTGTACTGGCTGAACCACCCTGCCAGTCTTGCAGACTTTTTGTCCTCTTAGGAACCTTCTCTTCAGCATTTTTCTCTTCCACAATGGGAGCAGAATGATCACAATACTCTATCAGCCCATTTAAAATGCATTTCTTACCTTTCTTAATTAGAACATTTTTCTCTCTAAAAATAACATGTAAAGTTTCCTTACTGTTTTTAATTATTTTTCTATTTTTGAGATTAATATAATTGTAGGCAGAGGCTGCTTGTTTGTTCCCAGCCACCCAGACCCAAAATAATCACAGAGAAACTATATTAATTAAAACACTGCTCAGCCTATTAGCTTAGACTTCTTATTAAGTAACTCTTACATCTTAAATTAACCCATTCCTATTACTTTGTGTTTTACTGTAAGGCTTGTGGTTTACCAGTAAGGTTCCTGGGCATCTGTCTCCTTTGGCCGCTACATGACATCTCTCTAATTCATCCTTCTTTTCTCCTCTATTTCTGCTTGGAATTCCTGCCTTGCTCTATTCTTCCCTGCTATAGGCCCAAAGCAGTTTCTTAATTAACCAATGGTAATGAAACATATTCACAGCATATAGAGGGGAATCCCACATCATATAATTACATAATCTCCTCTTCCCTTTTCTCCATCTATAGCCTCCTTATACATCTCCTTGCTCTTTCCTCAAATCCATGGCTTTTTTTTTCATTAGTTATTTTTACATACATATAGATATATGCATAGTATGCATATGATTATGTATATGAATATGTGTGTGATAGGCAGATGTGAAAAGTTAGAGTGGGACAGAGAGCCCAGGAAGCCTAAACGAAGAGGCAACTAAGAAAACCTTATTGTTTCTTATATTTTTGTATGAAATACATACATCCAACTAAATTCCGACCAAAAGAAACCCTTGTGTGTTTTATTGTGTGTGTGTTAAAAAAAGGATACTTTTAGCTCATGCCTATGGAATTCATTATTTAAATATAGGTGTCAGATGTATTTTAGCTTCAAATTTTATATTAATTTTAAATACTGACCGTTTCAATAAATTCATATATTTAGTTTTTTTTTTTTTCACTGAATGCCAGGCCTCCTTAGCCTTATTCTCTAGGTAAAGGTGAGTGCACTATCTGCCCAAGTCACAGCCCCACAACACAGGACAATCAGACTTGATAGGAAGTCAAGTCAAAGCAGGAACTCAGTTTATTACTGTGAGCATCAGTTTATATAGGTTAAGTAATATCGTGTGATGTGGGGGAACCCTCCAACCCATGAGAGACAGCCAAGCCCTCCCTCTGGCTGGAGGGGCTTCTACCTAGATTTTGCTGTCTCATCCTCGGTAGCTTTGAGACTATCCCTCAAACTCGAGCCAGGCTTTTCTCTGTCCTAAATGCCTCGAGGTACAGGCCCTGAGATAATTTTGGCTCAACAACTGAATGCTAAGATACCCATGATTAGCAAACATACATGACCTACTGTAACAGGGCGAAACAGTGCAGAGGCTCCTCCGTCTTGTATTCTTACTCACGCCATTTTACATTTGACTAGAATTTAACCCCCTTGATGGAAAATTCCATGGAAAATTACCTAGCTCTAAACTAGGAAGTTGAGGTCAAGATGCCCCAGCTAATGTTTCTTGCTTTGGTTAAACTGCCTGCTTGCGCAAACTTCCCTCTCCACCTAACTGCTTATTTTAGCTTCTATTAAACTGCTTGCTTATGCAAAGCCTCCCCCGCATCTGACAAACAAGATAAGATGTGGTTTTTGCCTTTAAAAGCCCCTTGTTCTAAATGCTCAGGGATTCACTTGGGTCCCAAATACCTGAGTGTAGTCCCAGATGACTGGAATAAAGACTTTCAGTTGGGTATAAACTGTGTCTGAATAATCCTTTCTGATGGGCACCCCATAACACGATGAAAATGGAAATGACAGACAATTCATTTCCACTTACTACTTTTCAGCAGCAGGCAGTTCTGCTTCCCAGGGACATTTGAGAATATCGGCATGATAATTATGACTATGTATTTGGTAGAAATCAGGCATTGTTATAACAGCATAGAGTATGTAGAACAGCTACACTTAAACAAAAATATACTGTTATTTCATCTGAACTACACTGTGTGGTGTATCTGGCATATCAGGTTGTCCATAATACTATGAACTGGCTAGACTAACACAAAGCTTTCAGTAGAATTGATCTGTTGTATTCTCAGTGTTTACCCAACAATCCTAAAAAAAAAAAGAAAAAAAAAACATTTAAAATTAAGATTCAATACATTCCTCCCAGTCTGTCTATGACTTTCATTAGAAAAAAATTAGCTTAATTGGTAATGGTATTTGTTAACCAGTACCATTAAAAAAATAAAGTAGCCGTAACATGATTATTTACTTATTGGTTTTTCAAGGCAGGCTTTCTCTATGTAGTCCTGGCTGTCCTGGAACTCTAGACAAGATTGGCCTTGAATTCACAGAGATCTGCCTGCCTCTACCCACCTCACCTCCATGCCTCCCAATGCTAGGATTGAAGGTTCGAGTCACCACTGCCAAAGCCAAGGTATTTTATTTATTTTAATTTCAAGCTTGTCGTTATAGTTATTTAAAATTCCTTGTGAAGGTTACTTTTGAAATTGGAAGAGAATTGCTTTTTTGGTTTATTGGGTATCCCACTTTGCTTTCTAAAAACATTAAAAGTTACTGGAATAACTCCCTACCCTCCCATTCAAGTTATCAAGAATGTAATTGGCCATTGCAAGAGCAGTACACTCCCAAAGAAAGGGTGTGGGAGTCATTTACTCTTTGCCTACTTAAACATCAGTTCTCACTGCTTCTAGATTGCTGGAAGCCTGATTCTAAAAGCTGAGGATTAAGTTTGATTCTTGGCCTACTGGTCTATTCTGGATTCTCCAGTGTGCACTTGAGTGTTTTGTGTTGTTTCCAGAAGGTCACTGTGGTAGTGTTTGGATCACGTGTGTGTCCCCAGTGCACATGTTATAAGCTTTGTCCCAGGCTCTGGTTACTTGAGAAGATGGTAGAACTTCCTAGAGGTGGGGCCTCAGAGAAGGGAGTCGGATTTTTGATGGTGTTTTGAAAGAGATTAGAGAGCTCAGTTCTTCATTTCTTTCTCTCTTGCTTTCATGTCTCCAGCTTCCACTAAGAGTGACTTTCTCCGTCTCTTGTTTTTGTCAGGAAGTAATGAATCACCACAGGTCCAAAACAGGAGTACTAAGTGATTATGGACTGCAGCTGCAGACCAAAATAAGGCCTTTCCTTCTAATAAGTTGATCATCTTCAGTATTTTGTCACAGTAGCAGAAAGCTGACTAGTGAATATCATAACTACCCTTTTCTTCCATTATCCAATAAGCTTTCTTCATATGAGAATGCTCTTTAAAGAGCTGGAATGCTCTCCTAAGGAGTGCTTGAAGATAACCTGTAGAAATGACCTAATGAAATTAATGATGCCCATTGAGGCTGATTTCTTATTAAGTTACTATTATGGAGAAGCCTGGCAAGAAGAAAAGTCAAACAAGCCCCCATGAATTCTTCGGAAAGGCCAGGGAAATTGCTTACCCACTAATTCACTTTTTAAAATGACTTTATTTTTGACAATTTCATATATGCTTCTGTATAAGAAAGATGATCATATATCCCCTTCAATTTCCTGCCTACTTTCCCTCTATCACCTTCAACATCCTCCACTCCCAGATTCACGGTTTCTTCCTATCTTTCTTTTCATTTTCAACTTGCTAAACCCAGTGAGTGCTGCCCATATGTGAGCATGGGGTATGAGGTATCCATTAATTCCTATTAGTCTTTGGTGAACAGCTACTAGACAGGAAAGAATTTGGAGTGATAATTAACTACAAAGTACTTCCTGTAGCTTTGCATCCTAACTCACTGGCTCTGAGGTCAAGAGAAAGCTCTCAAGTAGAGAGCTGCAAATGAGCACAGCTGTGAGTCATGCAGTTCCAGTGCCCATGACAGGGGCATGTAGCATTTACAATGGGATGCCTGCAGCATCCCCTATAGGTTTTTATGCCTTTGTGACTTAGGAATTTCAATGCCTCAAATTCACTCAATTATCTAATGAAATCAGTTTTGAACTCACTCCCACATATCTCTAACTTACCTGAGTTTATTTTCTGAAAGATCTGTGTGTCTCCTTATGGTCCTGTGTTGATTGACTTGGGAAAATGACGTAGTTTCTTAACATCTTTTAGGCATTTTCTACCATAAGTGAAGCAGTCTAGGCACCTATGCCCCTTTTCACTTTTGCTAGGGAAATACATACTGGTACCTGCCATGTGCAGAAGTTTGACTTCAAAATGCATGTATTGGGCCAGGCATATTGGTGTAAACCTTTGATCACCGCACATATGGGTGGAGGCAGGCAGGTCTTTGTGACTAATTCATGATTTTGTGGGCCTGTGGCTTGCAAATGTTCATGGCCCTGGTATGGATTTTAAGACTTGGTTACTCTGGGCTTCTTCAGGGGATTTTTCAAACCCTGAATATTGAGAAAACAAGTGCTGTCAAGTGGGCTCAGACTCAAAATTACAGTCTGTTTTTGTTTGATTTTCTTCTTTTTCTTTATTCCTATGTGTTTTGTAATTTTCTGGGGAGACATGCACAAGTGTGCGTTAGCCCTGTTAATCCCAAATATGGAGGAGAAAGACCACCAACCCAACTTAGCATGGACAAATTAATTAAAACAAACAATCAATTAAAGCAAGCTGATTTATTTGTGTATATAAGTTGCCTTTCCCTACAGCAGGGTTTGAGGGGTCAGCATCGAATGGGTAGAAGACAAGGTTGTTATAGTTTAGGGTTCAGGATTTTCCAAATGGGAGATTATGCAGGCAAAACAGGCAGGGTTACAAGACTAGAACATAAATATGGGAAGTTAGTCACAGCAACCTCATGAAATAAAACATGATTACAAGATGGTTAGAACAATAGGTAATCATAACAAGACAGCCATAACAACCCTTTTGAAACAAAGTTAAGATTGCAAAATGGTTATTAACTTTTTGAAACAAGATATGTTTGCCATCATGAAACAGGCAGTACAGAACTATTTGTAATTAAGGTGGGGCACAGCCCAGTCCTTGAAAAACAAAAGTTTAGTCATAAACAGTAATGAATCTTATTTGTATTTACTAATATGGTGGGGTTTTTTTGTTTGTTTGTTTTTTGGTTTTTCGAGACAGGATTTCTTAGCATGGTAACAATCTCCTTTAAGTCTATATTTAGAAGATAAACAGAGGAAGTTTAAATCTGGGGCTTGTAACTGATAATAGTAGTCAGTGTTTTACCAGTTTATCAGAACTCGATTGATTAATGTAAAGACTTGGAATTTTTGAAATCTTTGTATAACAGTCACATAGAGTAATTTGTATTTATACACCTTGAGGTATTTTCTTAGTTCCTTATAACTTAAAGTGATAAGGACCTGGGCTGAAGGTGAGGCATAGGGTAGTTTTTTCCAGTGGTTTGCATTACCACAAGACAGGTAGAATTGATTAAGGTAGTGTGTTTGTGTAGCTAATTTAAAATTTAATGTATAATTAAGAAATATAAGTTAATAGATACCTATAATAGTCAAGCTTGTAGTCACGTTAGTTAGATTTTCTAGATATGCAGAGATATATTTCAGTTAGATAGGTATTCTTCAAATCTTTCAGATACATTCAGAATACATTTAAAATGTTTTAATAACTAGGACTTTTCATGACAATGAGATACATTTGCTTCTGGAAGCTCAAGCTACTTCCAGAAGAAGAAGAAGGCATCAAAGAGGTTCTTATGGAGTTGGTTAGCCATTTGCACAAGAAACTGCTCTTGCCTGGATTGCTTGATGAACTAGACATGCAGGACCTACAGAGAAATGCCTGCTAAACTTTCCTAAAGGTGAGATGGTCCTCTGGGGTTCCTGCTTTATGAAAGAGTCTGCTAGACATTCTTCAGGACACAGAAGAAAGTGACTGACAAACTGCCAATATAGGTGGAACTGTCTTGGAAATTTCCTGCTTCTCAGAAAAGTCTTCTGGATACTATGGGTCTGTGGGCTGAAGATTGGATGCTGCAGTTGTACAGAAAATCTTTGGGTGACTGTCCAGGCAGAAAGATGTCTCTGTCAATTCTAGAGTTTTGTAAGTTGCTTACAATGTACTTCCTGTTTACTTAGGTAATATTATATCCTTCTGGAGTCTTTGATGGAGTTGAGGAATGCATAGTTATAGTTATAGTTTTCCTTAGTTATGATAAAAGATAAAGTAGATATAAGTATTGTAACTGTAATTCTTGTTTGGTACCTGTTTTGTTATATGTAATTTTACTATATTAAAGTTAAAACCTTCCTTTTTTATTTAAACAGAAAAGCGGAGATAATGTGGGATTTTCCTCTGTGTGCTGTGATTACCATTAATAAATAAAGAAACTTCTTTGGACCTATAGCAAGACAGAACTTAGGTAGGCAGGGAAAACTAGGCTGAATGCTGGGAGAAAGAAGGGTAGAGTCAAAGAAAAGCCCTGGAGTTGCTGCCAGAGTCAGACATGCCAAAACTTTGCCGGTAAGTCACTGCCACATGGCAATACACAGATTAATAGAAATGGGTTAAGTTAATATATAAGAGTTAGCAAATAAGAAGCGAGAGATAATGAGCTAAGCAGTGATTTAATTAATAGTTTCTGTGTGATTATTTTGGGGTAAAGCAGATGGAAACTAACTAGAGTCTCCCTTACAAAAGCAGTCCCAGAAACTCAGGTTTCTGGGAAGGATATTATAAGGTATTATAAAAAAAAGTCACCAGCCATTCAGACTGTACAAACTAGCAAACCTTCAGAGATACCAATAACTTGACCTTTAAAATGGTTAACTGACAAACCAATGTAAGCTAAACAATGGCCTTTAACAGAAGAGAAACTGCAGGCTTTAGAACAGCTGATACAGGAGCAACTACACGCTCACCATATTGAAGAATCACCCAGCCCTTGGAATTCTCCTGTAATTGTTTTTAAAAAGAAATCTGGAAAATGGATAATGGTGACAGATCTAAGAGCTGTCAATAAGATAATTCAATTTAAGGGCCCTCTACAATCTGGAATTCTTTTGCCTTCCCTAATACCTAAAGAACGGCCTCTTATAGTTATTAATTTAAAAGATTGTCTCTTCACTATACCTTTACAAGAAAAGTACAGAAAAAAAATTTGCTTTCACAGTGCCTACTTATAATAATTCTCAGCCTAAAGATTGTCTCTTCACTATACCTTTACAAGAAAAGTACAGAAAAAAAATTTGCTTTCACAGTGCCTACTTATAATAATTCTCAGCCTACTAGGAGATATCAATGGACCATCCTCCCACAGGGAATGCTCAATAGTCACACCCTCTGCCAATATTTGTAAGTCAGCCATTTGGAGATAATACATAAACAATTTTCTAAGTCTATAATTTGCCATTACATGGATGACATTTTGCTATCTGATTTTAATGTAGATACTCTAGAAAGAATGTTTGAAGAAGTGAAGAAAGTTTTGTAAATTGGGATTACAAATTGTTCCTGAAAAAAATGCAAAGAGGAGAGTCTATCAATTATCTAGGTAATAAGAAGTTGACCGAAAATTAGAACACAAAAAGTATAAACTAGAAGAGACTGATTGCGGACTCTTAATGACATTCAAAGATTATTAGGAGACATCTCCAATCTATGACCCTCTGTTGGAATAACACCTAATTTATGTTATCTATGTTACCTATAACACCTACAGCTCATCAACTAAATAATTCATTTAAAAAAAACCTTAGATGGTGACAAAGACTTAAGTTCTCCCAGAGAATAAACAGCTGAAACTATTAACTTCGATTGAAGAGAAATTAAAGAAGGCACATCTGGATCCAGTTATATTGCCTTCCAGAATTTCTCCTACAGGTATTTTAATGCAGAGGGAAGATATTATCTTAGAATGGATCTTTTTATCACGTAAACTGAATAAAAAGTTAAAAACTTATATGGAAAATGTCTCTAAATTAATTATAAAAGGAAAATTGAGATTTCGCCAACAAGCAGGAATAGACCCAACAGAGATTATAGTGCCTTTTACTAATTAAAAAATTTTAAAGAATTGTGGGAAGACAATTAACCCTAAGAAAGAGCTTGTGTAAATTTTATAGGAAAGATTAATAGCAATTATTCCAAAAGCGATAGAATTAACCTTATAAGGAGAACTACTTGGATCCTTCACCATATTGTTTATGACACACCAATAACTATAGCCCGTTCATTCTATACTGAGACAAATAAATCAGGAAAGGCAGGTTGCAAATGAGAAGATTTAAGTAAAGTGGAATAAAGCCCTTATAATTCTGTCCAAAAATAAGAATTATATGCTATTTTCATCATACTAAGGAATTTTAAAGAACCTCTCAGTAAAGTTATTGATCTGCAATATGCAGCAAGATTTGCTTTGCATATTGAAACTGCAAAATTTGTACCAGATAATACAGAATTGACTTCATTAGTCATTTAGGTTCAAAATATAATCAGGAATAGGCTTTGTTCCATATACATAACACACATTCATTCCCATATGAGTCTTCCAGGTCCTCTAGCACAAGGTAATGCAGAAGTTGATGGATTATTAATTGGAAATGTGCTCCTGAAGGCCTCAGATTTTCATAAAAAAATCATGCCAATGGCAAAGAAAGAGTAATTACATTATATGGCAGCAAACTAAGGTGATTATAAGATGTCCTACTTGTTCTTTCTACAATTAAACACTGCTACCTGAAGAAAACAACCCAAAGGGTACTCAAAGGAATGAAATCTGGTAGAAGGATGTGCTCCATTTTGCAGAATTTGGAAAATTAAAATATGTATACTACACCATTGATACTTATTCAGGTTTTCAATGAGCAACTGCTTTGAGCTCAGAAAAGGCTGATTCAGTATTTATACATTTCTTAGAAGTTATAGCCATCATTGATATATGTGTACAAATAAAGACAGACAGATAATGGTCTCTAAGGAAATGAAACCATTCCTTGCTTATTATAATATAAAGCATATTACAGGTATACCAAACAATCCTACAGGCCAGGTAGTTATAGAAAGATAAAATAGAACCATAAAGGATATGTTAAATGAACAGAGAGGGAGAGAAAATACCCACAGAAATAGATTGCATAATGCTTTATTAACTTTGAACTTTCCAATTCTAATGAAGAAGGAACAATGGCAGCAGAGAAACATTGGATTATAGAAAAAACTTCTGAATTAAATCTGTTAGTGCATTTTAAGGATGTGTTGACTTCAGAATGGAAACCAGGAGATGTGATATATTGGAAAGGGGGTTTTTCTCTTGCTTCCCAGGACAAGAAAAGCTATGGTACTATCATATTAACAAAAATTTGGTATGAAAAAGAGAAATCTCTTGGAGAAAGCGAAATGACAGTTCATCCAGAGAGGGGACAATTAAACAGGTGCTAAGGAAACCTTATAAAGATTGGAGAAGGGTTCTGTTCTTGTCTTTGCAGGAAAATCCTCATCTTCAAGCAATCGAGAGACCTTGGACATCTAGATTCCTAAAGGAGAAAACAATAACTATCTATGGGGCTGGAGAGATGGCTCAGAGGTTAAGAGCACCAGCTGCTCTTCCAGAGGTCCTGAGTTCAATTCCCAGCAACCACATGGTGGCTCACAACCATCTATAAGATCTGGTGCCTCTTATGGTCTGTATATGTTAACAGAACATTGTATGCATAATAAATAAATAAATCTTTAAAAAAAAGAGAGAAAAAAATACCTATCCAGAAAGAATCATGAAGCAAAGAAAAATCTGACTTACTATGACATATCATCTGTAGGATATATATGTATATATTCAGATAATGAAATTTTATATTCATATATACATACATAAATGAATATACATACATACATACATATACTTAAAAATTAAAGCTGGCTTTGGCATGGGACAGAAAGAAGAAAGAATTTAGGAATATCCTTATGGTTACTTATTTCTGTTTTGCAACCTAGGTATTTAAACCCTGCCAGTAGGCACTCAGGTGCTGGGTCCTCTGGTGTTTTTGAGCTGCCAGTATTACCAGGACATCTTCAGCATTCCAAGGCAGATCAGAAAAAGAACTGGTGGCTCTGGCTAAACTCTCATTTAACCATAAATAACCAGAGGGCCTTGGGACATCTCTCTTTGCCCTAGAAGGGGGAATGTTGGCTATCCTCAGACACCTCTCCAACCATATCCTCAGATTGGGATCCTGCAGAATAGAGACAGAAGAGATGTCACAGAAGTTAGAAGTTTCTAAGATTTACCAGAGGAGTTCTCCATAAAAAGAAAAAGGTCCTTGTTGTCTTCCTTTCTTTGATGTGGCCTTCAGCTCAAGCAGTCTGAGGAACTGGAGGTAGCCTTGGGACCTTGGAAACATCTCGAAGCTGTGCACCTCTAGGAAGAAGAGCTTCAATACTGGAAGGTCAGAGGGAAATGTCCAGCTTCTGAGTTTCTGAATTTGAGTTGGGGTCTTGATCTCACTGGGGAAATCCAAATGTTTAACCCCAAATATGGAAGGAGAAAAACCATTGACCCAAATCATCGTGACCAAATTAATTAAAGCAAGCAATTAGTTAAAGTAAGCTGTTTTATTCATGTATGCAGGCTGCCTCCTCTAATGCAGAGTTTGGGAGGTCAGCCTTGGATGTGAGGAAGACAAGGCTTTTAGCCCAGAGGTAGAGGGTTTCCAAATGGGGATTTGATGGACAAAATAGATGGGATTACTGGAACAGAACATAAGGATAATGAGTTAACCATAACAGCCTCCTGAAACAAAGACATGTTTGCAAGGTGTTTGTGACAAGAGGCAGTCATAACAAGTGAGCCAGAACAACCCACGTGAAACAAAGGTAGGGTTGCATGATGGTTATTAACTTTTTGAAACAAAGACAAGATTGCTATTCCTAGAATACAATAGAACAGGCAGTATGGAGCTCTTTGTAGTTAAGATTACAAGTGGGACATAGCCTAATTCTTGAGAACCAGAAGTTTAATCAGGAATGATTAAACAGGAATGAACCTAGTTTGTATTTACTATAACAAGGCTTTTAAGCCTAAAATGTAGACAGGCTGGTTCTTCAGCCCCAGCTAGGGAACTGACAGCAGACTAAAGGAATGATTCCACCTAAGTCTGACTTAATAACAGTGACTTTACAGAGGTTATTTACATGAATATAGCTGATGGCTTGCATACAGGAGCCCAGCAGAGTCAAAAGCAGCTGTATCAGCAGCAAACATATGGCAGCCTGGTAAAGACTCAAAAGAGCTGCATCCTTGGAGCTCTTTGCAAAGCTCACAGGCAGTTCAGGTAATCAAGGACAGGCTTCTCATCAGGGATTGTGACTGCTTACTAACCTTAGGGAGGGACCTTGAAAACCATGTGACTTCAGAAGTTTCTTTGATCCTGAAATCTTCATTTACTTCCCAAGTCTTATGTGCTTACTGCAGGAAAAAAATTGTTTAGGGCAAGAAAATAGCTACATAATACGGAGAGACAAAGAATAAGACTTCCAGGACAGTCGGGTAGATGGGCCGTGACTAGATAATAAAGGTGGCTAATTTCCAAGATGATCAGCTTCTTCCTTACCCTGTAGGCATGAGACAAAAGCCTGGTATCTTAAAAAAAAAAGGCTTTGACATTTGTCTTACACCAGCCATCCCCCCCTTCACCCCACATTGATGAACTAGATTAACAAGTTTAAAACCACATCAAGACATGTTATATAACAGCTGTCTCCCAATCAATCATCCTTTCTTCAAGCCGACCAATTCCAAATTAGGGAAGAGAACTTCTTCAGGTTTAAAACACCAAACTCTCAAAAAGAGATTGGATATTGGGCTTCAGGGGCCCCCACCTTTGCTTTGCAGAAGTTCTTTTTCTCTGTATTGCTGCTGCATGCGTGTGTGTTTCCTCACACTCGATACATGCCTTTCTTTGACTGCCGATTCTGTTTGTAGTATTTGACACTTCTTTGCTGCTATCTGTTACACTTGAGAGAACTCCCTTGACTTTTAATTATTCAACTAGAAGAGAAATAAACCCAATTAAGCCCCCTAGAGCAGTGGTTCTCAACCTGTGCGTCCTGACCCTTTGTGGGTCATGTATCAGATATCCTGCATAAAAGATACTTATATTATGATTCATAACAGTAGTGTAATTACAGTTATGAATTAGGAACTTAGTGATTTCATGGTTGGGGTGACTGCAACTTGAGGAACTCTATGAACAGGTTCCAATATTAGTAGTGTTGAGAACCATTGCCCTAGACTGTATCAATACCATAAAAGAATTATACATCATTTTACTGTGGATATTTTCTGTCAACAAACCTCAGGAGATAATTTGTTCACTTAGTTTAAAATCAAATTACCCACAAATTCCATCTTATTACCAGTTTTGGATTATGTTATGCACACATTTACATTACTTTGGTTAAAGCAATTCTTCTCCCTCTTCCAGATTTATCCATCACTTATCAGTAATTGCAGAAGGAAAGTCAGGGCAATCATGACTCAGGGAATAGTTTTAGAAGACCTAGAAGCTGGAAATATGGCTGAGTAGGAACTGAATTGGAATCTCTAGCCTCCACATAAAAAGCAGATATAGGTGAGTACACTTATAGCCCCAGCATTAGTAGGGTTGGCTACAAAGAGCTGCCAGGTCAGCCAAATTGGTGATTGTCTAATTTAGTGAGATCATAAGGTGAAGAGTATAAAGATTTTTCCAGTGCAAGGGCATTTTGGCAGTTAGGAGTCACAGAATATCAAAAAGTTATACCACATAATAAATTTCACACAAGAGCTTTATTGGGGAGAAACACAGAGTGGCAGCTGCTTCTGAGCAGACTCAGACAGCAGTTGGCTGGGTGGAGGGCTATCTTTTTATATGGTCTCTGGAGCATGCACAGGGAGACAGTATGAAAGTACAGTATACCTGAAAGTACTGTTTGCCCATTGCCTCTGAAAGATTGTTTGTCCATTAAGGGTGAGTCACAGGAGGTGGAGAATTTCCAAGTCTAGGAGCTCCAAGTCAAGTTAGAGTCAGGGTGTTTTCCCCCTGGGGACCCTTTGCCTACATTCCTTCCCATTTTATTTACTATTGATAACTAATCAGTAGTTGGAAAAGGGGGTGACCTTATTGTTAGACTACTTCCTGATATATGTGGACGTCAAAGTCTTTGGAGCAAGTTTGATCTTTGCCATCAGGGTATAATCAGGGATTGTCAGTCTCAGACTCCATAGGTAGGGTCTTATAATCTCATAATAACAACTGATTAAAGGTCTGGTTAGAAAACTTTCAAATTTTTGTTGAAGAAATCAAGACAAAAAGTTTATAAGACAGGGAACAATTAGTAGGATTCAAGAAAGAAGAGGAAGTAATCCTGTGGAAGGCAGTATCCCATTTTGGACTGTTAATGATCCACGTGTCAGAGGCATTGAGCTATTTTGGAGATCTCTCTAGAGTTGTTGGATTTGGACATTTATTATACCTGACTGATTGACATAGAAGCAGCATTTCTATTTGAGGAGGAGGTAAATGTTGCCTTTTCCTACTGTTAGTGATCTAATCCTTCAGAATTTTCTATAATGGTTTTCAAGTGGTTTGCATAGAAAGAAAGAATTGAAGTCACACAGTAACTTCATTGTGCTGCATAAAGCAGGTTGAGTGCCTTATCATACTGTAGAACTATTTCAGCTATTGAATCTACCTGTTGATAGATTTGGGTTTGTTTTTGGTTTTAACAGAAACCTTTCCTGGTATGGCAAATAGGCACTGTAGATAGTCATTTTGCTCTTTATGGACCTAACACTTCCACCTTTTACAGAGGAGGCAGGGTGATGTTCTTGCTTCTGTAACTACTTCCTGCCAAAATTAGAATGTCATTGTCAGAGATGAGGAGGGCACAAATGTTAGTCAAAGGCCAGAAAGGGATTCAGGCAATGTGTAATTCAACAGAAGTATCTGGTTCACTGACTCAGCTGAAGATGCAGGGAGTAATCACAGGTTCACATCAGCTTTCAGCAAGTTCAGGGCTCAGAACCATTTAGAGCAGTTTGTAGTTGACAGCTGTGTCCTGGATTATGTCTTTTGCCAAGTGGAAATCTGCTGAAACAGATACACACTAGGGACAGAAGTTAAAGTTTAGAAACTTAAAAGAAAAGCTTATAATTGGAACGTTCAGATCCATAATCCTGGAAGTTGGGGGAGGTGGGAGTTCCAACATAAGGGTAGAGAGATCACACCTCAAGAGTAGGCAGGTAGGGAAACAGACTGTACTTATTTGGAGTCTATTTGTCCTGTGAGAGAGAGGTGGATCTAACTCTTATGAGTCCCTCTATTCCTTGAAGTTTACATGGAATTTTTGTTTATAAGGAGTTAAAAGTTTTAGATATATTAGCATACCATTGCTTGTAATCTGTACTGAAATCCACTTTGTAGAAAAAGCAGCTACAAAACACACCTTTGAGTCAAAGCAAAAGCTTTGGTAACTCAACTCCAGAGTCAGCTTTCTAATAAAGTGGAACAGTATAAAAACAACTTTAATATTATTCATATTCAAAAAGCATTTGATCCTTGATAAACTGAATCTAGACACCAGAAATCCCAGAGATAAATTCTGAGCCCTGGACATCAAAGTAGCTGCGGTAAACAGTATTAGTAGTGGTGGCTGGCAGCTGACACTGACCTAGGAAACAAAACCAAAACCAAAACCAATAAACACAGAACACAGAAAAGCTTACACCCTAAAAGGAGACTAGTCAGAAACAAAAGAAATAAACAACAACAAAACATTTTGTGACCACTATCATATATTCAACTGACCCTAATCCATTTCTGTCCTTACTCTCATGTTTGTCACCAGATTTATGTACACACCAGAAAACACAGACATATCTCCACACACACAAAACAGACAGGTAAAACTTTAAAAACTACTAGAATCAGGCTGGTGGGTGGCAGCTTGCATTTTGCCATGGACAGGAGTAAAAGAATTTTGTAGTTGGATGAGGAAAGAGGTTTTGGGGAATTCTGGGAAGGAGGAAGCCCATTCCTCTTCAGGAATATGCGCTATATGTTTATAAGAGTTAATAACAAGCCTGATCTAATGGGCTAATCAGTTTATAGTTAATGTAGACCTCTGTGTGATTTCTTTGGGACTTAACTACTGAGGGAACTGGGCAGGACAGAAAACTCAGACAACAAAGGGGAAACAGACAGGACAGAGAACCCTGACAACAAATGACACCCACCTGGACAATTGCATTGACTTAAACCTGAGAGAGCTCAGGAAGTATCTCTAGACAAAAAAGAATGGAGTTAAGTACAACTTATTGATAGCAGCATTTTCTCAGATGGGCTCTGCTTGCTAGAGGCAAGTGCTCTCATTTAAGAGAAGCATCCTGACTCAGCTATAGCTGGAAAACGTTGAAACTCCCTTAAGAGGTCCTGCCATGAAATACTTAAATGGTGTTGATGAAAAGCTGACTGCATGCTTTTTGGTTTTCAGCTGTAGCAGGAAAAGAGCTGCACTATTTTAAAATGCTGGCCTTCTGGGCCATCCTGCCAGGGCAAACTCTGACTCTTTCTGGCGGGAGGTCCAGTTACAGATTATTTGAGTGTGGTTTGTGGAGACACTGCTGCAGCTTTCTTGCTGACAGGGACCTTGAAAAACCATAGACTTGTGGTAATAAACATGGCTACAGCCAGTACCTCTGCCATGAGGCTGGAATCTCAGAAAGCTTAGGAATGGGCTGGATGCAGCCATCAAAGCCACAGCTTTAATCCTACCTATATTGCTTAGCAAATTAAAGACCCATGTGCTCAGAAAAAAGAGAGAGATACAGTAAAGAGAGAGTTAAAGATTTAAAAAAAACCCTCTAAATTGTTTACAGTATGTTAAAAATATATGCAAGCTAAAGGTTAAAGTCCTTAAAATAAAAAAAAAGAAAGAGAGTAGGTGGGTGTGGTGGCACACACCTTTAATCCCAAATCTTGGTAGACAGAGGCAGGTAAACCTCTGTGAGTTCAAGGTGTGATGGCACACGCCTTGAATCCCAACACTTGGGAAGCAGAGGGAGACAGACCTCTGTGAATTCAAGGTGTGGTGGTACACACCTTTAATCCCAGCTCTTGGGAGGCAGAGGCAGGCAGATCTCTGTGAGTTCAAGGACAGCCTGGTCTACAGAGAAAATTCCAGAACAGAGATACACAGAGAAATACTGTTTCAAAAACAAAAAATAAAAATAAAAGAAATAGAGGTTAAAATAAAGCCACATAAAGATAAAAAATACACAGAGAGTCTGCATACTGTATGTTATTATGCTCTCTTTGAATTGTTTGAATGATGAGGAAGGAACAACAGCTGCTAAAAAAAATATTTGCTTATAAATGCTGCTGAATTAATCCAAGATAGGTATTTTGAAAATACCTTGACTTTAAAGTTGAAGTCAAAAGATATGTTACTTTGAAGAAGAGGATTTGCTTTTGTTTTCACAGGAAATGAGAGGCTGTGGATTCATTCTGAGTTAAGAAAAATCAGGTTTGATCAAGGAAGACTACCTGCGAAATCTCCAGTAGGAACAGATGTCCTGGATGTCTGAGTTTTATATCCAGAACAGATTCAAAATGCTGCCTGAGATGATGAAGCCTCACAAGATACCCCAGTAAGGACTTGATCCTAATTCTAAATTTTCTTTAGATCCCCATAAGATTATCAGCACCCACAATAAGTAGGAAGTAGCCTGGACAACTGTGCCCACATTCCCCAAAAATGGACTATGGATGTTCTTATTGTTTTTTTTTAAAGAGGTGGGAGTGGTGTGGTACCATGGTCTATATTCTGTCAATTATATTTTAAATAA
>PVIU01000893.1:0-159541 GCA_004026605.1 Ondatra zibethicus
CATCTCTCATCCCCCACATCTCACCCCCTAAGCTAGGAAGAGAGGTTCTCCTGAGGACCACTGTGCAGATGGTTAAACTGAGGCTCTGAGAGACCGGGGCTGGAATCTAAGTGGAGTTCTGTATCAGGAAGTAGGCAGGGAGAGCAAAAGAGAAAGGATCTGCTGGGCCCCTGCCTGGGTCAGATTCCTCTTGGGACCTGGAGTTTCACAGACATTTTGGGCCTTTGCTGAGTCAGGGCAGGGCAGGACTGAGCCAGGCACAGAGTTGTCCTAGAGGGCTTGGGGGGCAGTTCAGCTGTGTCAACATGACTGAGGAGGAGGGAGCTATGTCTTTGGGGCCAGTCAGGTCCTAGTTCTCTACCTTGGGAAGCCTCAGGAAGGCTAGCCTCTCTGTATCTCCCTAGCCCTAGCTGGAGGACCTGCCGGGCTCCCAGGAAAGCCCTTTTTGGAGATCCGGTGTTCTAGTGCTATGTTCAAAACTTCCCAGGGGCTGGGTGGTGGTGGCGCACGCCTTTAATCCCAGCACTAGGGAGGCAGAGGCAGGCGGATCTCTGTGAGTTCGAGGCCAGCCTGGACTACAAGAGATAGTTCCAGGACAGGCTCCAAAGTTACAGAGAAACCCTGTCTCAAAAAAACAAAAACAAACAAACAAACAACAACAACAACAAAAAACATTTCCCAAGGGAAACTCCCAAGTGCTGGGATTAAAGGCCTGCACAACACATCAGGCAACACTCAGTTTTTATTGTTTACTCTGGCAGGGTAGAGCCTAGTAAATCTGGTTAGTTTCAGGGACTTCCTGAAGCTATTTTGAGTTGTTTGCTTTGCTGTTTAAAAATGCAGTTTCACAACATCTGGGACCACCTGTGCTGAGTTAGACTCCATTATGCATTCTGGGCTGCAGGGAGGTCCAGGTAGATTCTTCACCAATCCTGGCACCTATGCCTGTGCCCCCACTCCCACCCCCACCAGTGAGGGACTTCACCCGGCACTGCGTTTTGGAAGGTTGCCGTGCTGGGGGAGGGTAGCGAGTGGAGAGGAGATAGAAGCAGAAGCCAAGAGGGCCATGGATTCAGAGCCTCAGCAACGCCCCAGCTGGGGTACAGCCTGTGAACTGTAGCCCACATTGGCTGCCTTCTCCTTTTGAAGTCTATTTCCTCCCTAGTGTATGGGGGGTTTTGCACCAGGCGTGGGCAGTGTCTTCAGAGGCCAGGGGAGGGCATAAGATCCCCTGGGACTGAAGTTACTGACCACTGCGAGCTTCCATGTAGATGCTGGGACCCAAGGCTGAGTGCTCTGTGACAGCAGCCAGCACTCTTAACTTTTGGGCCATCTCTTCAGTCCCGAAGTTCATTCTTAACTGTCAGAGCCTCTGCTTCTTTCATTGCCCCTCACTGTCGCCTCTGTGTCCACTGTCCTGTGACCTCAACCACCAGTGGGGCCCAGGGGCCCTCTGACCACCTAGACCTCCCACCTCTTCCTCCTGTGTCCCCAGCCCAGGCTGATGCCCCCCAGGGGTGATGCTTCAGACAAACAGGAAACACCTTTCTGAGTAAGAGACACAAGACGCACAGAGATTCAGAGATGCTGAACTAAAAAGAGAGATGGACTGGGGAAATAGCCCGACTGGTAGAGTGATTATGTAGCATGCAGAAGGTTCCGGGTTCAATCCCCAACCCTGTACATTCCAGACCTGGTGTTGCACACCCGCAACCCCAGTGCTTAGGAGGTGGAGGCAGAAAGATCAAAAGTTCAAGGTCATAGTTGACAACATAGCAAGTTGGGTCTAGCCTAGAATGCTCGAGACCCTATCTCAAAACTAACTAAATAAATAAATAGTAAGTAGGCTGTTGAGACGGCTTGATGGGTAAAGGTGCTAGAACCAAGCTAAGGCCCCACAAAGTGGTCCTCTGACCTCCATGCCAGTGTCATGGCGTGTGCCCCGCCCCCATCATACACATGATGGTAATTAAGAGAGTTGATGGCGGCCAAGTGAGTTACCATCCTCTATCTCAGCTCTTGAGCCTGAAGGACCTCCCATGCTCTTATGCTCAGGGAAAGTTTGCAGCTTCTGTTATTGGACCGTCTCTCACCCCCTCACTTCTCAGGAGAGACAACCAAGCCCAGAGAAGGCGTGGCCCTGTCCAAGGTCACACAGCAGTCCTCTTCTGTGAGAGCCGCTGGGCTGGCGCCACCTCAGGGTGGGTCCCTTGGGGCAGCCTCCATTGTGAGCTCTCCAAGCAGGAAACCGCTGCGCTCAGCAACCTGGGCAGCTGAGATGGAGAACGAGTTTGGCTACGTGACTGTCAGGCCCTGAAGGCTGAGCCAGGCCTGAGTCTGGAAAACAACCTGTTGGAGCGGACTTGGGTGGAGGCCTCCGTGCTTGGAGAAAGGAGTGGCTGAGGGCGGCCTTTCCCCAGACAAGGCTGGGAGGCTTACTGTAGGCCTGAGCTGAAGGGCTCTGGGGAGAAGCAGGGAACGTGGGTAGGCAATGAAGCCAGTGGGCGCACGTAACCCTGGAATGACCCATGTAGGATCCTGATTTTCATAAGTCCTGGTTTGTGGGGAGGAAGGAAGGCAAAGCTATGCCTGTGGGTTGCTGGGTTCCTTGGTGACTTCGGGGATCCTGGTCCAAAGCACAGGGGCTGAGCGTCAGTAAGGTTTCCTTGCCGTGAAACTCAGAGCAAGGTGGAGGTCCTCTGGGGTCTCATTGCCCTTGTCAGCTTTACTGCTCTTCTGTGGCCTGACTCAAAGCCAGGAAACCATCTTTGAAAAGGCCTGGAAGGGGGTTGCAGAGATGGCTCAGCAGTTCAGAGCACTGGCTGCTCTTCCAGACGACCCAGGTTCAATTCCCAGCACCCACATGGCAGCCCACAACCGTCTGTAACTCCAGTTCCAGGGGATCTGACACCCTCACACAGACATGCAGGCAAAACACCAATGCTAGAAAATAAAGATACAGGGCTGGAGAGATGGCTCAGCAGTTAAGAGCACTGACTGAGCTTCCAGAGGTCCTGAGTTCAACTCCCAGCAACCACATGGTGGCTCACAGCTGTCTATGATGAGATCTGGTGCCCCCTTCTGGCGTGCAGGCATACATAGAAGGAATACTATATATGTAATAAATAAATCTTTAAAAAAAGAAAGAAAATAAAGATACATAAATTTATTAATAAATTTTAAAAAATAAAAGAAAAGAAAGACAGGGACCACAGAGAAAGCATAGAACGTCAGAACTACCAGGGAGCAAAAGGAACCATTGATGGTCAATCACAGGGGAAGGTGACAGGGAAGGGGAATCCTAGAGGCCAGAAGCCAGTTGCAGGAGGGGAGACTCAGGTCAGGAAAGAGATCCTGTTTAGGCATCGGCATGGGACCAGGAAAAGACAAAGCTGGGTTTGATACACGTAAGTGCGGGCACGGAGGGGCCTTGCTTGGGCTCCCTATGGTTCCCTCCTCTCTGCAGCTGTGGAGCTAAGCACACCTTGTCCCTGATGATGTGCCAACCGCCACCTGTTGATTATGCGCGAAGTCAAGGGGAGGGTGGAACTGGGTCAGAACCTAGGAGACCTCCCACCTCTTTCCCTGAACACACCCCAGCACTGACTGCCCCTGGCAAAGGGTGCCCTGAACCTGGCACAGGGCACAGCTATAAGGCTGATGTCAAAGCACCTACCTGGACATCAGAGGGCAAGCAAGGAAGCTGGACTTGGTGGGGGGGGGGTGAGCTGATCACGGTGGGCACTGGGCAAAGTATGAGCCTGTATATTAGAGTTCCTATGTCCTTAGCAGTTGGAACTGACTCCACCACAGAGATCTGTGGTTTTAAGGAAATGAAACTTAGGAAGGGCAACCAGGAGAGATGCTCTATCTGGTTCCCCAGATGGGGGTGCCACAACCCCATATCTGCAGCCACACTCTGCAACCGTGCAATGGGAAGACCAACATCTCCTGCTTCACCTGGGTCTCCCTTGGCTACCCGGTTACTTCTCTAAAATAGGTTCTGTGGGCACTGCCTCAAGGGAGACTGCGGGCAGGAATTAGCAAGTCTGGTGCAGGGGCGTGGCGTATCCTAAGTATGTCTAACAGCCAGCAGACACTGCTTACTCTGAGCAAGTCCCAAGGGGCAGATGCACCCTTCTCCTCATGCAGAAGGAGGGAATTGAGGCGCTGATTCTCAACCTGTGGGCCGCAACCCCTTTGGGGGTTGACTTACCCTGACACGGGGTAGCATACAAGATAGCATGCATATCATATATTTGCATTTCAATTCATAACAAAATTGCAGTTATGAAGTAGAAGTAAAATAATGTTGTGGTTGGTGGTTACTACCGCATGAGGAACTGTACTAAAGAGTCACAGCATTAGGAAGGTTGAGAACCACTGGGTTAAAGGGACTCAGGATCATCCTGTGATTTTTAGTTCCAAGCCTGGTGTCTTAGTTAGGGTTACTATTGCTGTGATGAAATGTCATGACCAAAGCAACCTGGGGGGGGGAGTCAATTTATTTTACTCACCCTTCGTCATCAAAAGCAATGAGGGCAGAAACTTAATCAGGACAGGAGCCTGTCTGATGCAGAGGCCATGAGGGATGCTGCTTACTGGCTTGCTCTCCATGGCTTGCTCAGCCTGCTTTCTTATAGAACCCAGGACCACCAGCCCAGGGATGGCTCCACCCACAATGGGCCGGGCCCTCCCCATCAATCACTAATAAAAAAAGGCTCTCCAGTCAGATCTTAGGGAGGCATTTTGAGGTTTGTTCCTTCCTCTCAGATACCTCTAGCTTGTGTTGAGTTGACATGAAACTAGCCAATACACCTGGATTCTCTGCACTGTGGAAATGGGCAGGTGGGTAGAAACAGGATATGGCTACCTCTTGGTAGATCTTGAGATCACGCCTCCCATCTCTTCTGGCCTCTCTCCCCATCTGACCCTCACCAGAGGTGGGAACCAAGAAGAATCAGCTGACATTCTTTTTTTTTTTTTTTTTTTTTTGGTTTTTTGAGACAGGGTTTCTCTGTGGCTTTGGATCCTATCTGTGAACCAGGCTGGCCTCGAACTCAGAGATCCACCTGCCTCTGCCTCCCGAGTGCTGGGATTAAAGGCGTGCACCACCACCGCCTGGCTCAGCTGACACTCTTGATCCCAGCAAGCATCCTGGGTATCCCTCTAGGGTTTAACCTGGTCCTTCCTGCCCAGTGATACTCCACTTTGCCCCGCTGAAGCTTGGATGAAAGTCTACCAACCCCACTTCTACATGCCTCATACACCAGGGGTGTCGTGGCTCTGCCACCCTCCCTCCTACATCTAGTGGGTCTTCAGTGGACCCACTCAGTTCCCCTCTAGTGTCCATGCACAGCAAAGCAGTGTCTTGACTTCCAGCTGGAACCCGGCAGAAAGCAGCCAGCCTGTCCTGGCACACCTGGCCAGGTGAGAAGGCAATGAAGCCAGGAGCCAGCTCATCGCTTGGGTGTAAACAGCAGGGAAGTGGGAAGTTGGCAGCTGCCTCCTCAGGCCCTTTCCCCAGCCCCCTCCCTGGAGCCCCACCCTGGGGACAGAGGGTGTCCCAACTTGTTGGAGAAGTTTCCATCCTGTACCCACACTGGGCATGAGGGGGAGGGGTCGTGGACAAGGTCTTCAGATTGTCTTTGTATTCTAGACCTCCAGTTGGCCTGTGCTTGGGTGGCCCCCATCTCCCTCAGATCTAGAAACCTCGGGCTACTTGTTCCAGGTCCCCCTCTAGACAGAACTAGGGCATTATGGGAGCTGGAGCAGACCCTGAAGGGGCTTCCAGTTCCTAGTTCCCACTCTCTGAGAGATCTGGAAGGGAAAAGAAAATAAGATTACAAAGCATTTGCCCCAGCTCCCTGGTCCCTCCATTTAGAAATGGGGAGACTGAGGCCGAGGAGACTAAGAACTTGCCTGTCATTGCCTGTCTCAGAGTATACTTTGTTTTGGGTTTCGAGGTTGTTTGTTTCTTTGTTTGTTGAGACAGGGTCTCTCTATGTAGTTCTGGCTGTCCTGGAATTTGCTGTGTAGACTAGGCTGGTCTTGAACTCACAAAGATCCGCCTGTCTCTGTCTCAAATGCTGGAATTAAAGGTGTGCACCAATACGCCTGGCTTATATTTTGGTTTTTGCTGGTTTGTTTTTGTTTTTACTTATTTATTTTTATTTTATGTGCTTTGGTGCTTTGCCTGTGTGCATGTCAGTAGTGAGGGTGTCAGATCCCCTGGAACTGAAGTTACAGACTGAGCTGCCATGTGGGTGCTGAGAAATGAACCCCGGGGCCTCTGGAAGAGCGACCAGTGCTCTCAACCTCTGAGCCATCTCTCCAGCCCCCTATACTTTGTTTGTTAGGAAAGACTTTTTAGTGTATGTGTGTGTTGCAACATTTGTACACAGGGGCCAGTGGAGATTAGGTCGCTGAAGCTGTTGTTATAGATGGTTGTGAGCCTCCTGAAGGGAGTTCTGGAAACCAAACTTGTGTCAAGTGCTGAGCCATCTCTCTAACCCCAGTCAAGGTAAAGGCTCAGAGAGGGCAACTGACCTGGCCAAGACCACGTAGGCAGGAAAGAGCTCAAATGGGAACTGGGCCAGGCCAGTTTGAATCCTGAATCCAGACCCACCTACTGAGGCTAGAGTAAGGCACGCACAAAGCACACGCACCCACCCTCCTGCTAGAGTGCCGCCCCCACACACGTCCACACCTACCCATTCAGGGGCACACTGAGTACCCTGCCTGCCCACATCATGCAGTCCCATGTCATAGGTGCTCCCTCTGCCATCTCCAGTAGACGCACAAACTTCCTTCTATGTCTTCACGCCACCACCCCCTTCTCCACGCCTGCGGAAGACAGGACAGTACATGTTCTCCTCCACCCCCAACAGCCTGTACCCTCTCTGCCTCTCTGGGCCCCAGCAGCTCCCTGGGATGTTTTGGACTAAAGAACCACAAGACATCGGTTCTGGAGGGCCTCCTGGCATGCAGAGGTGGAACACAGGCCAGAAACAGTAGCCTCCCCTCTGAGCCTGGGCGGTGTCAGTTACTGGTTCCTTGCAGGGCAATTTTAAGATATTGGGCCTGCTCCCTGCTATGTCTCCTGGCACAGTCTTTGGGGAGTTAAGGGAAAGTGTAGGTCACTCGCCTCTCTACTAATAAGAGGTCTGTGATGGCAGAGGACCAGCATAGTTCCACACTTGACGTGCAGTGTTTAGTCCCAGGAATGCTGGGAAATGCTGGGCTCTCATGTATCTCAGGTACCAACATTGTTCCCATTTTCCAGAGAGATAAACTAAGCGCTGAGAATTAAGGCGCTGGCCCAAGGTACGCAAGTCTTGGCATAAACTGAGTGTTGTTTTGATATTTGTTGAAAAAAAATGAAGCTGCAAGAAACGGTGGGGCGCAAGCCTTTCCAAGGACAAACCTCGGGATTTGAACTTAGGTCCACACTTCCTTTGTAACCACGGAGCAAGCCTGCCTACCTGCCTGGGACCCGCCCCTCCCCAGAACCTGGGTAAGGCTGCTAGCTTTCCTTTCAAATGGAAAAAGCCAGAAGGGTCCCCTGAGTGGGAGCCATCCCTGCCAACAGAAGCAATGTTGTAGATTGCCACGTCACGCAAAGCCACGGTAGGATCATAATGCACCAAGACAAAACCAAGACCGTGCCACGTCACATCTGAACACAAGTGAGAAAAGGAAGGCATTGTAAACCTCGGGAGGACCCAGTATCCTCTCTCCTGGCCGGATGAGTGACAGCCGCTTTAGCTTGGCTTCCTGTCTCTTCCTTTTAGATCAAAATCTCTACGATCCCCTTCACAGTCACCTCCGGTCTGTGGCGACACCTGACCCAGAGCAAAGCCACACTTCCTAACACCCCCAAAAGCACCCAGCACAAACCAAGGTTGCCTCAGACCTTTCAAAGACCCCCCTCCGTACTCCGACACCTCACATTTTCCAGGTGTGCTCACTGTGAGTTCCAAGCAGTAGTAAAGCCTGCTGCGTCGTGTGGCTGGAGGTCTTGGACACAGTCCTTGTGACAAAACAAGGCCTGTTTTGTTCAGCCTATTTTGTTGATGGTTTTGGAGCTGGGAGCCAGGGAAGCGTCAGTCTCCCGTGAAGCATGACAGCTGGAGAAGAGCCTTAATCTCTGCTGTTGCCAGGGGGCCTGTTTCCAGGATCTCAGGTAGGAGGCTGGCCCCACAGTACTTGCCAGGCCCTGGCCACCAAAGACCAACTGTGAGATGTGACACCCTTGCCAGTCCCTAAGGCAGATCCCGATCCCCTGTAGGCATCCAACGCCTGTCAGGCCAGAGGCAGGGAGGGAACACAAGCTTGAAGGAGTGCAAGCTTGGGAGTCTGGAGACTTGGTTCTGTTTTGAGGCTACCTCTCTGTTTTACCATCTGCACCTTAGCCGGGGCAGTGGTGGCACACACCTTTAATCCCAGCACTCAGGAGGCAGAGGCAGGTGGATGTCTGTAGGTTGGAGACCAGCCTGGTCTACAGAAAAAGTTCTAGGATAGGCTCCAAAGCTACAGTAGAGAAACCCTGTCTTGAAAAACAAAAAACAAAACAATAGGCACCTTAGTTTTTCCGTCTGGAAAATGGGCAGGGCAGGGCTAAGTGGGGTAAATGATTGACAACTCCCCACTTGGTTCTATCACCTGGCTCCTCTCTGCCACTTTATACCCTGGAGTAGGCAGGTGAAAGTCTGCCTCCCCTCCTCCACATTAACTCTGTAAAGGTTAGGCCGTTACACTATGCTGAACTGAAGAGCAGATGAGGGTTCAGGTGGGCCGCAGCCGTCCTCAGTCACGGGACTCCTGACTGGGAAAGCAGTATGGCTTTCCCTGAGCTCATTGCTAAGAGCTCAGGGTTCAGGGCTGCGTCCTTCCACCCTGTCCCTCCTTGTTCCTAGATCAGGGCCCATGTCCAAGGCAAACAGGACAGAGCGGAGGTGCCACAGGAAGGCCTGGCAGAGCCTCGGGGCTCATTGCAGGATGAGGACGTGGTGGTGGGGGTGGTGAAGGAACCTCTCTCTGTAGGTTCTTTCACCTCTAAATCCTGCTCTCTGCAGCAGGGGGATATGGCCTCCTCCACTCTGCCCTGGGCAAGAGGGAAGGAAGGACTTTAGCTGTGGGACTGAGGTGTGAGCCAAAGACTAACCTTTCCTGATCAAGGAGGTAGCTGGCTTTCCTTGGAACACAGGACCTCCGCTCGCCCCTGTCTAGAGGAAGAAGTGGGATCCCTAAAGCTTGCCGGGCGGGGTGGGTGAGCTCTGAGCACCCCATCTCCCCTCCCACTGGGAGGGAGGGAAATGCACCTTCTGTCTGTCCCCCATGCTTTGACAAACACTCTTTCCTTTACCTGGGCTGCCCTTCCCTCCCACAGCCATGTTTGCCTGCTGATCTTTCCTCATTCTTGCAACCTCAGCTTTAATTTGCTTCCTCCAGGAAGCTTTCTCTGATTGCAAGGTTCCTCATCCATGACCACGATGGCTTTTAACTTCCTGCCTATTATCTTCCTGGTATGTGTGTGTATCGGGGGGGGGGGGTCAGGGATAATCTGTCTCATTCACAGCTGAATTCCTCGTGCCTGTGAGGTAGACGGTAGCATCCTATGAGTGTTTGATCATGAGCAACCAGAGTGGTGGAGATAGAGGCCAGAGACCTTCAGGTAGCCGAGCGCAACAGGTCTTCGGCTGGGATGGCTTGTCATGATGACAATCACGGGTAGGGCTTGGAGACAGGTGCCAGAGATAGGTAGAGACTACATGCTGGCTGAGGTTGAGGCATAACCTGGGCAAAGGCAAGGAGAAACCAGTGTGAGGCTATGGCTTCAAAGGGACTTTTACTTCAAGTAACTGAGCTGTCACTGGGACCCACATTGCTGCTGAGGAAAACTAATATCTCAAGGTCCAATATAATATTTTTTATATTGGGCTGGAGAGATGGCTCAGTGGTTAAGAGCACTGGTTACTCTTCCAGGGTAACCAGGTTCTATTCCCAGCACCCACATGGTAACTCATAACTGCCTGTAACTCTAGTTTCAGGGGATCTGACACCTTTACACAGACACACATGCAGGTAAAACAGGGAAAGCACACTAAATAAAAATAAATAAATGTAGCCGGGTGGTGGTGGCGCACACCTTTAATCCCAGCACTTGGGAGGCAGAGGCAGGCAGATCTCTGTGAGTTCGAGACCCTCCTGATCTACAGAGCTAGTTCCAGGACAGGCTCCAAAGCCACAGAAAAACCCGGTCTCAAAAAACAAAAAATAAATAAATAAATATTAAAAAAGAAAAATATTTTATATTTACTTATTTTACATGTATGGATTTTTGTCTGTATGTACATACGTGAACCACATGCATGCCTGGTGCCCGTGGAGGTCAGAAGGTTTCAGACCCCTCAGAATTGGAGTTATAGATGGTTGTCACATGGGTGTGAGCTCAAGTCCTCTGCAAGAACAAGTGCTTCAAACCTCGGAGTCATCTCTCCAACCCTGCACAACTGAATTTTAACAAAATATTTTAAAAAGTTCAGTGTATGTGTGTGGTGGGGGTAGGTTTCAACAAATTTTCTGGGCAACTGCATCTGCCTCACACACAAAATGACAAAGTTAAATTGGGCAGTGGTGGCGCACGCCTTTAATCCCAGTACTTGGGAGGTAGAGGCAGGCAGATTTCCAAGTTCGAGGCTAGCCTGGTCTACAGTGTGAGTTCCAGGACAGCCAGGGCTGTACAGAAACCCTGTCTTGGGGTCAGGGGGAAGCTATCTCTCTACTACAGGCTCACCCCACACTCACCACTAACTCTTGGTGATGATGGAGCCCCCCAGGGATGCAATTATTAGCACCCCATCATAAAGCATCTTGGGGCCGGCTGCTGCAGCAGCGCAGGCAGCAGGAGGACCAGAAGTTCAAGGTCACTCTCAACTACCTAGGAAGCTTGAAACTGAGTTACAGAGAATCTGTCTCCAAAGCACTGTAATGTCAGAGGAAGGCATATGAACCCCTCCCCCACCACCACAGGAGTGTCCAGCAAGAAGACAGCTGACTGGTCACCAGAGACGGGTCCCTGCCCAGAGCCAGCTGTGTGCCCACCCAACTGTCCTCTCGAACTCCCAGCTTCCCAAAGTTTAAGGATGTTTACAAAATGCATTTATTTATTTATTTGTTGCATACCTGTGGGTACACACGTGGAGGTCAGAGAGCGACTTTAGGGAATCGATCCTCTCCTTCCACCATGTGAATCCCGGGGCTCACACTAGGGCCATTAGGCTTGTCATCGGGCATGTTTGCCCAGAGAACCATCCCGCGGGCCCAAGTGTGAGAAATTTGTCTCTGTCGTTGGAGTCACCCAATCTGTGGTATTTTTGTTCCAGCAGGCTGAGTGAAGACAATATCATTAGTCACTAGGAAATAGAAACCACAATGAAATTCCTGTTTACACCCACTAAAGTGGCTGCAACCGAAGGGACAGGCCATAACAAGTGTCATCAAAAGGTGGGGAAACTGGAACCCTCTGCGTCACTACGGGATGCAAAGTGGGCTGCCGTTTTGGACATCAATGTGTGGACCCACAGGATCCAACAATTCCTCTCCCAGATGTACATCAGAGAATGGGAACGTGTTCATGTGACACTTACACACCTGCGGTGGATCACACGTCTATGATCCAGCACCCAGGAAACTGAAGCATTATAGAAACCCTGTCTCGACAAAAACCAGGCCTGCGGATGGATGGTCAAGAGAGTAAGAGCACTCTTTGCACAGGCCCGAATAACTGAGCTGCCTTTCCAGAACCTACACAGTAGAGGGACAAAGCCAACTCCTGAGGACTGCCTCTGGCCTCCACACACGCGCCACGTGTATGAGACAACACACACACTTGTGCACACACGCACAAACACAAGCACTTGCACACTAAACAACTGAGCAGAACCAGCTGGGCTTGGTGCACAGGTCTGTAAGCACGGACTCTCAGGAGGCTAGAGGCAGGAGACTTGAGAGTTCAAACCGGGCTAGAGAGTGAGTTCAAGCCCTCCCTGGGTCACTTGATGAGATCCTGCCTAAAATAAAACGTGATGAAGAGGTTGGGGGCCAGGCGTGGTGGCTCATGCCTTTAATCCCAGCACTCCAGGAGGCAGAGGCAGGCAAATCTCTGAGTTCAAGGCCAGCCAGGTCTACAGAGTGAGTTCCAGGGCAGTGAGAGTTCGTAGAGAAACCCTGTCCCAAAAAGAAAAAGAAAAGAAAAAAAAAAGCCAGGAGTATGGCTATTGCCTAGCCCTAAACCCTAAGCATAATCCCCAGAACCAAATAGAAACTATGAACAAAGCAGGTTGCTAAGACACCAGGAGTGACCTTGAAAACCTCAGGGCAAGTAAAGGTCACACGCTGCAGACTGCATTTCTGTGAACGTGTAGACTAGGAACATCTTAGAGACAAGACAGAAGTAGATGAGGGTCTCATGAGCTAGGCAGGTGTTCCACACCCTCCCCTCAGCCATGACACTGGGCTGGTGAGAGACGGTCCCTAGCGTCTGTCCATCCTCGAGCGTAGCATGTTCTGCCTCGGGGCCTTGGAAACTGCTGTCAGCTCTGCCCTGAATACTCTGTCCTCTAGCCGTCACCCGGCAGCCTCCTCATTTCAGGGGAATGTGCTTCACCCCCTGACACCTGAGGCTCCCTGCACCTTGTCACAAATCTCCTGGCATTTTTTTTTGCACCTGCATGTGTGTGGTGTGCATGCTTAGACTCATGTGTGCACTCATGTATGCAAATGCCTATGAATGTGTAGTTTGTGGGGGGATGTGATAAGGTGTGGTCTGTGTGTTTTTCTTTCTTTTGAGACAGGGTTTCTCTGTATAGCTCTGGCTATCCTGGAACTTGCTCTGTAGACCAGGCTGGCCTCCAACTCAGGGATCTACCTGTCTCTGCCTCCCAAGTGGCATACACCACTACACCTGGCTTACTGAGTAATTCTTTGTTGACTGTGTTTGGCAGCGGCATCGAGTCTCCGTCCAGTCAATAGAAAGAGGGAGTACCAGTTTATTTCCAGTGTGAGAAAAAGGCCTCTAGACAGAGCAGATGTGCCCACTGGGGAAGCCAATAGTTGCCTGTAGTTGTCAGGCACTGCTCAGAGGGAAAGCAAGAGGCCCTCAGGGCACAGACTAAACCAATCACTGCAGGCTCAGTGCGGGGTGGGGCAAGAGGGTGGGTGGTGTGGCCCGCACAGTTGTAATTTCAGCGTTTGGAAGGTGGAGGCAGGAGGATCAGCAGTTGAAGATCATCTTGGGATATATAACAAGTTCGAGGCTAACCTGGGCTACCTGTTCCTATCTCAAAGGGGGGGGAAAAGCAGCATGGATGTGGCTAAAGTGGACAACCCTGGCCCAGTTCTGCCTGTGGTTGGACCCAACTATAAATCCTCCCCAGTTTCATTTATTAGTTATTTATTTTCTTTTTCAGACGTCATACTTCATTTTTAATTTTTTCCAAAAGTACATTTATTTGCTCATTTGCTCGTCTGTGTCTGTGCGATGTAGATACATACGTGAGCACACGTGGCGGTCAGAGGACAGCTTGGGGGAGCTGTTTCTCTCCTTCCACCATGTGGCTCCCCGGGATCGAACTCAGGTCATCAGGCTTGGCAGCAGTCACCTTTCCCCACTGAGCCATCTCATCGGCCCTCCAATGCCTTTTACATCTGCATCTGAAGTCCCCTTCTGGGCTTCCGCACCCACCACCCATATCTCCTGTCTTCTCTCTGGGCTGAGTTCTTTCCGTGGCATTCAGAACAGGACCCTGGGGTTGGCGACTTCAGAGCCACCAGCCAGGGGAAAATGCAGCTGCCCTGTGTGTGTGTCTTCTCTGGATCCCTTAAGTCTGAGCAGCCCCTCCTCCCCAAATGCTCACACTCCCTCCTGGGTGCTATCAGCGTCTCTGGTCATCTGTCCCCAATCCATCCTCTCTCTGGGAGCCTCTGAGACCTCCCCTTGTCTTTCAGTGCTCCTCACATGACATCCCACAGGCTTGAGTCTGCATCTTCCTGCGGACTTCCTAGCTTCTCTTCAGCCCCCCTCACCCCGCCCCCTTCCCCTCCAGAGTCTGTCTCTCCCCTAGTGGCTCCAGTGGTTTGGACACCCTTGGCTCCAGCTGCCCGCATGACCTCATTTCCCCCCACCACACGCACATGCCCACTGTCTCACACACAAACTCACAGACATGAACTCATACAAGCACACAAGGACACACACAACGCACACACAAACACCAACACACTGCCGCACACAGCATACACATACATATGCACACATCTCTTCTAGGTTTCTTGCTAGATCTGAGGCAGACTTGGCTCCTCATGGCCCCCAGGCAAGAGCTTGCCTACCTCATCAGGTCCCTGAGGAAGAGAGCATAAACTCACATGGGGCCAGACAGGCTGGACTTGCAGAAGCCCAGCTCAGCACACGGTGCAACCTGTCTATACCCTGCCTGGCCTGTGCACGGAAGCCCCTAACCCCTCTTCCAGTAGTCTGTATTCTACTGGGGAGCCGAGGAGACTGAGCACGTGGGTCAAGATCTCCCCACTCTCCTGAAGGACTGACGGTCTCCTCTGCTCCCTGCTCAGCCCTCTGCTTTCTGTAAAGGAACCAAATCCTGACTGGGAATTGGAACCTTGGGTCCAGCCAACTCAGCCATCATCACCCTGGAAGACTCTGGCACGTGCCTCAGTTTCTTCCTCTGGAAGCCAGAATCCTGGCGCCAGTCTGGTGGTGTTGCTGGCACGTTACAGGCACTGGGCAGTGATGCACAGACTCTTGCCCTCCTTTGAGCCCCCCCAATTCTGGGCCCTGGGCACCTCGGTAGCTAGTCCTCCGCTCATGGCTTGTGTCCAGGAGAGCTTCCCAGCAGACTTGGGGGGTCGGAGGGAAGGGGTAACCGGCCTTCTGCCTTTTAATTTAGATTCCTGGGTTTATGGCAGGAAGCATGGCAGGGCTGACGCTGTAATTAAGGCGATTCCTGAGGCCGGAGGAGGGAGAGAGAGAGAGAGAGAGAGAGAGAGAGAGAGAGAGAGAGAGAGAGAGAGAGAGAGAGGGAAGAGCCACTAGGAGGCTGGTTCCCACATCTCCCTCTCTCCAGCCTGAGTCCCGACCTTCAGCAGGCTCCTTTGCCTCAGCTCTAAGGCACTGACACTCCATCCTGCATCCCAGAAAACCAGAGCTGGGCAACTACACGCCAAAGGTCACATAGCAACGGAAGCCCGTGTGTCGCCTTCAGACACCTGCGATTTATCCCAGGGGGCAGGCAGTGTCCAGACTCTGGAACTTCAGGCCTCATCTTCCCCGGCACCCACCCCCAGTCCACACTCCTGAGGAATCGGGGTAAAGTCTGGCCAGAGATTTGCTGGGAGGGGCAGATCCCACCCAGGGTCAAGACCAGGGCAGTAGCCTAGGGCTGCTGAAGCCTGGCAACCAAGGCCTGGAGCAGTGCTGGACTCGGCTGGGCCTGGGCTGCCAGGAGACCTGGCTATCATCTTCCGTCCACAGGCCCAAGAACTGGGGCTTAGATTGTCTGCAGGTCTCTGCGTCCCCACAGTCTCTTCTCTTGCTTCCTCCCTGTATTATCCGTTGGAAGTGAGCAATTGTCATCAGAGTTCTCCCAGCAGAACACACGCAGGGTTTTTACCTCCTGACTCTGTGTCCCTTCTTCCTTCATCGCCCTCCCAGGCTGTGTGACCTTCAGCAACCCTGTTCTCTCTGGCCTTCTGGGGTCTGGGCTTGATTAGTGGCTCAGGTCTATAACTCCAGCTACCTGGAAGGCTGAGGCTGGGAGACTGAAAGTTCAAGTCCTGTCTGGGCTACAATATAAGAGAGATGCTGCCTGGAGAAAAAAAGAAAAAAAAAAGAAAAGGGCTGAGTGGATGGCAAGGCGGCTCAGCAGGTAAAGGCGCTTGCTGCCGAGTCTGATTCTCAGAACCCTCATGACGGAAGGAGAGAACTGACCTCCCCAGGTTGTCCTCTGACCGCCACACAGGCACTGTAGTAAGCATGTGTATATATACATACACATAAATAAGTATAATTTTTTTTCGAAACAGGGTTTGTCTCTCTCTGTAGACTCAGAGATCTGTCTGCCTGTACCTCCCAAGTGCTGGGTTTAAAGGCATGTGCCACCACCACCCTGCCTATAATTTCTTTTCAAAGAAAGCTCTGAAGATAGTTTAGTATACACGAGGTTCCAGGTTTAATCCCCAGTTATAGGTAGAGTTGTTTTTTTTTTCTTTTGCCTGGACCACCCAAATAACTACACAGAGGCTTATAAATTATAAACTTTTAAAGGTAACATACATATTTGCATTAATACAAGCATAGACTGTGTGATGTATACAAGTTAGCCAAAGATGATTTTTTTTTGTTTTATGTTTGAGTAGGTAAAATATACATTACATGTCTTGTAGTTTTTCTGGGTTTAGCTCTTTATGTCTGTAGCCAGGATTTTCAGGGGGTTTTCCTTGATCAAACCTGATCATCTTCAATCTTGAACAACCCACAGTCTTTCACAAAAGCATAACCTCTTCCCTAAAGCAACACATCATTTGGCTTCCATTTGGAAGTCAAGGTATTTTTTAAAGATATAGGTTGGTTTAATCCGGCAGCCTCCATAATCCAGTATGATTTAGCAGCTGTCACTTGTTCATAAACAATAAAAAAATTAAAGACAGCACAATAACATACAGGTTCCAGACTCTCCATGTATTTTTAATCCTAATGTAGCTTTTTAAAATATTACTTTACTCCTTTTTAAAGGACTTTATTATTTTTAAACTAATTTTTTTCTATGGCTGTCTATACACGTTCTCTCTTTTTTCTTCTAAGCCTATATGTACATTTTTATACATTTTTTATTGATATTTATTGAGCTCTACATTTTTCTCTGCTGCCCTCCCTGCCTTTCCCCTCCCCCCTTCAACCTTCCCCTAAGGTCCCCATGCTCCCAATTTACTCAGGAGATCTTGTCTTTTTATACTTTCTACTTCCCATGTAGATTAGATCTATGTAAATCTCTCTGAGTGTCCTCATTGTTGTCTAAATTCTCTGGGATTGTGGTTTGTAGGCTGGCTTTCTTTGCTTTATGTTTAAAAACCACCTAAGTGAGTACATGTGATGATTGTCTTTCTGTGTCTGGGTTACCTCATTAAAAATAATGTTTTCTAGCTCCATCCATTTTCCTGCAAAATTCAAGCTGTCGTTATTTTTTTCTGCTGTGTAGTACTCCATTGTGTAAATATACCACATTTTCCTTATCCATTCTTTGATTGAGGGACATTTAGGTTGTTTCCAGGTTCTGGCTATGACAAACAAAGCTGCTATGAACATAGTTGAGCACATGTCCTTGTGGCACGATTGAGCATCCTTTGGATATATACCCAAAAGTGGTATTGCTGGATCTTGAGGAAGGTTGTTTCCTAATTTTCTAAGAAATCGCCACACTGACATCCAAAGGGGTTGTACCAGCTTGCATTCCCACCAGCAATGCAGGAGTGTTCCCTTTTCCCCACAACCTCTTCAGCATAACTTGTCATCAGTGTTTATGATCTTGGCCATTCTTACAAGTGTTAGATGGAATCTCAGAGTTGTTTTGATTTGCATTTCTCTGATGACCAAGGATGTTAAACATTTCCTTAAGTGTCTTTCAGCCATTTTAGATTCCTCTGTTGAGAGTTCTTTATTTAGGTCTGCACTCCATTTTTTTTTATTGGATTATGTGATCTTTTGGTGTCCAATTTCTTGAGTTCTTCGTATATTTTGGAGATCAGACCTCTGTCTGATGTGGGGTTAGTGAAGATCTTTTCCCATTCTGTAGGCTGTTTTGTCTTGTTGATGGTGCCCTTTGCTTTACAGAAGCTTTTCAGTTTCAGGAGGTCCCATTTATTAATTGTTCCTCTCAGAGTCTGTGCTGCTGGGGTTCTATTTAGGAAGTGGTTCCCTGTGCCAATGTGTTCAAGTGTACTTCCCACTTTCTCTTCTATAAGGTTCAGTGTGGCTGGCTTTATGTTAAGGTCTTTGATCCGTTTGGACTTGAGTTTTGTGCATGGGGATAGATATGGGTCTATTTTCATTTTTCTACATGTTGATATCCAGTTATACCAGCACCACTTGTTAAATATGCTTTCTTTTTTTCATTTGATATTTTTTGCTTCTTTATCAAAGATCAGGTGTTCAAAGATGTATAGATTGATATCCAGGTCTTCTATTCAGTTCCATTGGTCCTCTTGCCTGCTTTTATGCCAGTACCAGGCTGTTTTCAGTCCTTTAGCTCTGTAGTATAGTTTGAAATCAGGGATTGTGATGCCTCCAGAAGTTCTTTTGTTGCCCAGAATTGTTTTGGCTATCCTGGGCTTTTTGCTTTTCCATATGAAGTTGAGTACCATTCTTTCGAGGTCTTTGAAAAATTTTTTCTGGGGCTGGGAGATGGCTCAGAGGTTAAGAGCACTGGCTGCTCCTCCAGAGGTACTGAATTCAATTCCCAGCAACCACATGGTGGCCCACAACCATCTATAGTGTTATCTGATGCCCTCTTCTGGCCTGCAGGTGTACATGCAGAGCCCTCATACACAAAATATAAGTTAAAAGAAATTTTAAAAAAGTAAATTTTTTTTCTGGGATTTTGATGGGCATTGCGTTGAATCTGTCTATATGTACATTTTAAAACACACTGTAACCTATTTATGATGAGAGGTTTCTTTCATCTGGATCTGTCTTTATTGCATATCTGCAATCTTTTCTGTCTGCATGAGCAAAATCTTAAATCTGCCATGTGGCTTAGCTCATGGTGTACTAGTGGGGCTCATTCTGGTGGCTCAAGCCTGCAGGCAGCAGCCAGGAGATGCCTCTCTGTACTGCAGACCACATGAGAGGTTGTGGGACTAGGAAACTGTGCTTGACTCTTGTGTGTGTGTCTGTGTGTGTGTGTGTGTGTGTGTAGTTTGAACTTTTTCTTAAGCTTTCTCAGGTTTTATGTGGATAATCACAGTCCCACATTGGGTGCCATATATTTTTTTTTATTGGAATCCTGGCTCCCAAATAACAACATAGAAACTTATTATTAATTATAAATGCTTGGCCGATAGCTTAGGCTTGCTACTAACTAGTTCTTATGCCTTAAGTTAACTCATATTTTCTATCTATGCTCTACCACATGGTGGTACCTTTTTTCAGTATGTCATGATCATCTCCTGTTTCTTCTGCATCTTGCTAGCGATCCCCGAGTCTGCTTCTCTTCTTCCCAGCATTCTCTCCATTTGGCTCTCCCGCCTAACCTCTTTTTGTCTAGCTATTGACCAGTCTGCTCTTTATTAATCCAATCAGAAGGCACCTTGACAAAGACACATCTTCACAGTGTACTGAAAGATCATTCCATAACGCCCAATTCTGCAAAGAGAGGCATGGATAGAATCAGGGTCTCTATTTTCACAGTCTGATACTAGTTCTGAAATCCATTATCAAACACAAGAACAGCCAAGGTGGGGGTGGCACAGAGCACGTGGCACTTGCTCAGCTTCCAGTTGGCTGGAGACATTTTTTACCTCAACTGTTTAGTATTCATGAGGGGGCTTGGGGTCTGATCTGAGGGCTGAGCTATTTGGGGAGGATAAGTGTCCACATGGGTCACGGTGGGCTGGACCTGCTGTTGTAGATGGCCAAGATTCTATACAGCTGCCTAGTGGGCGGCTCAGCCTGAACCCCATGGAATGAACCCTGGGGTCTGGGTCCTGAAGTGGAGGCTGGAGGGAGTGCTTGGCATTCCACAAGCCCAAGAGAAAGGGGGCTTTGTTGCCTGAAATTGAGATACCCCCAGCCTTTTTGCATGCCCAGGCACTCTGCCAATGACAGAGATGCCTGCATGGTGTTGTTGGGGATGCCAAGGTCTTTGCTGGAGCCAAAGCCCACCCTGGCCTGGGTGTCTCCCATTAGCTATCCCTCCTCACATCAGAGGCCTGGACAGGTGCAGCGGAGGTACAGGCCCTAGCTAGGAGCCCAAGCGAGTTGGGGTGATAGTGAACACCTGTTCTCAGCGAGGGGGTGGGTTGAGGCGTGCTGGCCTGCCTTGTCCTTGGTTCACAAACAGTAAACTGAGGCTCAGAGAAGGGAAGGACCGAGCACTGAGAAAAAAAACCACAAGGCCAAGCTGGAGCCCCACCGGCCAGCCACGGGAATGTGAGGGTTTCTGGGGAACACGGGATGAGCTTGGTTCTCTGAGAACTGCTGGAGTGTCATGTCTGGAGCTGGTGATGGCCAATACCCTCTAGGCTTATGAAGTTAGCTCTCAGTCAGTGTTTCAAAGAATTTATTAGGCCAGGTGGCACAGGCCTTGAATCCCAGCACTCGGGAGGCAGAGGTAGGCAGATCTCTGTGAGTTTAAGGCCAGCCTGGTCTACAGAGCTAATTCCAGGACAGCCAGAGTTGTTACACAGAGAAACCCTGTCTCAAACCCACAACAAACATCAAGAGTTTGTTGATGTTCTGGGTAGCAGGGCCCTGATACACTTCCCTGCTGGCCCCTCCTCCACCATATCCTAAGGCTGCCTGCCTCCCTCAGGTCTGTCAGAGGCCTCTGCTCTCTCTGGCTCTAGCTGTCCCTTTCCTTGACCCAAGGGCTTGGGTTCCCCTGGGGCTCTCCTCTTCATTCTGGTGCTGGACTCTAGCTTTGTGGGTGATGTGAGCTGGGAAACTTCAGACAGCCCACAATGGTGGCAGCTAGGCCCTTGCCCTGACCCCTGGCCCAGCTAGGGGTGGGGAGAGCAGCCTTTGGAATGCATAGCCCTTGTGCCCACCCCTTCCTCAGACTCGGCTAAAACACAAAGTCCCTTCCTTTGTTCAGACCCCTGCCTAATAGGATTGGGCGGGGTGGAGAGTGGGCCTCTGGTGGGGCAAGACTCCCCCTGCATAGCCACAATGGGGCCCTGTGACATCACACTGCCCCCTGCTGTGATGTCCAGGGCTGTTACAATGGCTCTGCCCAGACTAGGGGTGGGACAGATGGCTGGGGACTGGGCCATGCCAGTGGGGTGGGACACCTGCAACATGGAGCTAGGCACAGGACGGGCTCAGGGCCCCACAAAGAGGGCTTCCACCCCAGTTTTGGTCAGAGTCAACATTGCAGAAGGGGTGTGTGTGATAAAGACAGACAGAGAAAGACAGGCAGATATAGGCCTGCAGGTCCAAGCTGCTATCATATATACATGGCTGACAGAGGGTTTTGTTGAAGTGGGGTAGGAATATTACGGTATGGGGACAGTTTCCAGGGCTTAGGGGGCCTTGCAGGGGGAAGGAGGGCCTGTGAGTCAGGGGACACAGGGTGAGGAGTCCGGGAGCAGTAACTATGTGCAGACATTGGGGTTGGCCAGAAGCCCCTGGACCTGATCCCTGATGGAGAAGGGCCTGGCCGTTTAGCAGGGGACCTGGCCTGAGCTGCCAGGCTCTGCCAGACCACTGTGGAAACCGCATGGCTTGGCCTGGACTGCAGAGCTGGGAATGTGATGAGGTTGCTGAACCGGGGTGGGGGTGGGGGGAAGGCAGAGGGGCCCCTGTCCTCAGCAGGGTGCCTGCAGCTTCCCAGAAACTAGGTAGGTCTGGTTCTCCCATGGTCAAAAGTTTCAGAAAGAGGCTGGAGTGGGGCCTGCTGCCTGGGCGCTGAGGCCAGGGGTGGCAAGTCTGGGAGGGTCACCCTGCCCTTGAGGGGGAGTCTTCCTCATGCTATAGCACAGACACCAAACACTCAGGAGAGCGCTGCAGGGCCCTTCTACTGTGTCCTCTCCCAGCCAGTGGCTATTCCCACTGTATCCCAAGAGAAACCATCCAGCCTTCAAATGTCACTCGGAGCAAGCAATGGGGTTGAACTGGTCCTTGTCATAACCTAAAGTATCAATCATTTCATAGCTGTGGCATTTTGTTCTGTAGCTTCATCAACCTTGGTGTTTCCATCTGTAAAATGGGATAGATGAGCAGTCTTGCAGGGCTTTGATCAGTGGATGGAACGGGGGACTGAGGGTGTAAGGCGGTGGGTGGAGGGGGCTTAGGGTGTAAGGCAATGGGTGGAGGGGGTGAGGGTGTAATGCAGTGGGTGGAGGGAGCTGAGGGTGTAAGGCAGGGGATGGAGGGGGTGAGGGTGTAAGGCAGGGGGTGGAGGGGGCTGAGGATGTAGTTCAGTGGGTGGATTGCTTGCCTGGCACACATGAAGCCTGGGTTCAATCCCCATTACTGTATGAACCAGGACAGGGTGGATGGACGTACACCTTAAAGCCAGCTCAGGTGGTGGTGGAGGGAGGGTCATAAGTTCAAAGTTATTCCAAGTTAGAGGAGAGGACTTTGTTGGGCCCCTGCAGCTTGGAGCCCGGAAAGGCGGCTGGCTTCACACTTATTGTCCCGCTGTAAAGACTGAGGCTGGAGATGGAGATGAGCAGGCTGGTGACACAGGGCTGTTGGAAGAGGCTTATTCTAACCAAATGAGAGCCCCACCCACAGATGGTGGGGGGTCAAGGCAGGACGGGCTCTTCCTGTTATGGGGGTTGAAGATGGCAAATGGGAAGCTGGGCTTGACTTCCCTCCAGAGAGAGCCGAGCGGCGCTGGTGGGTTCCACACTGTCCTGACCTCAGCGTTCAAACCTCTAAAATGGGACATCACCAGGCACTTAGAGCAGTGGGTGGCAGCTAGGGGGTTCCCCGCTGAGCAATGTTTCTTTTCACCCACAGTGCTCTCGTTCTGACAGCATTTGTTTGCTTTAACTGGTTTTAGCTGGTTATGTTGACTTTGATCCTTGGTTACAGCAGCACTTGATGGCTTTTGCCCACTGGGAGCTTCCCTTTCCTTTGCTTCTAAGCCTTACTATTCTTCCACACTCTCTGTCCTAAGATTTTTAAGCTGGACAGTGGGGGTGCACACCTTTCATCCCAGCACTCGGGAGGCAGAGACAGGTGGGTCTCCGAGTTTCAGGCCAGTCTGGTCTAAAGTGAGTTCCAGGACAGACAGGGATGTATAGTGAAACCCTGACTCAGAAAAAAAAAGGTTTTTTTGTTTTTAATTTCGTGTATGTGTGTGTTCATGCACATAAGTGCAGTGGTCTGTGGAGGTCAGAAGAGGGTGCTGAGCCCCTGGAGCTGAGTGGTTGTGAGATGCCATATGGGTGCTGGTTCTGTAACACGGAGCCATCTCTACAGACCCAACACATCCTTTCTTTGGAAGGACCAACACTCCGCTTGCAAGAGAGCAGGGACATGAGCACTGCCTAACGTAGAGAGAATCTATGTGAACTATTTTGAAATCTATAAATCAATCAATCTGTCTGCCTACCTATCATCTGTCTGTCTGTCTTTTTTGTTTGTTTGTTTTTTCGAGACAGGGTTTCTCTGTAGCTTTGGGGCCTGTCCTGGAACTAGCTCTTGTAGACCAGGCTGGCCTCGAACTCGCAGAGATCCGCCTGCCTCTGCCTCCCGAGTCCTGGGATTAAAAGCGTGTGCCACCACCGCCCCGCTCTGTCTATTTTTGAAACAAGGTCTCTCTGGCTGGCCTCAAACTCATGATCCTCCTGCTTCCCCGTCCCAGGTGCTGGATTCCAGGGTGTGCCACCATGCTTGGCTCTTCCCCATTTACCTGTCTACTCGACTGCTTGTTTGGTGCTAGCATGAACTCATATGTGTTTCTTTCATACTCTGGGTCCTATGGTGAGGTCACCATGTTTGCTTTGTTGCTCACTTTGCCCTAGATCTGCCCACTGGAGACTTTGTCACCTCGTTCCTGTGTGTCCTCAAGATGGTCTGTCGCCTTCCTTTCTCTTTCTTTCTTTCTCTCTTTCTTTCTTTCTTTCTTTCTTTCTTTCTTTCTTTCTCTCTCTCTTTCTTTTCTTTCCTTTCCTTTCTCCCTCCCTCCCTCCCTCCCTCCCTTCCTTCCTTTCTTTGTTCCTTCCTTCCTTTCTTTTTCTTTCTTCCACTCTTTCTCACTCTTTGTAGATGCTCCCAGATCATCTTGGAGTTTCCCTGCCCAAGTCCTAGGGTTTGCTCTGAGAATGGAGACCTAAGGCTGGGTTACTAGTGACTACAGTGGCGGCATTTCTACATCCAGGCCACCTAGGGAACACACTTCGGTTTGCCTTCATTCAAAAGTGAAGTTTTGGGAGGATGACGTGGCTCAGCCTGTAAAGGCGCATGCCTGGAAAACCTGATGACATGAATTCAGGTCCCAGATCCCAAGGTTGAAAGTGAGAATGGACTCCGAAATGTATGTATACGCACTGCGGTATACATACTCCTGTGCCCATATACATACTCTACAGGCATAAATAACAATAAACTTAAAGAGCATTTCTACTTTTACCAGTTAAAGGGTTCATTGGGACTTTCAGGTAGCTGCTTGCTACCACCCACTTAGCCTATGAGCGCTGGACCATCTTCGGCCCCCACTTGGTGCCGCCATCTTACAGGTCCTTAGGAAAGCCTTACTTATACCCATAGGGAATCGAGGGGAAAAGCACGTGAGGTTGACACCCTCACGCTGAGCCACCTCCTTTTCCATGCCTGCTTACGGTGAGGACATCAGGGCCCATGATAATTCTTCAAATTCTGTCAATGGTGGCCCTGGCCCCTAGCCAAAGTGACAGTGGTCACCCTGGCTAGGTCAGGTAAGGGTCAGGCACAGAGATCCTGACTTAGTCACTTGTGCCTAGGACATCCAGGTAGCCTAGCCTGGCCCTAACGGGCAGCACCCACCTGTTTTAAGTACCCATGTGTCTGTCACCAGGCCCAGCCACACCTGATAACAATGCTCAGTGGGCTGGGACCCAGAGGGGCACCAGCTGGAGCAAGGAGTCAGACAGAACCAGCCAGGTTCAATACCTCAGAGCAAGTGGTACTTTCTCGTCCTTGCTAGTCTCTCATCTCCCTACAACTCCACACTGAGAGTCTGGAGGCCAGAGCGCCAAGCTTCCGTGACTCTAACCATGCCACACCCTGCTAAAAACCTTCGGTGACTCCCTACTGCTGTCAACTTGAAGTCCTCGCTGCTGGACCTGCCTTACAAGGCCCTGGAGATCGCTCAGGCAGCCCACATCGTCATGCTTTAATAACACCGAATTGCTTGTGGCTCCCTTGCACAACTGTGCGGTTTCACACCCCCACACCCGACTCTGCCTGCCCTGCTCCCTCCAACTAGAGGCAGCCAGGGGTGTCCCCTCCTCCAGGAAAGCCTTCCTTAGGAAGCTCTGCTCACTTAATCATTCTCTGGTCCCCTGTGTGCAACATCTTCGGAAGTCCTTGCTACGAACATCCTGATATATAAACCCAGTAGAGGCAAGTGCCTGGAATCTGAAATAGGGACAAACTTCCTCAGAGGCTTTTGCTGTGTGACCTTGGGCAAGTCACTGCCCATCTCTAAGCTTCAGTATCTTCATGAGAAAGTAGGGCGGGGGTGTGTGTGTGGTTCCTGCCCTTCTTTCAATGCTAGTCTGTCACTAAAAAGCTATGTGGCCTCAGGCAAGTCTGGTCACTGGCCACAGGGCCTCAGCCTTACTCTTCCATAACATGGAAATGCCCACAAAACTCACGAATGCCGAGCGAGACTCCAACTCGACAGAACATGGAAGGCTTTGTAGCTAAGCTCTCCTGTCCATTTCAGCAGCTCCCACCAGGGGAGTGAGTGGGAAGGGAGCTGACAGCTATTCTCACTGCCTCCCAGCCCTACAGAAGCCTAGAGATCAAAGGTGATCAAGCCTGCTGGTGTGGAGGCTGGGCATGTGCCCTGGCCCCTTGCCCACTCCTACCCACTCTTTCTCCGAGGGTGATACAACACGCCCCCTTGTTGTGCAAGCTCTACTTAAATGCTTGGAGTTAGGGGGTCCCCCAACAGGCAGCCATAGACCCAACTGAGCATCCAGGATAAAAAAAAAAAAAAAAAAAAAAAAAAAAAAAAAAAAAAAAAAAAAAAAAAAAAAAAAAAAAAAAAAAAAAAAAAAAAAAAAAAAAAAAAAAACCAAAAAACCAAGGTCAATTTGAACCATCTGCAGCTTTATTCCAGAGCAGAAATAAGTTGTTTTCTAACAATAAATATAAAAAAAATAATAATAAGTTAAGGTTCAAAAAAAAAAACAGAACAAAAACAACCCAATAAAATCAGTAACACTGACAGCAGTGACAGTCGTCCAAAGGGGCTAGAGATGAGGTGGCTGGGCAGTGACTCCTGCGAGTCTGGCCAGCCCCCAGCCCAGGAATGTCTACTGCAGGGCAACCTCCAGCTCCAGCCCTGGCAAGGTCCCTGCCACACACTCATTCTTTCCGCAAGTACAAAATATATATTTTAAAAAAACCTCAACACAAACAAGCATCCTGAGGGGGCCCCAGGAAAGCAAGAAACTGGCCCTCGAGGGCGGAGGGCAGGGCCCTGGGTCTGAAGAAGGCACTGGAAGATGGCTGGGGCTCCACCCAGCCAAGTCCACACTCTACCCTCTAACAACGAGGGGTGGGGCTTACAGTGCCCTAATCATTTGGTCTTGGGCTGAGTGTCCCGCCTCAGCTCCTGAGGTGGCTTTCTCTTGGGGAGAAAAGGTGATGGAGAGATCCATTTGGAAATGTCCCACGTCGGTATCAATGGTCTTGGTGGCACTCTAGCCCCAGGGAATGCTGGGAATGCAATGGCAACCTCTAAGTGCTTAGCTGGGTCCTCGGCGGAGGGAAGAGGCCCCTGCCCAGAATCCAGGAGTTTCCCTAGCTCAGGCCAGGGTGTCGTTCAAGAGCTCCCTGCAGAGTCCTTAGGGTGGCGTAGACGAGGAAGAAGTAGAAATAAGTTAAGTCCTAGTGGCCCAGCATGGGGATGGCAGGGAGACCACTGTGTTCTTTTCAAGTATTGTTGGTCAAGGTAGACACGAGGCCCTGCTGGACTCAGATAGGGATTCCCACTGTGTTCACCTGGTCCTTGAGTCCCAGCAGGCTGTAGGCAATGCGCTTCTGGTGGCCAGGAAGACGCACCCCAATCCTCTTGATGTCACTGTGGGTGGGGAGGGAGAGAGGCGGAGTTAGGGACAGAGGTGGTCCAGCTGGGGAAGTGGGCAGGGGGAGAGAGGGAGAGTTAGAGACAGAGAGGAAAGCAAGGCAGGGAGGGGGGCAGCCTAACATGGCCCACCTCTTCTCCAAGCAGCTCTTCACAGGGGCGTACAGAGGAGGTGCTCTTTCTGTGTGTATGTATTCATATGTCTATGCAGGCACACATGTGTGTGCAACGCTTGGGGAGGTCAAAGGACCACCTCACTTTAGGAGCTGTCCGCTTTACTTTGAGATACAAGGGCATGCCTGTCTCCTCTTCAGCACTGGGACTCCACACGGGTGCCACTGCGGGTTCTGGGGATTGAACTCCGGTCTTCATGCCTGCCCAGCAAGCACTTTACCGGCAGAACAACTTGCCCAGCCTTAGACGCCGGCCCTTCTTACCCTGTGTCTTGTAGACTAGGGGACTGAAAGAACTGCAGAGACTTTTCTTGAGGCCACACAGCTAGGAGGTACCAGGACTGAGAATTATACCAGCAGTGAAGAAATGTCTTCCCGTCTGTCTCCCTAAGTGGCAGGAGGCCTCTTCAGGTAGTGGCTGTTCAGGGACCCCCTAGGGGTGTCCTATCAAGGCCCTCCATCCAAGGACTGCCCCATCCACTACCTCTCATCCCTCCCCACCCCTAACAGAGACTGGCAAGTATTTGCTGATGGCCTTCCAAAGGTCAGGCTCTGCTAGACTCTAGTGAGCAAAGACTGCTGGTCGCTAGAGGCAGGCTGCCTTTCCCTGTGGGAACCCGAGGGGTAAGTGTTCAACTGAGGGGTTAGGATTTGGCGCCAGGCTGACAGTAGGTCCCAGGGGACCCATGAGGAAGGGGTAGGCTATCCCGGCCCCTCCCCCCATCCTAGGGAGAACCACACAGGCTTTCGGGAGCTGTCAGCAGATGTCTGTTGCTAACTTCAGGAGTTTTCTCTTCCACCGTCCTCGCCCACCAGCCCTTGCTCATGAAAACACCCAGGTTTTTACAGGCCAGCTCTTGGCTGTAATTGGAGGTAATTATATGGTACAAGCTCCGGGAGTTCGCAATGCCGGAGACATGACTTTCCCACAGGCTCGGAAAGAGCCAAGCACGGAGCAGGGATGGGCAGACCCAGGTGGGGAGGGAGGGACGGCTCATGCTACAGCAAGAAGGCCAGAAAATAGAAAGGGGGGCTCTAAACCTACCACAAAGGAGCTGGGATGCTTTGCGCACCCCCTTGAGGGATGAGTGTGGGGAAGGGGCTCTTATGGAAAAGGCGGGGCCTAGGGAACCCCAGACTCACTGGGCCTGATCCCACCCTGCACTGCTGAGTAAATGAATGTGTATGTAAACATCACTGTGGGGCTGCCCCCTGCCCCACCTCGAGGCTTTCTCTCCAGCAGAGTGGTTCCTTTCACAGTCTGGGAGGCTAAAGATTCTTGGCCCAGATTCACATCAAGGCTGTGGTGGGTCTGGTTGCACCTCCCAAGCCCGTTTCTTTTTACGGAGATGATGATGTATTCCTCAGCAACATGCTCCTTCTCCAAGCCCCACAATCAATCAATCAATCAACCAGCCAACCAACCGACCAACCAGCCTGCCTGCCTGCCTGCCTGCCTGGAGTCAGGGTCTCGCTGTATAGTCCTAGCTGACTTGAACTCATATGTGGACCACCAGGCTGGCCTCATACCCAGAGAACCCACCTGCCCCTCCCAACCTCCCCAGTGCTGTGATTAAAGGACACCTTTTCTTGACTACAAATAGAACAAGGCACTGGGGTGAGAGCCACAGACAAGCCAGGGTCCAGGCTGGTCCCGGTTCCCTCCTCAGTTTTCCCCTAAGGGATGCAGAACAGGTATCTCATTTACGCTTGTGCAGGAATGAAGAGAAACAAGCCAGGTCAATTCTGTACACTCTCTCCTCTAAGCAGGAAATCCCATGAATGCTAAGTACCCATGAAGACCTACTAAGCAAGGGGATGGGGGTGGAGGCACAAGAGTCCCCAGAGACTCAAGAATTATATCATTCACACCCAACTAGCAGATTCTGATCCTTAAGACCCATCTGGAGCCTGCGCCCGGCTTGTATACAGGATGCTTTATTCTGTAGCTTTAATGCTGGGCAGGCCTGGCCTTTGGGCCCGCTGTTTTGTTCAAGGTACAGTATAATAAAATGCTTTCTGTGCTAGGCAGTGGTGGCGCACGCCTTTAATCCCAGCATTTGGGAGGCAAAGGCAGGTGGATCTCCGTGAGTTCAAGGCCAGCCTGGTCTACAGGGCAAATTCCATGACAGCCAGAGCTACGTGGAGAAAACCTGTTTCATAAAAACCAAAACCCAAATCTAAACCAACCAAACAAATAAACAAAACCACTTTCTCTATCAGGTCCTCAGAAAGCCATTTTGATCTTACCCAGCTCGAAACCCAACTGAGTCCAAAAATATCATGGGGGACACGAGCTGGGAAGAGATGGGGGCTATGGGTAGAAGAGGCCAGGTCCTTGGAAAGGGAGGCTCAGGGAGGGGAGCGACAGGGTACTGAAGCCTAAATCCTGACCCTATCAGGAAAGGAACTGACTTCTGTCACCAGCTCCTGTTGGGCTCCATGGTGTGGTCAAACTCTGTGGGTTTAAAAGATCATCCCCACATCCTCTCAGAGAGCCAGAGGGAGCCCTGTGAGCCAGTGGGTCTGAGCACAGCAGAGGAGGAAGGAGCGCTCAAAGACTTCCGGGCTTTATCTAGACACTTTTCAAATAACCTCCAAGCTTGCACACTGCCTGTACGCACCGCCTGTCTGTCCAGGAGCCTGTCCCAGCTCGTGGGAAAGGATTTGGCAAGGGGCACCCCAGGCTATTTTGGGATGCTTCTACAACCATGTGTTTCCTGTAAACCTGTTCCTCACTCTCAGCGCTGGTCACTAGAAGAAAAGCTGTGCTTTCCTGGGGGAGAGAACCTGAAGGAACCTGGGGAGCTGACCCAGGTTGCCAGGGAAATGGAGAGGGACTCAGGAACCAGGGCACAGAACCATGATTTATGGGCTCGTGGGAAAGGCAGAAACGAGATAAGGATCAAGACAACCTATGCATTTGAATCGCCCCCAATCAATCCCCACGTGGAGAAATGGACACCAAGGTCAAAGCTGGACCAAAATCCCTTGCACTGAAGACCTGGGACATGGACTCAGGGCCAAAGTGATCTTGGGATCTAATGTTTTCTCTCCATCTTCTCTCGCACCTCCCTCTGGTTAATTTTTCCTGTCCATTTCCCATGACCCACCATTTTCACGGCCACATTCATGGCCAGCAGGTCAGAAGCCCAGCTGGGAGGTTGTCAGGGACCCCAGAGAATGTTTGAGTTTAAGCCTAGGTCCCAGAGCGGCTAGAGCCCGGGAACATGGGGAGGTCCAGGTCACCTCCTCCAAGCAGTTCCCAAAACCTTCCCACCCCAGGGCCTGTTTCTACGATGGCCTTGGACACTTGGATCCTGGGCTATTGGGACCCAGAGCTATTTTTAGAAGCACAAAGGCTAAGAGGACAATGTTGTATCCCTCCAGGGACAGGAAGAGATGTTCCTGCCAAGGCTGTTCTGGGAAGGGTCAGTGATGGAGATGGGGTGGAGTGATCAAGTAAGTCACTTACACGGTCTGATTAAGGGGCATACCCAGTGCCAGGAGGGGTGGAATGGCAGGGCTCAGTTAACCACACAGGGAGAGTGGCCTGGGAGAGGCTGGCAAGGCTCTGGTTCCCAGGCACCAGGAAAACACAAGGCTCTGCCTGGGTCCTGCTTGATCAAAGCTAAAATCTCTGCTCCTGGTGGCTGTAGGACCCCGTGCCTAGGGAAGCAATGATTCCTCACACTGCAGCCCAGGGTGGGCAAAGAGCCCTCCATATATGAAGCTTTGTGATGACAACTGCATCTCCCAGCGTGATCCCACTCTGGAGGAAGAAGTGGGGGAGCACCCAGCAAAGAGGCAGAGAGAGAGAGAGAGAGGTAAATAGTGGGTCAGAGGCTGTCCCCAGAGGTGAACAGCAGGTCCAGGGCATCCTACTCACTCGTTGGACATCTGTACCACTTTCTCGATGGCCGTGTAGCCAGCCACCATGAAGTGTTCCGTGTACTGTTGCATTTTGATACTTTCCAGCCACTCGGACACCGTACGGAAGGGGACGCCCTCTGAGCCACTGGTGCTGGGCAGACGGATGGACACTCTGGGGTGGAAATCCACAGGCTACAGGTGAGGAGCTGCCCAACATGACCTACCCAGTCCCTACCCTCCTATCTTGGCCAGGGCATACAGCTGGCTTGTTCCTCAGTTTCCTCTAAGCAAATGAGGAAGCCCAGCCAGGGAAGAATCCATAAGATGTCCTGGCACCCTGTGCCACAGTTTCCCCGTCTATAGAGAGCCCACCTTACTGAGCCCAGTGCCTGCCCATGTACCATTTAAACTGGTTTCTTCTACTGGTGTTAATAATAGACCATGCCTGGCTTCCTTTTCCTTTTCCAGGTATTGGGGACTGAACCCAGGGTTTTGTGCAGACCAGGCAAACAGTTCACACCACCTGGCCCCACCGCCAGCACTGACACGTCACTTCTGAGCCCCTTCACACCCGACTCCCACCTAGCCACCTAGTCAACCTGAGAAGCCGCACAGTCCACATGAGTGAACTTGCAAGCTAGTATGGGCACAGGACATGAGACTCACCGGGGGTCAAAGTCAGCCAGGGTCTTGAGGGAGTCAGGGGCACGGATAAGCTTGTCCAGGATGCTGACGATGTCAGCGAACTTGGGCCGGCGGGAACGGTCCTGCTGCCAGCATTGCATCATGAGCTGGTAGATGGCAGATGGGCAGTCCATGGGTGTGGGGAGCCGGAAACCTTCGTTGATGGCTTTCATGACCTAAGGGACACAAGCATCATGGCGTTCTTAGCATCCCAGGCCTCCAGACTAGGTGAGGCACCAGGTACATGTGATATGCTCGCATACACATAACACACATATACAAATGCACACATACACATGTATATATACAGACACATTCATATACCTACATACAGACATGTGCCTACACACACATGCCCACAGACACACATGTGAATACACACACCCAACACATATCCGTAAGTTGCACACAAATCCTTCCCTTCTTGCTGCCTTTGTATTCACTACAGAGGCCGGGTCCTCCCCCCATGACAAGTATCTGTGTGGTCTCTACTTGATGCACATCAATCCCAGACCTCTTCTGTCGGCGGGGGGGGGGAGGGGGACGGGGAAGGGATGGGACCAGATGGGACGGGGAGGGGGGGACGACAAGGTTTGGGAGTGAGGGAAATCTGTACCTCGTGATTTGACATCTCCCAGTAGGGCCGCTCGCCGTAAGTCATCACCTCCCACATGACAATTCCGTAGCTCCACACATCACTGGCTGAGGTGAACTTGCGGTAGGAAATGGCCTCTGGGGCTGTCCATCGAATAGGGATCTTGCCGCCCTGCAGGAGACCAACCCCAGTTACCCCTGTGCCAGCCAGAACTCAGGACCCCTTCTCTGTGGGCCTGCAGTCACCCTTCACGCATCACATCCCAGATCCAGGGTAAAAGTCACCCTTAAGCCCTCTACCCCCGGGTATGACGCCCCCTTTTCTTGACTCACACTAGTAGTGTAAGTGGCCTCGGGGTCATCCTCCAGCACACGGGACAGGCCGAAATCAGACACCTTGCACACCAGGTTGCTGTTGACAAGAATGTTTCGGGCAGCCAGGTCCCGGTGCACGTAGTTCATGTTGGCCAGGTACTTCATGCCGGACGCAATGCCCCGCAGCATGCCCACCAGCTGCAGTACACTGAACTCTCCATCCTTCTCCTGCAGGTCACAGTCCCTCAGTGCCAAGTGGCCCCAGAAACCCCAGCTTCCACCCCCTGCCACCTCCCCCAGACCATGACCTTACCCGAAGGAACTTGTCCAGGGCTCCATTCTCCATGTATTCTGTGATAATCATCATGGGCTTGTCTATATAACATGGACACAGGTGTGAGTGAGGCCGGTAAGCAGGATGGGGGCCCAGCCCCTGACTGGTTTCCCCGACCGCCTACCCGGGGCCACCCCCGAGCACCTCCCCAGGTCTCACATTTAGAGACAACGCCCTCCAGCCGGATGATGTTGTGATGGCTGAACTGGCCCATGATACTGGCCTCGCTCAGGAAGTCCACACGCTGCTTCTCCGTGTAGCCGGCTTTCAGTGTCTTGATGGCCACTGGTATCTCCTTCTTCCCTGATGATGTCTTCAGCGTCCCCTTATACACTTCTCCAAACTCTCCTGCGGGTGGGCAAGGTGTGGAAGCGCCCTGAGTAAGCCTGTGCATTGGGCAGGCCCTTCTATGGACCACCCATCACCTGTCTTCTCCAGGTCACAGCCTCACCTGCTCCAATCACCTTCTGCCTTGCGACACAGGACGGGTGGATCTCGGTGGTAAACTTGAGTACAGCCTGGTTGGGGTCTTCATAAGTGTGAGGGTCCACATAGGTCTTCAGGGGCTTCAGTTGTTCTGGAAGGAGAAAGAGACGCGGGGTCACAGACAGCTTGAGGAGCGGTTCCTGGAGGTGACGTTCTAGCGAAGGAGAGGCCACATGACTAGGGACCTCAGGGAAATCTGGATGATGATGAGTGACGTCTCTAGGTCCACCGAGAGCTGGGAAAGCTCCTGGGGCACAGGGGGAGGTGGGGGTTCCTGCATCTCACCTGACTTAGAAAAATAGACATCCTCAGAAGACTGGCGGGCTCGCAGGTTCCTCCTCCTGGAAGAAACCCCCGGGGGACCAGACACACATGGTCAGTACAGCCTGTGCTAACCAAAAGGACCTACCAACCATGCCCTGACCTCACTGCCTAGCAATCCACTCAGCCTCCATCTGGGGCAGAGGGTGAGGGGAAGGCAGAAGAAAGGACATCACTCTCTGCAATGGCCACATACTCAGCCATAATGAGGGCTTTCCTCATCTGAGCTAGCTAGCATGTCCTGCCCCATGCTAAAGTTAAGCAGAAGAAGGAACACAATGGCAATGGCCACTGTGACCCCCAAATTTCAGCTCATCTTCCTCCCACAGGCAGGGATCCCACAGGCTTGGGTTAAATTAGATTAAATTGCCTTGACCTACTTGGGGCCCTGCCTTTCTGCGTCCAACCCAGGCCCTTGGGAAGCCCGGGAGGAGGTGGCAAACCTGCGATGGATGAAAAGGCCGATTCCCGCCAGTGATAGAAGCAAGACCAAGCCAACGGTCACACCGCCAATCATCGCCATGTTGGCCGATCCTTCCGTGGCTGTTGGGAAGAGACCAACTGATGAGAGAGCTCCCATCCTAAACCCTCCAGACACACCCCACTGCACTCAAAGCTCCCCTTAAGGACCCGAGAAGCCTGGGCACCAACAGCATGCTTGGTGCTCCTACCTTCAAGTTTTCTAAGGATTTTTTTTTTTAATTCAAAAACAAAATCTCCCCTCCCCCGCCTTCATAATTTTCCCTTCCAAGATTCTCCTACTCTACCCCAACTCCACACCTTTTCTTCTCTTTAAGAAACAAAGGGGCTGGAAAGATGGCTCAGTGGTTAAGAGCACTGGCTGCTCATCCAGAGGACCAGGGTTCAATTCCCATCACATACAGGCAGCTCACAACCGTGTGTAACTACAGTTCTAGGGGATCCAACACCCTCACGTAGACATGAATGTGGACAAAATACCAATGTGCATAAAATACAATTAAAGAAACAAACAAACTCACAAAGAAACAAAAACAAGAAACACCCTATAAAAACAAAAAAATGGGAACCAAAATATACAAGTAAAAGACCAGTAAGACAAATAGATTTTCTTCCTTTTTTTTTTTTTTTTTTTTGGTTTTTCGAGACAGGGTTTCTCTGTAGCTTTGGATCCTATCCTGGAACTCGCTCTGTAGACCAGGCTGGCCTCGAACTCACAGAGATCGCCTGCCTCTGCCTCCCAAGTGCTGGGATTAAAAGCACATGCGCTGCCATCACCCAGTGATTGATTTATTTTTAATTGTGTGTGTGTTGGTATATGTGTACACGTGAGTGAAGACGCCTGGCACTGGAATTACAGGTGGCTGAGAGCTGACATGAATGCTGGGAACTTGGGTTTGTGCAGGAGTACAAGGAGTACTCCATCTTAACTGAGACCTTGCCGGACTCTCCTGGGGATATTAATTACTGTTTCACAGCCAGGCCGGAGGGGAGGATGCCCTGATGGCTCATGGAGGGTAAATTAATGACCCTAATCTTTAGATGTTTGTTTTTTAATTTTGTTTTATGTATGTATTTGTTTAAATATTTATTTAATGTTTGAGGCAGAATTGCTCATGTAGCCCAGGCTAGGCCCATCATGTACCGAGGATGACCTTAAACATCTGATCCTTCACAGGCATACACCAGGGGTTTATACACATGTGTGGGATTGAACCCGAAGCCTTGGGGATGCTAGGTAAGTACTCTACCAATTGAGCCATGCCACAGCCCAGAGCTAGCGCTTCCTTATGTAGGATTTGAACTCAGAACTATCAATGCCAGAACCACAGCCTCCCTTGACCTCTTAACACTGCCCTGAACACACATCCCTGTCCTACATCTGAGTCATAGTCCTGACCCTCCCCACACATGGCTAAGAGGAAGGGGCATTTCCAGACTCCCACACTTCCTCCCCAGAAATGTCCTACTTAGTTCAGGGTCCCTAGACCCGCCCACACCCTGCTTTCCTGACTTACACAGTGTCTGGAACTCATGCACCTTGCTGCCGGCGCCCTGGCCCTCCTGTGTCAGTGCCTGCACCTGCACTAGGTAGATAGTATCAGGAGCCAGATCATCCAGGGTCACGGAGAAGCCTTCCGTGCGACGCACATTGTAGCTGTTGGCATCCCCCTGTGGGTGGAGGTGGGTAGAAGAGCAGGCAGTGAAGATAGGGCAGGGCCTCACTAAAAGCCAAGGTCCCAGCCAGAAAGGTGGTTTCCTATGCTATCCAACCAGACAGATACACAAACCAAGGTGCAGAAGTACAAAAAGGGACTATGTGACCCCAGGACTGGCCGAATCCCAAACAGCCTGCTCTAACTGGCTCTGAGAACCCAAAACATTCTCTCTCCCCTACAATCCTCCCCTGTGCTGCCCTGGGAGACCTCTCCAGATGGCCGTGCACGGAGCATCTCCTTTGGCCCGGAGGACCCTCAGTTACCTTCTTGCGGTAGGTGACTTCATACTTCCACACGCGGCTCTGCTGTGGTACCGGGATGCTCCAGGTGACACTCAGTGAGGTGGTACTCCGGTCCTCAAGCCTCACCTTGGGGGGTTCTGGGCAGAAGAGGGTGGGAGGGGCGTGAGGAGGCAGGAAGGGGTGAAGGGTGGAGAGACCAAGTGCCAGCTGCCCTGCCCCCATGCTCTTCAGGTCCTGCCTTAGGTTCTTGGATTTCCAGTTACAGATCCTGTCTTGACTGAACCCAGAGGCTAGCCCATCAGAGGTGCCCCGGGGATTTTCACGAAACAAAGGGGGAAATAAATAACTAAGACACTAGCTGATGGCCACTGGATTGATTCAAACCAGGCAAGGCTTGAAAAGCCTTATCCGGTCTATTCTTTTTTGTGTGTGGTATACGTAGGAAGTCATGCGGGTGTGTGAACATGTGCATGTTGGAATGTATACATTATGTGTGTGTGTGTGTGTGCATACATGCTAAAGACAGAAACTGACATCAGGCATCTTCCTCAGGTCCCTCCACCTTTTTTTAGAAATTTATTTATTTTATGTGCATTGGTGTGAAGGTGTCAGATCCCCTGGAACTGGAGTTACACATGGTTATGAGCTGCCATTTGGTTGCTGGGAATTGAACCCAGGTCCTCTGGAAGAGCAGCCGGTGCTCTTAACCACTGAGCCATCTCTCTAGCCCCGAGACAGAGGATTTTACTGAGTCTGGAGTTCACTGATTCAGTTAGGCTCACTGATGAATGACCTTTAGGGATCTGTCCCATCCCCAGCACCCCGTGTTCAGATTCCAATGGCGCCCCCCATGGGGCCAGGTGTTTACATGAGTGCTGAGGAGTCAAACCCCACCCATGCCTATGCAGCAATAGCTTTCCTGACTGAGCCCACCTTTCTATTCCCCGATATAATATATGTTCAACAGCCTTCTACGTCTTTCTGAAAAAAGAAATAAATTTCCAGAGAAATAACTTGAAGTCCCGGGGCTAAGGATTCCAGAGACTGGGGCAGGTATGTGTGCATTCACATGTGGGCACATGCACATGTGTGTGTGAATATGTGCATGTGGAGGTCAAAGGTTGTCTTCCTCCATCGCTTTCCGCTTTAGATTTTCAGGCAGAAGTCTGTTAGTGAACCCCGCCCTGGCTTTATCAGCTGGGATTTCCCTGTCTCTATCTGTGTGGGTGCAAGGGATCCATGCCCCTATGAGGTGCAGTCCTCATGTCTAAGCAGCAAGCACTATCCTCCCCTGTTCTTCCTTTGCCTCACATGGGCCTTGAACTCACTATGTAGCTGAGAATGACCTTGAACTCCTGACTTTTCTGCCCCAACTTTCAAAACACATCTTGGGATTATAGGCATATGCCATCATGCCTGGCGGGAATCTTACTATATATCTCTAGCTATCCTGGCACCCAATCCATAGACCAGGCTAGCCTCAAACTCCTAGAGATCGTTTACCTGCCTGTCTCCTAAGTGCTGGTATTAAAGGTGTGCCACCACACCCAAGAAGGCTCTTAGCCACTTATTGTTACCTCTTGAACACAGCTGAGTCGTGGGTGTCTGTTTTCAAGTCCCACCCAGGCAGGTCCCCCCGGAATGTCATGACCCATTACTGCCCCTCGGCTCACCTGTCTGGTTAATGCTGACACTGGCTGTGCGGAAGCTTCGGCTAGTCACCAGGCCCGAGACGCCGTTGCGGGCCTCAACAGCAAAGGTGTAGTTCATGTGTGGCTCGAGGTCACTGACTGTCACGCTTGTGCGGGTCAGGGCATGAGGAGGTTCTGAATAGCGCACGCTGGCCTCGCAGGGCCCGCACTCGCCAGTCTCGGGCCAGCACTGTTCGCAGGTGACGCTGTAGACAATGTCCTTGCGGCCCCCGGTGTCCTGGGGGGGTGTCCAACGCAGTTCTACTTTGGCACCCATGCCGATGGCCGTGAGGTAATGGGGGGCGGAAGGGGGACCTGTCAAAAGACTGGCGGTCAAAGGGGCTGTCCCCTCACTCAGCCACCCCTTCCTGGATCTCCACAAGACTCACGTGTGCAGGGCATGGACAGTGGGTCCTCAGGTGCCCTGAAATAGCCTTCTTCACATTGGCAGGAGGTGGCACCCTCGGCTGATGGCAAGGTATGCTCTGGACACTCCAGGCAAGGGCTCTCGGACACCTCAGACTTGAAGAATCCTGGTGAGCAGGCTGAGAGGGACAAGGGCAGACATGAGGTCAGTTACGTATGTCCTTCCCCAGCCGTGTTCTTATTGACATCACACCCAAGGCCAGTGCCTGCTGGGCACAAAAATAACCTGTCCCAAATGCCCCAAACCCTGGGACATGTGATGCCAGCTGCCTCTTGCAAGAAGTGTCACACCTCAAAGCCTAGCACCGGAGGGTCACAGCTTGTCCTCCAACCTGATTCGTGCAGAGTGGCTCGGCAGGATCTCTCTGGTGCACAGCAGATGTGAAATGACCAGGGTGGAGACTGTAGCTGTGCACCTCCGCCCTGACTAACCAGCTGGCCTTCCTCGGTCAGGATGCCCCCTGCCAAGGCTCCTCTACCGTACGCCTCCATCTCTTTCCTGTTCCGGGGCTGGACTCCAAGAGGCAGGAAAGGCCAGGCCCAGCTTTCCCTGGATTCGTTTCCAAAGCCATGTCATTTCTTCTCTCGGGGGGCCGCCGGGAAGTGGCCTTTCCTCCTTTAGTGGTCCATCCTGGACCAGCTGGCTAGGGACTCAGGCACTTGACTCTGGGGGCTTCCTCCCAACACCTTACCCTGCTCTCTGCCCCAAGCCCTTTCCTGGCCTAAAGGCAGGAAGCTGCTCAGACACGAGGGTCACTTCACAGGGCTCACCAGAGATTGGGTGGCTTCGGGAGCAGCCTGAGTACTGTCCCAGGGGACCTCCTTTTCAACCCCGCATGCCCCTTTTCGCTTTTTCTGCAGGGAGGGTCGTGCATCAGTCACTCACTGGCCATCTTCCTTTGCCCGGCCCACATAGTTCGCAGACCCAAGGTGAAAACTAAGCGTGAATTACAGAAAACTACAGCGAAGTGACTGGCAGAGGTAAAAGATGGCGGCCGGACACCTGAGGCGCCACAGAGGGGATACTTCAGCTGGGGTTTAACAGCTGTGTAGAAGTTCAACATGGCCAAGTAGGATATCAGGGTGGGCAAGAGCTTGCCATATCCAAGGTATGAGCAGCCTTCTAGGTACAAACAGAAGGAACTGTAGCAATAATACAGTGGGAGAAAGGCCTTGAATGTCATGCAAAGAAGTTCAGATTTTATCCTGAGAGGCACATTGCACTGTGGGAGGAAGAAAATTCCTGGACAAAGGTTGCCTGATACAGGGCAGCCCTGGCCCCAAGGCCTGAGAACCTCACCAACCCCCATCCCGGGAAGCCAATTCAAGTCTCCTGCCAGGCTGGAGAGCATAGCCCAGCTCTCCTTGGGCAACAGAGCAGAGGTAGGAAGGGAGATGGGATTGATGGCAGGACTGTCAAGAGCAAGCCTGTGCCCTGCATTTGCTAGAAGGCAGAGAGACAACATCCTAATTCTTTGTGGTTCCTTGAGGTACCCAGGCTGGCCCAGCCATTGCTCGCGTGCGCGCACACACACAAACTTGGGCACCTATTTTGAGAAGGGATTTAATTTGGAACCAAATAGCAAGACAAAGGTAGCCAGGACCAGCTCTTAACCTGAACAAAGACTGAGTTTCCTACGGATGAAGCTTGACTTGGTGCTGGACTTGACACGATTCAGTCCTCAAGGTAAGCCTTTACATGTGGGCGTGGCTAGCATTCACCCCATTCTGCAGTTAAGAAAACCGAGGCCCTGATGGGTCAATTTGCTCAAGGTCTCCAAGCTGAAAGATAAAGGGAGGAGTTAAGCGCCTCCCCTGTCATCCCTTTCTGTTCCCAGGGACAGGTCAATTTGGAACAAAGTTCAGGGCTGTGCAAGCCTGGTGCAAGCCATGAGGCCTGATGACCTGCTTGGTAAAGTCCCGACTATAGCCAGAGCAGTTTGGAGAGGAGCGCCAAACACTACCCCAGTGGGCTATGGGTTAGCTACAGTCACCTCTTCCAAGCTGCAAAGCCTCCTCGTGTGTTTGGGAGAGTGTGTCTCTGGCCTCGCTCCTGTTACATAGCTGTTACAATACAAAAATAGCTCCTCTCTCCTTCCTTCAACTTTCACACAAAAATGAGACGCCAGAACGCCAGGCCCTGCTGATCCCAGTTTTCATTCCCCAGTGCTCTCACTTAAACCCAGAGACGCCTGCGTGTGAGTAAGTGTTGGTTCTCTGGGGACCAAGGTCAGAGGACTCGGGAGATGGAGGGTCCAGCCCCCAAATCACAATTGCCTGGGACCCAGCCCTGGTGCTCAGTGTGGTCACAAAGGCATGAGCCACCTGCCAACCCTCATGTCCCTGCTCCCCACCATCTCATGCCAGAGAGGAAGTGGGGGAAGATATGGGCTCTATTCTTCGGCCCCAGAGCCTGGGGGTGGCCTGCCTGCCGGCAGGAAAAAGGGAATTTGGAGAGATTTCCGCTGCGGATGTACCAGATAATGCACGAGAGGCGGCGTCCACAGGGCATGCGCCTGCCTGCCGAAAAGGCACTACCCCCTCCTCCTCCAACCACAGGGCCCTGGGGCACCCCTGGCTGGGCCCTGCCTGCCAGAGTTTGCAAGTGTCTATCTAGAGAGTCCCAGAACACATCCAGCAGGAAGACCATTAGGACCCTCCGAATTGCTTGCCTTTCCCAGCTTCCAGGGCAACAACAAGGGCCTCACACACACAAACACACCCACCACACCGAGGACCCACTGCCAATAGCCAGCCAGCTAAACTCCTCTGACACCTTCACCAACTGTTCAGTTTCAGGCTCCCTGGTGCTCCAACAGGGCATCTATTACTCAGGTTCAAGTTTACCAAACAGAGACAAGCCCAACCTACGTGTCTGGCACGATGTTGGGAACTGGGATACGGTGGTGTGACCGACAGATTAGCATCTTTTCAGCTCCAGGGGAATTCACAGCCTAGCTTTTATGCCTCATTTGAAATTATCTGTGCACATAGGAGGATCTCTCTCTCCCCCTTCCCTCCCTCCTCTCTGAGACAGGAGTAGGAGTGGAGTCTGGTCTATCTGCTCCCATATGTGGCTCAGAAAGGCCTGATGCGATGGAGGGGCTTGAACAAATGCAGAGACGGATGAATGAAGGGGTGGATGAATGAATGAAGGGATGGATGAATGAATGAAGAAACGAAGGAGTGAATGAATGGCAAACTCACCATGCACAATGAAACATGCCAAGGGCTGCAGAAGTGAGTGGCGTTTCAGCCCCTCGGGGACGCCATCTACTTGGACACCCACCTGGGGCACCTGCAGAGTGTATCTCTGGCCCCAATTGCCTGGCAGGCCTGGGCCACTCCAAGCCCCAGAACTAGGGCACAAGCGCTGTAGCTAGGGCTGTACCCTGGTTTTTCCAGTTCTTGATACCCGCCCCTCAGGTGGCAGTACAGGGTGACTCAGGGACAGACGCCCTCTGTGTGGCGCTAATCCAGCTCCTTGTGGAGCCCCTCCCCAGGCTCAGCCTCCCCCCAGGCTTCGGGCAGTGAGGTCGTGAGGTCAAGAGGTCAGCCCTGGTGGCAATCATCCTTCCCAAGCCAGGGACAGCTGGCGACCAGAATGCTACCTCACTACCCCAGTCCTCTGCAGGGAGCCTGGACTTTGCCCCCTGACGGTGAATTTGACCTGTGAGTTACTGACCCAGGGCAAGGAGGGTGCTCCCAACAGGCCCTGTGGTACCTACAGAAAAGGGGAACCCCATTCCCGGTTCTCAGCGTGGGCCCTGCTCCTCTCACAAGGACCCCGGGAGTCATCCGTGGGCATATTTGCCACCCAGCAGGTAAGTGCTCCCCTCTGCCCACCCAGCTCTCCTACCTCCAGTCTTTATCTTGTTTGGCTTTCTCTGCCTGCCTCCTTCCTTCAGGGGACCCGCTTACCTCCTTACCTCTGGTAACTAGGGAGGGGCCAAGCCTGCTTGGCAGGGCTACTGGGGTCTAGCCTTGCTCTTGGGAGCATAGGGGTGAGGCTGGGGGATTGTTGCCACAACCCTTACCCCCCAAAAAGTACAGAAATAAGACCTGGTATCATATACCAGGGGAGGCACAAGCCTGAGAGCCACGATCAAAGGCTCCTTAGAGCCCCCACCCCCACCACGGTCCAAGGTCGCTGCTGCGGGCCCTGGGCTGGGAGTCCCTTCTCTCTCACCATTCACAGTAATCACAGGTACAGCTCAAACTGAGCTGACCAAGAAAGTGACAGCTTCTAGGATCCGATCACAAGGGGGTCCCTGACAGCCACTTGCAGATAGTGAGGAAAAAACCCAAAGGGGTTCTGCCATAGTCACTCGGCTCCACAGGCAAGAGGAAACAGAGTATGCCATTTCTCCTCTGGGCCTCGATCTCCTCATCTATAAAAGGGGAGGGTCCTCATCCTCTCTGGGTGCTGTGCAGACTACAGAACTTGGCTGTGAAATATTTATTCTGGTATCTGGAATAAAGTACCCCTATATATGAAAGTGGGGTCATGAAACTGGAGCCAGGCAGGGACATCCCCCAGAAGCCAGCCTTCCAGCTGCTGGCCACCTGCTCACCTGGCCTCGGTCTCCCTGAGCAGAGGCAAGGCGCCAGTCGGGGGCCCTGCAGAAGCCAACACAGGAAGCATAGACAAAGCAGCCCCCAGGGAGATGGCAGTCAGTCTGAGTGACTCCACTGTCCCCTAGACAGGGCTGGAGGGGGGCTGGCTCATTCCTGACATAGCTCTGGGTAGTTGTGGCCGGGCAGCATGCCCACCTGTCCACACTGGGCACCTGGAAGGACTCCCCCCTTTCCTCTGACCACTTAACTCCTTCCTGGCTAGTTCCAGCCTTCTGGGGGAGGGAACCCCCAGGAAAAACAGATTCACAGCCTAATGACTCTGGAAATGACCTTGACAAGGTGCAGGCCGGCCTTGGGACACCACGGCCACTCTCATCAGTAAAAGCTGTAACAGAAGCACCTGGGGTTACAGCTTGAAGAGAGCAAACAGGTTGGAAAGACCCTGTACCCTCACCCATGTCCCCAACACACAATGGCCCTCTAGTCACCCCACCCCTCCCTCTGATGGAGCCCCAGCCCCGGTGCCAAGACCTGCCATCCCAGAACTGCCCAGCAAGCCCATGTCAGTGCCAAGAGCTGAGTCAGGGATTCCACAGGATCTGGTCACTTCCTGTCCCACTTCCTGACCTATGGCAGCCTGGGTACTATTGTGCACCATGGTTTAAACACTGACATGGCTGTGTGATTCCATATAATTCTCTGGGCCTCAGTTTCCTCATCTATTCAATGGAACCCCAGCCTCATGGAAGGGACATATGGACTCGGGGAGACCAATTCTGCAGAGCACGCTGTCATTGACCCCCTCAGTGCCACGGTCACAAGCTGCCAGGAAGAACGGAGAAGAAAGAATTTTGAAACTGTGTTCATCATGATTGCCTTAGTGCACTTGCACCATGGCACACGCGCGCTCTCCCCCTCCTTCCACCTGGGTTTGGAGAATTGAACACTGGCATGGCAAGACTCTTTCCCTGCTAGGAAGAGGTGCAAAGGGGACAGAGCCAGGGCTGTGGGTGGCTGGCACAGAGAGGGCCTTGCCAGCTAAGTCAAGTGTCCCTCTTGGGAACTGGTCCTCCTGCTGGGCTGACTCCTGGGGTGGAGGGTGGGGGGGGAGGGATTGGCGATTCTTTATGAACAAAGCCAAGAACCCTGAACCCCAAGAGAAGGGAGCTGCCCCACTTCATGAAGGACCCCCCCAGCCCCACTTATCTCTGCAGGGTCTGAATCACCAGGGTGGAAAGTTTTCAACCTCCCCTCCTCCACACCCGCATTCTTGTGTTAGAATGTCATGGGGGAGGAGCTCCTGGGCCCACTCATCCCGACCAGCCCCCTCCCCCCTCCCCACGCACCCATGGTCATTGTCTGAAGCTGAGAGCATGCATCTGAGGTCACCTAAGCGGGGCCCACCTAGGGACGGGGCCTCACTCGGCAGAGGGCAGCTGGGAAGAGAGGAAGGGCGATGGAGCAAGGCTCAAGGGAAACCCCTCACGCAGGGGCTTAGGCACTGTGTTGTGCCTTGGAGCTACACAGACCATCTATTAGACAGGGCTTGAGGGCTTCCAGCCTCCTTCATGGCAAGCTAGGTCCACAGGTGGAGGCGATTACCCCCCCATTTTTCCTCAAAGGAAAGCTGAGGCCAGAGATGAGCAGGGACCTAGCCAGCTAAGGTCATCCGTGGCAGGTATGCACACCTGCAAGACACATACGTAAGGCCCTAGCCCCCAATTTCTCAACACTAAGCTTATCTCTGCAAAAGCAGCTCCCAGGGACAGGCCTTCCAAAGGTCAGCTGCATTCCACACGTGCTCTGCCCAGTCACTTCCAGAGCCATCCACTGCAAACCCTCTATGGTTGTATGTTTCCGCTGTCACAGGCCCTGGCTGTCACCACAGCTTCCCATGTGTGAGCTCATTACTGCCCAGGCCTGTTCCCAGAGAGTCACCTAAACAGGGGCCTTTGCAATCTCAATAGTCATCAATAAACCCCAACAGAGGATCTGGGTCTGTGGTTCCATTGAGAGCCGATCGCATCCCACTTCATGGCTTCTCAAATGCACTCCAGGTGATTCCAGCATACCCTGGATCCGGATTCAACAAACTATTTGAGGAGAAGCTGAAGCCCGGAAAGGTTGAACAACTTGCCTGAGGCCACACAGCATGAGAATCAGAAATAGTTCCTGGGAACAGACTGCAGAGCCCCGGCAGAACAGGAACTAGTCATGGGATGAATCAAAAAAAAATAAATAACAGCCACACTTACAGGTATGTGTGTGTTAGGCACTTTACGAGCATGAGGTCATGTGATTGCCACAACTAACCCCCCCCAGATAGATACTATGACCCTCTCTACAGATGATGAAACTCGGGCGGGGGGGGGTGGGGAAATGAAGGAAACGATGAAACTGGAAGGTCTGGGAACTGGGACCTAAGCCATTGTCCTCCTAGCCCTACAGCCCTCATGCTAGGTCTGCAGGTGGAGGCGGCTTCCAGTTACAGGGCAATCGCGCATCAGAGCAGCGACCTCCCCACCAGCACGGCCTCCCACCACAGTATGATTTCCCTGCCACCCCAGGAACCTCCACTCACCTTGGCAGGCATCCGCAACCTTCTCATAGCCCGCCTGGCACAGGCACTGCCCAATAGGCACCAGCCACTCGCCATTCACCGTGCAGTGCATGAGAGGCTCCTCGCCCCCATACGGCACCACGGCATGGTCCACGCAGGTACCAGCCACAGTGGCCAGGGGATGAGCCTCGGAGACGGCCACGGCGATCGTCTCGGGGAAGCGAGCCAGGCTCTGCAGCATCTCGGGACACTTCTTGTAGTAGACACGGACGGAGAGTAACGCCACACAGGCGCCGATGTCCTGGAAGGCCAGGTAGAAGCCCTTCCGGGTGAGCGGCCCCACGATGCGCTCCTCCACGTTCAGCTTGACATTGCGAGCCTCAAAGTCGCTGCTGACTGTGATCTCATCGGGGGCTATGGTGTCGATTTTAGTGAACTGGCGCTTCTGGAAGTTGGTGCCATAGTCCACATCCGACTCGGCGTAGTAGAGGTTGAAGGTCTCTTTGCAGGAGCTGGCGCCTCCCGGGAAGCTGTTGCAGTCGCGCACGGTGAACTTGAGCTCAATGAAGATGCGCTCAGCTTCCTCCCGATACACCCAGTTGGTACGGAGCCAATTGTCCTGGTCACCAGACACCACATTGCAGACGGAGTACATGTAGATGGGCATGTCATCCATGATATTCTGCATTAAGTCCCACTGTGTGTGCGGAACACGTGAGGGTCAGTGGGGGAGGGTACAGTTTTTCCCCTTTCCCATATTTTACTTTCTTCGTTCTATTGAGACAGTATCTCACGTAGCTCAAGCTGGCTTCGAACTCACTATGTCATGAGGGGATGACTCTGAACATCTTGTCTCCTGCCTCCACACCTGACTCCTGGCTTTTATGCCCCTCATTCTACAGGGAAGGGAAATGAGACCTGGAGAGATGCAGCCACAAAATAACTGAGCCAAGACCCAACTGTAGGTCTTTCTGGTCCTAATGTTTGGGTACTGAGTCTCCCCATCAGTGGGCATGGGATGGAGTCTGGGGCATTCTCATCATTGGAACTCCCTAAACCCCATCTATAGAACGGGAGCAGTATCCTCTGCCTCATGAGAGGGTGAATGACAAAATGCCTACAAAACACGAAACACAGCACATGGCATGTGGGCGACAACCATATTGAAACAGCTGGCATGGTGCCATTGTGGCTAGGGTCATCGCTGTGGGCCGTGTGTGGTGATCCTCCAGGGCCTGGAGTTGGGCAGTTTGTGCTTACAATCTAGCTGAGGAATGTCCAGCATGTCTGGATGGGGCTGGGTACCCCCCAGGATCACCATGTCCCCTTTTATCACTGGGGACTTGGCATATGGTAACACAAGCCTGGCTCCCAGGGTTGTATTCTGAACTCTTCAGCATGGGAGCAGCAACTGACTCAGCTCTGAATCCCCAGGGCCTCTCTGCCATTGAGTAGGTACTTAGGGAGGTCCCAGATGAATGAAATATGTGAACAAATGAATGAGAAAAAAAATTCAGTGAATGCAAGTAAAGGGAACAAAAAAAGAGACCTGGCCTGCCCTGCCCTGTGTGACATTGGCCAAGACCCACATGCCCCCAGGGCTCAGTTTCCTTCTGTAGGTAATGACCGGGTTGGATGAGGCTATCTGCCTCCAACTGGACATTCCAGGGTCCTGAAATGTCTGTTCCAAACTCTACTTCAGACCTCACTGGCGCCATGACTCGGGATAGATGCAAGTCCGTCAGATCTGGCCAGCTGTAGGAACTGTCCCTAGAGTTCTCCAGGGTCACACCCCTCTCCCTGGCTCAGAGCCCCAGAACCAACTTAACATGGGTACGTGGCACGCAAGGGAAACTAAGGCCCAAAACAGAGAGCAGTATCTTCCACAAAGCTCCCCTGCCTCTGACTCAGCAGTGGCAGTCAGAGCAAGAACACCATAAAGCAGAGCAGAAAGGGAGATGTCCCCAGTGGGAGGGAGACAGGGTAGGAGGGACAGAGAAAGGGGCCCCAGGCAGGAAGGGAGTTAGGGTCCCTTATCTATCCTTCACTCTTCACCTCCTGTGCTAAGACCTCCACAACAGGGCAGCCTTTAACCCTTCCCTCCCAAGAGGCAAGTAGAGCCATGAGCCCCTCTGGAACATCTGTTGAGCCAGGGTCTTCAGCTGTCTCCCTGCGAGGCCACCTAAGGTCCCTTCCTTCCTGCCTAGATCTCGTCTGCCCTAGCCTGGGTCCCTGACTCAGTCCTGTGTGGTCAAACAGTTCGAGGTTTCGTGGAGATGAACTGTCTGATCCAAGATCCCATTTTCCGTCCCTCCTGGGACTTGCAGCCCCCCTTCCCACCCACCCTCAGCTCTGGAACTTTACTTACCCCTTTGCCATAGGGGTGTGTGAGCCAGCCAAGCTCCCCTTTCATTGCTGCGAAGTCCAACAAAACAACTGTAGGGAAGACGGGGAAAGGGCTGATGAACCGGGCTTTCCCAGGAGCGACACAGCAGGTCCAGTGGCGGCGGCGGTAGTGATGGTTGTGTGTGTGCGTGTCCGCAACCCCAACCCCAGGAGGCTACACATGATTTGAGCTGGGTAGAGGTGGGACCCATGCCGTACTGGCGCTGGTCACAAGGGTTTCAGCTATGTCTCCTAAGCTCCCAGCTGGGGCAGGGCATTGCTCAGCCCTGCAGGACAGCAGCTGGTCAGTGTGCTGGGGTGAACAGAATAAAACGATACCCCAATGCCCCATCTGCTTCCTCGAACAAGGGGACACTTCACACGGGGCACAGAGAACAGGACTGTCGGCTTCTGCCACATCCCCCTGGCATAGAACACCCTGACCCAAACCAGGCCACCCAGCACACACGGTAGCAGTGGGTAATAGGCGCTGACATGCTCCGTGAGAAAGGGATGTTGGCCAGCCTTTTGTGGTGGCACGCAGCTTTAATCCCAGCGCTCCAGGGCAGAGGCAGATGGATGTCTAGGAGTTCTCAACCACGCTGAGCTACATACTGAGTTTTAGGCCAGCAAGACTACATGGTCAGAAGGAAAAGAGAAAAGAAAGAAAGGGAGGTTAACAAGAGGATCTGACGGAACTGAGTAGCCTGGAAATGGGTCTTCCCACCACAGTCACTGGCATGGAGGTCTCAGCGACGGGCCCAAAGCCATCTCTGGCCAGGTCTCCTCCCGGGAAAAGCCATTCTTAGCCCTGGCATAAGTATTTGTGGGGGGAATGACAGATGGGAATCCCCATAGGGGACTTTCCAGGCCCAGAGGGACCATAGGTGACAAGACCACACTATCTTCCCCCAAGAGGCTTTTGGAAGGAGGCTGGAGAGATAGCTTGGTGATTAAGGGGACCCATGTTCAATTCCCAGCACCCATATGGCAGCTCAGAACTGTCTGTAACTCCACTTCCAAGGGATCTGACTCCGTCACAAAGACACACATGCAGGCAAAACACCAACGCACATAAAGTAAAGATAATTTTTTTTTTTTTTTGGTATTTAAAAAGGGAGGCATCTGGGCAGAGGGAGGTTCTGCCAGGGGCTTCCCAGCACCTGGCCTGGCCCTCTGGCTCCTTCCACAGGCCACGCCTACTTCTCTGCCAGGTGCAGCAGCCAAGGCCCAAGATCTGTTTCTCCTACATTTCCAAGTAAAGGCTAAGTCATGACACCCTCCCTAGAGAGCAGGGTATTGGGGAAACTGAGGCTTTGGACCCATGCAAGAGCCCCAGATTCAGAAGCCAAGGAGCTATGGTAGAGGAAGCAGGAACTGCAAAGTTATTGTTTTCATGGGCAGGGTACCTTGAAGATCTGGTCTCAGAAGTGACACTCCTCCACACCAAGATCTAGGAGAACGGAGAACCTTGGGGAAAAACTGAGACAGACTGGGGTTCCACATAGAGGGAGTGAGGGGAGGAGTCAAGGCCCTAGTGAGAGGTACTACCAACCTGACCCTGGCCTCAGCCACCCTAGGAAGGCTCTGGCAGCCCAGACAAGGAAGGGGAAGTCTGAAGTGGCCAAGGCTCCACATCCCACAGCAGGTTCTAAGTTGGAGAGAGTGGAAGGTCAGGTGGGTATTTGTTCAGACATGCCTGGGGCCTAACCTTGGGAAACTCACTAACCCCACAGGAATGGTGCTGGGGGTTCCTGACTCCTGCTGGGTGGGTAGGAAGATGAAGGAGAGGGCTGTTCTCAGTAAATCTAACGCATAGCAGACACACACACACACACACACACACACACACACATACACCCAAGCAGTGGAGAAACTTCAAGACAAGACCCCTTGGGGAAGGGACTTTGAAGGGTTAACCTAACAGGAGGGTCAGCCCAAGCCTGGATCTAGAAACATCGCCAGGTTCAATCTGAGAAAAAAGAAGGGCTTCACACATCCCAAGGGCTGCCAGCCACAGCCCCCTCCCAGGGAAATTCCCTAGAGCCATCGATCAGGAACAGGAGAGCCCAGCTGTCCCTCTGACCTGACAGAGCCCCTGGGCTCTGATAATCAGAGGTTCTGACTTATAGGAAGCAGGAAGCTTGGGAGCCCCTTGGCATGACCCTCTCAGGGTTTCACCAAAAGGTTGCCTTTGATGGAGTACCCCATAAGTCCTCTGTCCCTTAAGAGACAGTGGGGAGGAAGGGATTTACTGCCATAGGCTACCTTTGTGGGCTACATGACCTTATGAGCTTTCCCACAATGCAATGTCCCCCTTGCCACCTTCCTGCTAACCTCATCCCTCTTTACCCAAGATCAGCTTACACCTAAAAAGGGGGTGGAGGGGTGGGGAGACCAGAGACTCCAGATGCAAACAGGCATGGGGCAGGGAGGCAGGCAAGGCCCTCGTTGAGCTAAGAAACCCAGCCCTTTCCAGGCCTGTGCCTCTAACCCCAATCCATCCGAGTCAGTGGTGAAAAGTTCTGGCTGGAGAAGACAGCTGGATAGGTGGGTCAGACCCGCCTGTGCAGAGGGCCCTGGCTAACTAGTGGTGGGGCTCCCCCACTCTCTCTGTAAAGAAGGACTGAGGCAGTGAGATGGTTGGTTCAGCAGGTAAAGCCACTTGTCTGTCACCTGAGTTCCAATCCCAGAACCCACATGGTGGAGAGAACCAATTCCTCCTGAAAGTCTGAGTTCCACACTCGTACACTGACATTCACACACACACACACACACACACACACACACTGTAATAAAGTAAAAGTTACTATAGAGGGGCAAATTCAGCAGCTGTCGAGACCCTAACTGGTTCCCTCTGGGTTTCCAAATTCATCAAAGAACGGTAGAAGAGGAAGCACAGCTGTGTTGAGGCTAGAAACCAGACAGATCATACCTGCCCGCAGTTCCCCCAACCCGAAGTGAAACCAGCTGGGTCACAACCCCCCTCCCTAACCCCCTATCACACAAGCATTGGGACTCCGGAGCCTAGACAAGAATTTTCCACAACCACAGGGCAATATGCACCCTTTTCCTCCTCCATCCCATGCAAACGGGATTAATCACAATGGCCGGGATGGGGAGGACAGATGCACCGGGAGGGAGGCACAAGTACAAGATTGTTTAAGGCTTCCCTGCTGGGGGCTGGGGGGTCAGGAGCCCGCATAGCAAAGCAGGCGTCTAATCCTCAACTCTGTGGCAGCCCAGGAAAGGCCTGTAGCAATTCCAGCTGTCTCTCCCTTCTCCTCAACCACAGTTCCCAGGAAGAGAGAGCCAATAACCGAATCGGGGAAGGGGGGGCATGAGGGTCGCAGATGCCCTGCCCTGCCCTGCCCTGCCCTGTCCTGCCCTGCAGGACACACATAGACAAAAAGAACTTCCCGGGGTGAGCGGCTTTGTCTGTCCTTGGGATGGGGCCAGGATGTGACTGACACCCCTTCACCTCAAACTCCCCACCCCCCTAGAGCTCCAAACTGGCCTTTTACCCTCCCAACGTGGAAGGCGAAAAGAATTAGGGAACTTCTCACCCACCAGGGTTTCCTCCACGCTTCCCCTGCTGAAGCCGACAGAAGCCGCGCTATGTCCAAAAGCAGGGAAAAGTTTTCGCTGAGGGAAACGGAAGCCAGCTCCGGCTGGGTGGACAGGAAGATCCTCGGCCAAGGGCAGGGAAGGAATCCCCATCCTCTCGGAGACCCTAGCTGAGGGGCAACGCCCCCACGCACACCCCAGGCAGCGCCTTGGGCAAAGACAAAGTCTGCGGCCCCCTCACCTTGCGTGGCTCCCTCCGGGACGTTGGGGCGGGGGCAGGTGATTCACTTCCCACCTCCAGGTGCCCGGGCTCCCGGTGGCCCCGAGATGACGGCTCTACGTCGAAGGAGGCCGCAACCCCACCTGCCGCATTTCCTCCTTCTGAGTCACCCCTTGCTCAGTACACTTGACTTTGGGACTTCCTGTCCTCGCTCCTGCCCCTTAACCTGTCTCCCGAACCTAGGAGTGCGGCTTGGCAAGGAGGAAGGGTGTGCGTGGTCAGGGCTAACCCCAGGCGCTTCTTATGGCCTCTGAGACCCGAGAGAAAACAGGGGACAGAGAAACCATCTTGGGTCAGGCCGCCGAGAAGCCCCCTCCCCAAACAAGCGGGGGACTGCACCCAAATGCCTTCCGCACGAAATCAGGGCGGATGAGTTAAGCAAACTAGGGTTACTAAGAAGCTGATCGCCCTGAAAAGTCCACTTAGAAGCCTTCTTTCCTCCGAGGGACCCCGCGCGCCCTGCGGGGGTCGCGTTCCAGAAGCCGCCGCCGGGCTGCAACCGCATGGCGGGCGCCGCATCCCATTTTCAGCGGCCTCCGAGCCCTGCGTGCCCCAGTCTACATCTCTTAGTTCCAGAGAGCCTGGAGTCCCAGGAGAGGGTCCCCAAGATCGTCCCCGGCAGCAGCCCGCGAGCCCCACCGAACTCAGCGCGCCGAGACCCAAGCAGCCACAAGTTAGTTTCCAAAGGTACGTCCGGGAGAGAAGCGTGGGGCTCCAGTGCCCGGGGTCCCGTGGCCCGAGGTCCCTGCTGGCTGCAGCCACCGCGCAGACACTCACCTTCTTTTCCCTGTGCCGCCGCGGCCGCCAGCGCGCAACCCCACAGCAGCGCGAGGCAGAAGCCGGTTGCCCGGAGCTCCATGCCGCGCCTCTCGCTCCCCGCAATCTCTGCTGTCCGCACGCCGGCCTCTGTGTCCCGCTCCTGCCCGCTTGCCCGCCCGCCCGCCCCGGACAACTTCTTCCCCTCCTGCCTCAAGATCTTAATGGAAGTTGGGTGAGAACCCGCTCCTGTTCATTCATGTCCCTCGCTGACGTCACCGAAACCACGCCCTCAGGAATGTCTTTTAAAGGGGCCGGGCTGACACCCAGACTGGAGGGCGGGGAAGTGAGAGGGAAGTTGGGGTGGGGGGAAGGCAGGGATTTGGGGAGGATTGTAGGGGGCCTGTGCACCGGCTGGCGTCTCCGCAGCCCCAAACCTTGAGGAATTTGCGCGCTGCAAAGCGCCTCCAGTGGTTAGTCCCCGGGGATCTGATCTCTAAGCCCAAATGTGCGGAATGAATCTGCGCTGAGCTTTTTCTCCTCTCGCCTTTTGCCCTTGGGCTTCAAGACATGGGAAGAAATGAGTTGTAAATCAAAGACATAAAAGCCTCCTTAGCAACACGCCTGGAGAAGGACTCCTGATAACACACACACACACACACACACACACACACACACACGAGAGAGAGAGAGAGAGAGAGAGAGAGAGAGAGAGAGAGAGAGAGAGAGTTCCTGAGACCTCCAGAAGATATGCCTCATCAAGGAAGGTCCTCTAAGCCTAGTGCCAACAACAGTGCCTCTGGGAACAGTTGGAGTCAGACGTGCAGGTGCCTTCACAGCCACTTCAGAGTGGAGAGTTTAAACTTAGGCTCCAAAGCTTCCTAGGATGTACCCAAAGGTTGCACACCTCACCAGCTATAGAGGCAGGGTTTGACTCTGGATCTGCTCTGTTTTAACCACTGCTCCATTTGGGGACCCACCACACAACCTCATGGGTAACCCCTGACCTCTGCCTCTGAATCCCAACAGAGCGCCCTTGTCCCCTGATCCCTGGATGACAGAAATGAGATGGTATGCTTTGACTCTCTGGAGACGCTCGCCTCCCACCCACCCTTTCTCTGCCAAGGTTCCTCACATCTGAGTTCATCGCCTCTCTTGCCTAGCGTTAGTGAAACAAACGGGATGCGAGGTGAACTCAGCAGCCATCCCGGCCACCCACAACTGCCTGTTGCCCAGTTACCATTTGGCCAGTGCAAAGGAACAGCTGTAGCAGACTTGGTTCTCTGCGAACCTTTCTGCCCACTTTCTTGTCCCTGGCCTTCCTCTCCTCGACTCCCTGGCCCTGTTCATCCTGGCCCACACTATACTGCTCTGGTACCAGGTCCTCCAGGGGTCCTACCCACCAGTTTGGCCTTGGCGCCTGTTTTTTGAGAAGCGGGTCCAGACATCTCCCCTGAAGGGGGAGAGAAAGGGTTAATTACAGGTGTTGGGGTTAATTAAAGCCTTTGATCAGGATGATGAGAAGAGGAGCCTATGACTTCTGAGGATGTGGGCACTCTAGTGTCCTTGAGAATGGCTGAATGTGTCTGGGTGAGAATGTTTGAATGTAGAAGTACTGATAAATAGGAATGACGGTATAAGGGCTGGCTGTGGGGGAATTCATGAGTTCATTGTGTACAGTGTGTATGTCTGTCATTGCAAGCACGAATGTACATGCCAGTGTGTGCTTGAGTGTGAGAGAATCTGGGTGTGCCACACTTCAAGACAGTGGAGCACACCAGACTATGGAGGCAGCAATGAAAATCTAGACAAGTCTCCTTGTGCCTCTGAGCCTCCCTGTGCTCCTTGGCGACACTAAGAACTTGGGAGATTCACTGTGAAGATCAAATAAGGTCACGCATGGAAACCGCACAGACTGGGATGTGGAACGCGCTAGTCAAATCGCAGCTGTTATTACGGTTACATGCGGTTCAGCAAGAGGAAGTCATATCTGGGGAGGCAGGGAATGTGGTGTGCCAAGGCCTTGTGGATAGACACGCGCATGTGTACCTAGATGAGTGGCGCATGTGACTAGCACACACATGGCATGGGTAAGTGTTCTGTTGGACATGCTAGGCTGGGGACACTGTGGCTTCTGTTGACTTCCTGAAACTTGCTTTTACTTATGTGTTTTGATTTTATTTTTATATGTATGTGTTTTGGGTGCCTCTAAGGCCAGAACAGTGCGTAGGATCCTCTGGCGGTGGAGCTACAGGCAATTGTGAGCTGTAAGATGCATGTGCTTCGAACTAAACTCAGGTCCTCCGAAGAAGGTAATATTCTTAATTACCGAGCCATCTCTGCAGTCCCCTGATGTGACCGTTGAGGCAATGTCAGACAAGCCCAGGCTGTTCTGGAACTTACTATGTAGCTGAGGCTGGCCCTGAACTCCTGAGCCTCCTTCCTCTACCTCTCATGCTCTAGGTTCAGAGGTGTGCACCAACATATTCAGTCCTATGAGCTGGTGGTAAGACCATGCACGTGTGACATTCACAGGCTCTGAATTTTCAGTATGACACCAGAAAACATATTGTGGGCCAGGCATCATGGTGTGCACCTCTAATCCCAGTAACAGGGAGACAGAGGCAGGCGGATCTCTGGGAGTTTAAGGTCAGCCTGGTCGAGGGACGTAGAGAACTCCAGGACAGTCAGGGCTACCTACTGAGACCTGTCTTGAAAGAAAGAAGGAGGGAGGAAGGAAAACAGACATGGAAGACAGGACTGTTAGCAGAAAACAGACCGTGCCCTGCGTCCAGGTATTCATCAGAGACCTGTTGGTGAGCGAAGGAAGCTGTAAGGGAATAGGGTGTTGGCCAGTTCTCTGATGCACTGGCTTCTGTGTAGAGCTGTTCCTCTTCGTGCCATGTATGTGTTTAATGCATAGCCCACAAAGGTCGGGCCCCCCATGTTCCAGGGTGCTGGCAGGCCGCAACGTCAGGGCCTTATGCTGAGAGGTGTGTGCTGGAGTCAGGGGACTGAGCACAAGGCTATGTTTTCGCATTATAACATTATAACATGAGCAGAAGTTGGCGGGAAGACCTTTGCAGTGGCAGGAGGCAGGGGCTTTAGTCACCCATTTGCATTTGCGGTGGCACACCCTTCTCCCGGCTGGCTCTGTGTGAGGAGATGCTAAGGGGGAAGTTTCCCTAGTGAGTCTCATAAATTGGCCCTGGAACGTGGTATTTATTGCGGTGTAATCAGCTGTAATGAAGATGGAATTACCCTGTAAAGGCCCCGAGGAGCCCCGGGGGCCCGAGTGCCACTCCAGCGGACAAGGCTTCCAGGACAGGCAGGTGGAACCAGGGAGAGCGAGCATGCCAGCTCACCTGCTGGCTCAGGTGCCCACCTTTGCTTTGCTTCAAGCTAGGCACAAGCAGACCACCCACAAGAACGTGGATGCCTCGGTTTCCCCACCCAGCTTTGATCTCCATCTGCCTTTGGCTAAGAGCCAGATATAATCAAAAAAAAAAAAAAAGACCATTGGAGCCAACTGCACCTAAAGGCCTTACTGCATGCCAGGCTCAGTTCTAAGCACTTTGTCAAGCTGACCCCCATAAGGCGGACAATCCTGTTTCCATTGCGCAAGGGGAAGGAATGACCTCAGGGAAGTCGGAGATGTCACCTCAGCCAGTCTGGGCCCAGTACACAGTCCCCCACCTGCTATCCACAACCAGGATTTCCAGGCCAGTGTCCCCTTAGTGGCTTCCGGGGGGTGGGTCCTCTCCTATGTCCTCCTGGAACAATGAGGATCCTCAGCTGAGCCAAAGGAACTCTTTCTCAGATTCCTGCATCTCTAACAATCTCTCCAATCAGCCTGGATATCCCCCTGAGGCCTGGGTTGCCTGTGATGCATCTGTATTCCTGGAGCCAAGAGAGATACGGCCTGCATGCGGGAGTTAATCCACAGCTGCTCATGTCTGATGGTGAACTCACCCTGTAGTCCCAGGCTGACCTCAAACTCAGAGATCTGCCTGCCTAGGCCTCCCAAGTGCTGGGATTAAAGGCCTGCATCACCACCTGGCATTTTTAATTTTTGAGACAGTGAAACAGGGGACCTGCCGAATCCATCAAGCAGGTCCTTATTCTTGGGCTTCTGCCTCCCTAGTGCAGGAGGGGGTGGGTGGGTGGATACATGGATGCTAAGAAGGAGGTATGGAGGTCCCGCATATCTGCCTCCTGCTGCATAGCATATATGTGACTTAGCTATGTGGTTTGTAAAAAAAAAAAAAAAGCACAATAATGGACTTGTATCTTCCAGGGCAGGGCCTGGGATTCAATGAGATCCCACGTCAGTGCCCTTGGCAGCTTGAATGGGTCTGCAGTCAATGTACCTTAAATTCCAGGTACGATCAAGTCACTTCTGAAGGCTGACTGAGCCAACTAAATATCCCCCACAACCAGCCCAAGCTCAGGTGTACTATACCACCACCCCCCCTTTAAGCAGGGCGGTCCTTGAGGAGCAGGGGCCTAGTTCTCTCCGTTTCTCTGACCCCAGTGGTGCCTGGCTTACTGTAGGTGTTCCGCAAATATTTGTGGACCGCACACAGGCTTTTACTAGAGCCTCCTTTTCAAAAGAACGCATTTTCCAAGCGCAGGGGAAAAAAGAAATCGGCTGATTTCAAGCAGTGGTACAAGAGGAAACCCTTGTGTAATTGCGGGGCTTCCCCCACCCACCCCCAGAGCTGGATTAGAGGCTACACCGCTTCCTCTGGGGCTCGCAAGAGCTTCCTGGGACCCTTTGAAGTGGGTTCTCCGCAAATCCTGCCCGCGGGGGCCCAGGGCGGGGCCTCCGCTCGCCCCCCCCCCCAGGGTCACCGGGGTGCCTTCCGCCCACCTCCAAGCTGAATTCTCAGTCCCCCTCCAATTCCCGCCCCTAATTCCGCTGGGCCTTCCCTCCCCCATCTGTCCACACTCTCCCGGCCTTGCAGCTGGGTTTAGATGTCTGGTCCTTACCTTGCTCCCCTGTCTAGCCTCAGAGTGTCAGGCCTACAGAGAAGTATTTTTAAAAGCAAAGCAGTCCAGGCGTCGTGGCTCAGGCCTGCAAGTCCAGCGATTGGGACTCGAGGCAGGAGAGGACTTGTCCCGAGTTCAAGGCCAGCCTGAGCTTCATAATGAGACATCAAAGCAAAAGAAGAGCTCATGAGGAATTTATGAATCCTGTTGTGTGCCAGGGGAACGCAATGCCAGTATGCAGCACTCAAAAGCTCTGAGAAGTGGGGATTCTTTCCGCATTTTATACATTAAAACATGAATCCCACCTTAAAACTGACTTTCCACCCCCAAGCCCACCCTACTCCTCTCCACATGTATGGAATACAGGGAAATCAAACCCCTGTTTTTCTTTCCTTGTTTGTTTCATGATTTTTGTTTGTTTTGTTTTTTGTTTTTCCAGACAAGGTTTCTCTGTAGCTTTGGAGTCTGTCCTGGAACTCGCTCTGTAGACCAGGCTGGCCTCTCTCTCTCTCTGTCCCCTGAGTGCTGGGATTAATGGCATCGGCCAGCACCCACCACAACCCCCTTCTCTTATTTAAGTTTTTGACATGTACCTATTTTGTGGTGCCTGCTTGTCCCTGTGCCTGGGTGGAGGTTCCAGAGGACGACTTGTGGCAGCTGATTTTCTCCAGCCACCATGGGGGCGGGGTGTGTGTGTGTGCACAGGGATGGAAGCAACTGCCTTTACCTGCTGAGCCATCTTTCCAGGCCCGTGTGGTATCTTTTCTATGGAAGAGCCACGTCCATGGAGGGGGAGGGGCTTGTGGAAAATTCCAGAGCCCCAGAGCTCCAGCCTGACTCCTGATCTGTGCTCTCCTCTCCTCAGGCCTCTCCAGTGTAGTGCCTGAAGACTGTCAGCGTCAGGGAAAGGCTTCATTATAACCCGTGTCCTAGGACATTTGCAACATAGGCAGAAATCAGGGGACCCTGGGGCTTACTGGCTCTGGCTCCCTGTCCTCTCTGCCTGGATCACCCCCACCCTACCCCACCCCCATTTTCAGGGCTGCTTTCTGGTTCAGCTCACCTGTGACACCTTTACCAGACTTCCCTGTTCAGTCACCCACCCCAGCCCTGCAGTGTGTATTCTTTGCTCTTCCCCCACACTTTACCCATGGGGACATGCAGGGCTAACCATAGCTCACCCACTAAGAGATGCGTGAGTTTGGCACAGGTATGCCTAGCCTAGAGCCTGGCATCCTGCCTGGAGTCCCGGGGGCAGCTTCAGAGATAGTGGATAGTGGGGGATTCCCACTGCTACAGAAGTATGGCAAAGGGGTCTCCAGGAAATGCCCCACCCTGAGTGCCAGCATCCTCTGCTCTGACCCTGGGGCCTTCTATTCTAGGTGCTTCCCCAGGATTGTCTTATTTCACTATCATTATGGCTCTGTTTCAGAGGCGAGGAAACAGAGATACACACCAATGTGGTAACCTAAAGCTGCAGCATCTGATCCTATGGTTCTGGTTCAGCTCTACTACCCAAGCACTCTCCTGTGCCCTCTCTAGTCTGGTTCTCACCCCTCCACCCGAAGCCCCAGTGTTCCCTGGGCAGGCGGGAAGAAGGAACCAGGGCTGGCTGACCCTCATTGACTGTGAAGAGGTCAAAGACGCACATCTGGGCTCCAAGTTTTCTTCTATATCAGGTGGGGATAAAAATAATGCAATATCCACCTTGTGGGGGTAGACACGGAAGTGTGAAAAGTTGGCACGGTGCCTGGCACATGGCAGGTCCTCAGAACATCAGCTTTGCTTATTTTTATCACTAACACCCTATTTGGGGGCCCCAGGCTGGCATGGGACTTGCCAAGTGTCACCCCCTTCCTTTCTGACAGCTGGGCCAAAGGCCTGTGTGGAAGCTCAGAGGAAGAGTGGAAGGGTAGGGAAAGCCATGGGCTTGATTCCTCTGAGAACCCCAAAACCTGCCCCCAACTCGCCCCTTCCCCAGTCTTAGGTAACCTGCTCCAGGCTCAATACAGTTACCAGATGCAGCACAGGAGGTATTGGGGGCCACAAAGTACCTAAGGGCACACACACACCCCAGCCAGTGCTTACTAAGGGGAGCCTCCACCAGAGAGCATGTGAATGGTGGCAAGCACCCGTAAGTGGCTCGCATGATGGATGGGCTAGTAGATAGATGGATGGATGGGTTCAGAGACAGATGGATGAATGGGCTGGTAGACAGACAAACAGATGAGAAGCCAGGAGGTGACTACCTGGCAGCACAGGACTGTCAGTAAGTTGATGGATGGGACACAGAGAGAGTTGAGAGAGATGGGGCCCAGCAGGGAAGGAAGGAAGAAGGGTGGATGGATAGATGTACAGACAGACAGATTGACAGATGAGGGAAACAGATAGGAGGATGAGGGATGTGTGAGTGGGGGTCTGGATGAGTGATGAGAGGCCCTGCTGAGGAAGGGAGAGGGGTCTTGCTGGGGTGGGTGTGGCTAGAAGGAGGAAGGGACCCAATGAGGAAGGAGGACTCTTCCCTGCCGACAGGTTGCAGATAGATGGTTTCACACCTCACACAGGATGAATGGGCTCAGGGGGTTCCCCTGAGACTGGCTGGTGGAGAAAGACAGACAGATGGAGGGAAGTGGGACAGGAAGGGGGAACAGGGACAGGGGAAGGAGTCCAGGACCCTGACCCAAGTTGGTATGTAGGGAGCCCTAAAGATTTAGTCATTAGGAAAGTACGTGTTTCAAAATAATCTCTCTTGGGCACACACAAGTGGGCATATGGGTGTGTGTGTGTGTGTGTGTGTGTGTCTGCTCTGGCTGGGTGTGTACTTCTCAGCATGAGTGTGCAAGCCTAGTGATGAATATAGGAATTGGGGGCCAGGAGGGGGGCTCTCCCCTTCTTTCAAGGCTTGGCTAGGAACCTAGGTGTCATCTTGCTTGAGGACAGTGTTTGGAAGCTATCAGGACAGTGTTTGGAAGCTAGGAACCTCCTGGGGTATGTGTGAATGGCTAGTTTACTTTGTGTACTTCCTGTGTGTTGTTCCGGGGTTTCTCACCAGCTCTATCAAAGGCCTCTTCAAAATGACACACATAAATGGAGTGTGGTGGCTCACACCTGGGATCCCAGATGTTGAAACAGGAGGATTGCTGTGAGTTGAGGCCAATTTAGGCTGCATAGTGAGACTGGTCTCAACACACTCACACTTCAGTGTGGTGATTTAGGCTTGTAATCCCCAGCACTAGGGAGGTAGAGGCAAGAGGATGAGGATTTTAAGACCAGCTTTGGTCATTTAGCAGAGTTGGTGGCGAGCCTGGGCTACATGAGGATCTGTCTAACCAAAATAAAGCAAAAACCACAACCATAATTTGATATGTTCAGCGGGAACCCAGCAGTGCACAGGAGGGAATGGGGCTGCCCTGGAAGACCAAGGTTAGCCCCCAAAACCCTGCCTAGGCCACTCACTGCTACTTCCCGGTCTCTTTGCCCTCCCTGCTGCTAAAAGATTAGCCAGGCAAGCCGAGCAGTGGGTGGTGGTGCACGCCTTTAATCCTAGCACTTGGGAGGCAGAGGCAGGCGGATCACTGTGAGTTCGAGGCCAGCCTGGTCTACAAGAGCTAGTTCCAGGACAGGCTCCAAAGCCACAGAGAAACCCTGTCTCAAAAAACAAAACAAAACAACAACAACAACAAAAATTAGCCAGGCAGCAACAAATGCTGGAGCGCAGAACGGATGGTCCCGAGCACTGGGGGAGGGGAGGCCACAGACCTGGGGCAGCCGCCCCGCCCCGTCTCGCACGGGCCGCCCCGGCTTCCGACTGGCAGGTGCTGCAAGGTTTATTGCACCGCCGCGTCTGCGCCCCGCAGAGAGAAACCAGCTCTGCGCCTCATAAAGGGGGTCGCAAAAAAAAAAAAAAGAATTAATTTAAAGGGAAGACGGGTCTGGTATCAGGCTCTTGCAATTCAGTACTAAAGTGGGAAGGAGACAGAAGGAAGCTGAGGAGGACACCTTGCGTGGAAACCTTCCCTGAGCTACATCCCACAGCCAGCCCTGGCTTTGACCTACAGATCAGGAATGCAGGCTCCGGCTGGCCTCTGCCCCCAGAGGCTGCCACAACCACACAATGCCTGTGAGGGCCACTCTTGTGGCCCTGAGAGGGACTCTCCAATCTCTAAGGGACCTCCAACTCCCATATCCTGAAGAGCATAAGGGTGGCACATGCCCTTAATCCCAGCACTCGGGAGGCAGAGGCAGGCGAATCTTTGTGAGTTCGGGAGCAGCCTGGTCTACAAGAGCTAGTTCTAGGACAGGCTCCAAAGCTACAGAGAAACCCTGTCTCGAAAAACCAAAAAGAAAAAAAACAAAACAAAAAAAAGAGCATTAGGTCATCAGACATGGTCTGTAACCTTGCCTTCCCTGTCCGGCTGAGTGCCCCGACTCACCGCCCTTTCCTACAGACCAGTCTGTCCTCGCCACTTGCCGGGGTCTGTGGTCACCAGAAATGCCCAAAGACAGGCTGATAAGGAGTGCCTTGTCTTGCCGTGAACAGGCACATTCAGGAGTCTTTCCCAGCCTCTTCCCTGGCCTTGAGACCTAGTGACTGACTCCAGGGCTAGACTCTGCTATGGGAACAGACAAAGTTGGCCAGACTCTGAGACCCTTCCCAACACAGGCTTAAAAGGAGAGAAAGGGACCCAGAGACGATAATTCTCCAGAGTGGCAACCACCACAGCCATCATCCCCTCTGGCTGTGTGCCCATACCTCTTGGATGTGGACCGCAGCCCAGTCAGGTGGTCAATTCATGCCCATTTTATGGATGGGAAAACTGAGTCAAGGGAGGGGCAGTCACTTGATAAACATTATGCCCTGGCCAAGTGGCAACTCTGTTCCTTCTCAGGCACCCTGCCTCTCCAGTGTACCTTGCATTGACTCAAAACTGGCTACTGATGCATTCCTGGGAATGGAGATGGATTTATTCCCTTGTCAGTGTGAGGGTCTGGAACATGAGGCTTGTTGAAGGCACCTGTTAGGTCTTCTTGCAGCTCCAGAGACCACACGGCCAGCGTGTGTTGAGCATCTGGCTTTGACCCCGGAACTCCACTCGTATCACACTATGGACCCCCCTCACAGAGTCCATCTTGAAGACTGCGCACCTCCTCGTTTTACAAATGAGAAGGCTGAATGAAGGGCTGAGTGAGCATTTGAAGCCAGCTCTGTGGAGCTCCCAGGAACTTTGAGCCCTGGTGGGGCCTGGCTGACTTGGGGTCTGCCCTGGAGATAGAAAACTGCTGGTGGGGGCGGGGGCAGCGGCGATGGCTTCTCTTGGAGCGCTGGTCAGTTCTTCCGTGTTGTAGACACATGAGTGAGCCCTTGGGTGAAGGCACATGACACGTGAGCCCTGAGGGCGGGGTGGAGCCAGGCTGCGGGGTCAGGTGAAAGTTTGGGGCCGCACATGCAATGCGTCTATATCTGAGTGTTTGAACAGAGGCATTGGGACACAGAGAAACTGCGTCAGACGGGCCACTGCTAGCACCCTGTACAGAAACAGGCACGGAGAGATGAAAGGTTTGCTCAGTCATACAACTAAGGCTGGGGGCTGGGGGTTTAGCTCAGGTGGCCAAATGTTGCCTAACACGCAAAAGCCCTGGGCTCGCTCAGCCCAAACTGGGCTAGTGTGGTGATGGGGATCTGTGATCCCAGCATTCAGAAGATGAGGGCAAAAGGATTGGGGTGAGTTCCAGGCCAGCCTGGGCTATAGAGTGAGACCCTATCCCAAAAAACTAAAAGAAAAAAGCCAGCTGTGATAGAAACACTCTTGTAATCCTGCTTAAGAGGCAGAGAAAGGACGATCCTTAGCTGGAGGCCATCCTTGGGTATATGAAGTCCTTTCTTTTCTTTAGATTTATTTATTTTATTTTTATATGTATAGGTGTTCAGCCAGCGTGTATATGTGTGCACCATGTGTGTGCCTGGTTCCCTCAGAAGCCGAAAGACGGCCTTGGATCCCCTAGGACTGGAGCTCCAGGTGGTAGTGAGCCTGGGAACAGAACTTGAATCCTCTGGAAGAACAGCCAGTGCTCTTAACCCTTGAGCCATCTCTTCAGCCCTGAGATCCTGTCTCTAAAATAATAATAACGGCCGGGCGGTGGTGGCGCACGCCTTTAATCCCAGCACTCGGGAGGCAGAAGCAGGTGACTCTCTGTGAGTTCGAGTCCAGCCTGGTCTACAAGAGCTAGTTCCAGGACAGGCTCCAAAGCTACAGAGAAACCCTGTCTCGAAAAACCAAATAATAATAATAATAATAATAACGATAATTGGGGCTGAAGAAATAGTTTAGTTGACAAACACTTGCCTTGCAAACATAAAGACTGAAGTCAATCCCCAGAACCCACATAAAAAAGCCAGTTGTGAGGCCGGGGGAGGGTGGTGGTGGCGCACGCCTTTAATCCCAGCACTAGGGAGGCAGAGGCAGGTGGATCTCTGTGAGTTCAAGGCTAGCCTGGTCTACAGAGTGAGTTCCAGGACAGCCAGGACTATTTTACAGACAACCCTGTCTCGAAAACAAAACAATAAAGTCAGTTGTGGTGGAATACATTTATAATTGAGCACTGGCACTTGCCAAGTTCCAGGCCAACAAGAGACCCTGTCTCAAAGGACAGGGTGCGAACCTGAAGGAGGACATTCCAGGTGTCCTCTGACCTCCACGCATAAGCGTCTGCACATACATGAACACACACACACACAGAACGATACCAGTGTGTTCCTGTGGGTGCACGGGCAGGGCAGCGTGTCTGTGTAGGAGGTGTGTGGTGGAGAGCTGGGGAGGGAGGGCAGCTGCCTGCTGCTGCTGCTGCCCTGTAATCTACATTCTGTCTTGACCCCCCTCTCCCTAAGGAGCAATGCTAATAACTGTTTTGCACAGATCATCTGCCTTGTGTGTGTGTGTGTGTGTGTGTGTGTGTGTGTGTTATGACCTGAACACATGCCTCAGGCCCACCTGGGGGAGACTCCCCTCCTGTGAACCTGTCCTCATCTAGACCTGACCCCAGGGTCCTGAGGCCCCACCCTGCCTTCCTCACCTCAGGAAGATGAGGCCTGGCCTCCCCCAGTTTTGCCTGCCTCCACCCTTTGCCTGTGAACTCCCCAAGGGGAGGGCAATACCCCCTCCCGCAGAGCACAGGCCTTTCCAATGATGGGATGGTTAGTCCATCCAGAGGCCTGAGATGCTTCCAGGGCTGTGGCCCACCTTGTCAGACACCACCCCACTGTCAGCCTCTCAGAGAAGGGGCCATCGGTCCAGCAGACACTGCCACCTGTAGCCTTGACTCAAGTCAATGTCATCAGTTCTGGGGGGGGGCAGCCAGTCAGGGGGGCGGCAGGACCTCAGAACTGGACTGGACAATGGAATAAAGTGTGCTCAGCTATCTTAAAGGTACCGCCACCCTACCCACCCCATCTCCCAACGACTCTGTCATTCCTTTCTTATCAAAAGTCACCAAAACCAGCTATCGAAACTCCTGGCCTCATGACCCCCACACCTCACTCTGTCTGCCCCACCCTGGCACCCAGTGCCCACACCCTGCCTATTCTGCTGTCAGCAGACCCAGAGGTATAAGATTTGGCCCTGAAAGCCGGCATCTCAGACTTCCGATGCCTCTTGGCCCCGTGGCTCTGGCTTTCTGCTCCACTCCGCTCCACTCTGGTTTCTCCAGAGGGAGTCATGTGTTACCCTCAGGATGCCAGGCCGGGGTGGGGAGGCGGCAGGCCAAGGTGCTGCCCATAAAGATAAGGAAAATCGGGCTGCCGGTGCCGCCGGATGATCAAAGGCGGCCCTGGGAAGAGGCCTGCGAAGGGTAGCATCTGTCCTCCGAATCCCTCGGGAGTTCTCTTGCCCTGCTTCCGGGACGGGACGTAGAGAGACCTTCTGTGAACCCCAGCCAGCTTGGGAAGCTGAGAAACAGATGGAGAGGGGCTTCCAGGCTCTCATTGCCAATCCCGGGATACATCTCGGTTTCTCCACGCGCAAAATCAAGGGTAAGGAATGACTGAGTCAGTTTTATTACATGCGATAAGAGAGCGGGACACAGCAGCCAGCTCGGCGCCGGTCATGGCCAGATGCAGGTGCACAGCAAAGCAGCCCCCTTTCTCTCGGTCCAAACTCCTCACCTCGGTCCCTGAAACACACACGGTGACCGCCAAGTTCTTAGCACCCTCACCCAGACCGCTGGGCCCCAGCCTCTGCCACCCATTTCTGCAACTGCTGTCCCCACATTTGAGCCTTCAGGCACCCTTCCTCCCTCCTCCCGGGGAAGTAGAGAGTTCCAGTCGCCTCCTGACACTACCTAACTGATGACTGGGTTTCCAGAGAATGATGGGCACCCAGCTTGCTGACTCAGCACCCGGAGCTATGGCTTACTTAGCAACCCGGCCAGGCCTTGGGCAAACAGAGCTGTGGACAGCCACACCCCACCGCAAGAATGCAGCAGCATTCCTGGGGGCTGCCACAGCAGTAGGGGTGGGACTGGGACGTGGGGGGCAGGTAAGCTGTCTCACCTTCCTTCTGCTACCCTGACACTGGACAGGAGGGAGCTCCGCCTCAGCCTTGGCTGTGGGTCCGGTCCGCAGCAGCAAGAGACCAGTAGTAGGCCTCAGAGGAGGGGGCCCGAAGTGGAGGTCAAGAGACTCTGAAATCCTCAGTCTATGTGACCTTGAACCTCAGATTTTAGCTGAAACGCAGACCTCGCACAAAAGGCTGCTCCTCTCGGGAATCGGCTCATGAGGGGGACCCTCAGTTACCGGTTCCACACCCCTTGAGAGGGTGAGGGGAGTCTTGAGGTTTTGAGAGCCTGGGGGGAGGAGCTCCGACCCAGAGAGGGATTTATATCCCTGAGGCAGCACAGTGCAGTGAAGCCAAATTCCAGGGTAGGCTGCTGGTGACAGCCCTGCTCCATCCTCCACACCTACCAGAGCCTCAGCACCCCACCCAGGCACTTTCCCCCTTAGGCAAATCCCCCTCTCCTCCTCACAGGGACCGTTGAGGATTTAAGTAGAGAAATCCTGGTTTCTGGTATTTGTTGTTGTTTTGTTTGTTTGTTTTTATTTTTGTTTGTTTTTTTGGTTTTTCAAGACAGGGTTTCTCTGTGGCTTTGGAGCCTGTCCTGAACTCTTTGTAGACCAGGCTGGCCTCGAACTCACAGAGATCCACCTACCTCTGCCTCCTGAGTGCTGGGATTAAAGGTGTGCACCCCCCACTGGTTTTCATCTCCCGTCTTCCAGGCACTCTGTCCCAGTGAGGACCCTTCTCCTTCCCCTAGGGAGGCACCCCTCTTTCCTCTTTCTTCCCTCTCAGGTCTCCTCTTCCTCTGGCCACCTTTGCCCTTTTTCCTGTTTCTCGGGAGCAGAGAGGGTGACAGCTCTTTAAGGAACAGAAGCCTTGACTCTGGGCAGGGCCTCCTGGACCTGCTGGCTAATTCGGTCTCTGTCTTGCTGTGTGATATTGGGTAGATCTCCCACCCTCTCTGGACCAGAACTATTTCAGATTTTATAATATTTGTCTAGACTTTTTCAAGGCTGAGCATCCTTCTTCTGGAAACCCAAAATTTGAATTTGATTGGGCATCCTTGTGGCACCACAGATACTGCAATTTTGATGTCTGAATTAGAGGATGTACCCAGCTCATTGTCCATGGAAAATCTGAGTCCATCCAGGTGTGCACCCAGCCCCTCACCGCCTCCATTAATGCCCCAGGTCTACCCACCTTTGCTTCCCCTCGGGGTTCTGAGTCCGATTCTGTAAAGTTAAGATTTCCCAGGCCTTGAGGACCTGCCGGCCCAGGGCTGCCAGCCAAGCCAAAGGAGAGACTGTGGCCTCCACTCACCGATTCACTGCCAAACCTGGATCTGGGGGCCTTCAACCCTAGGATCAGCTGTTATCTGAGAGGTCCCTCCTGGAAAGTTAAGGGGTGTCCTGTGCCCCTTCTGGGCCCTGCAATAGGAACCATACCCTGGGCACTATCCCCTTCCCTGGGTGTGAGGCTGTGGTGGTCGAGTAACTAGAATTCTGACTCCACTTTCATCACTGGAAGTCTGCCACATGGGCTTGACCCTACTAACTTGAGGGTCACAACCTATACCCCAAGTCAGGTCCTGACACCTGTCCTCAATTAGCCAATTAAAAGTAGAAAGCAGGCCAGATGGTGGTGGGGCACATGCCTTTAATCCCGGCACCCAGGAGGCAGAGGTGGGCAGATCTCTGAGATCGAGGTCAGCCTGATCTACAGAGTGAGTAGGACAGTCAGGGCTACACAGAGAAACCCTGTCTCAAAACACAGCAACAAAAGTGTGGAGAGCAGAAAAAAGAGGCTTATTCAGTGTGGTCACATTGGGAATAGGGACAAAGAGAGCTCACAGACTCCCCACTTCTGTCCTGGGGTCCTGAAAGGAGACTAAAGGTTAGAGGGAGGGCCAAGGATACCCACATCTAAGCAGTCTGGGTAGGGTACGGTCCTGCCCACCACCAGTCCGGCATTGTCTGGGCTTTAGCCTCATCCTGTAAGGTGGTCCAACAAGTTGGTAGAACTCTGTGAATCTCTTTCCAGGAGACAAGCTCCCTCCCAGTCCGGGTGGGGCCTTTGCCTTCTCCCATTATGAGATTCCTGGGGCAATTCCTATTTATTTGGGGTCTACTGTTTCAATAGTCTGAAAGTCACTTTGAAAGACGCAGGCGTCTCTTTGGAATATTGTCATTTCTGCTAGGCCTGTTTTAATGCCACCAAGTCCCTGACTCACTGCTCACTGAAATGGGACCTGGAGGCCTGGTGAGATGGCTCACTGGGTGAAGCTGCTAAAGTCTGATGGCTTGAGTTTAATCTCTGGGCCCCACAGGGTGGGGGGAAGGAGAGAACTGACTCCATCCACAAAGGAGTGCATGTGCATGTATGTATGCTTCATGAGGAATACACATACACACATACACATGCACACACACATGCACACAGACACATATACATACACACAGATACACACACATGTGCACAGACACAAACATACACATACAGACACACACATGCACATGCACACACAGAGACATGAACACACACACACACACCCTAAATGCAACGAAAAGAGACATGGTAATGGATGCCACCAAGGGCCGGTTGAGGATTCTCTGAGGTTCAGCGTGTGGGACTTAGACCATAGCAAAGGTTGGGTCTGAATGCAGAACATACACGCGTGCCTTCGTGTGCAGGTGTGATGGTGGGTAGCTCAGATCAAGATTTGGTGCCTAGAGCCAACCTGTTGCCACCCCTCTGCCTCCCAACACCTCCACAGCCTGGGAACATGCACCTCACTTCCAGCCAAGGGTCCCGTGTTACAGTGCTGGGGGCTGTGTTCCTAGGGAGAAACAGAGCCCTTGCCTGCTTGAACTGTCCAGACCCTGCTGATCAGACCCCAAGTTAAAGCGGACAGCTTTAACTCTGTTGGGGGAGTCCTCTCTCCAGGAGCCCTCAGGCAGGAGCCAGTGTCAGGGGACAAGGTCCCCATGTAGAGGAGGCTAAGGCAGACAGCCATAACTTCATTTCCAGGCAAGGGGACAGGAGCCCCCAAGGTCACACTCCTGGGCTACCGCCAGCTATCCATAGCAGACTTTAGGGTCAGAGGTATTTAACAACAGAACCCTGGGTGGGAGCATGTGCTCCCCTCCCCCCATGCTCTCTATCACCGTCTCCTCTGCCGGCCTTCTGGGCCTCCCTTTCTGTGTCTATCTCTTCTCTCTCCCTATCTCATTCTATCTCTGGATTTTTTTCTGTCTCTCTCCCTATCTTTCTTCCTTGCTTCCAGGTGGTAAATGTGACAACCTTGCCAGCTCGGGGGACCTCCGGTGCAGCCCAGACTTCAGCCCCAGGAGTGTGTCCTGGCCCTCACTACCTGCACCCTGGCTCCCAGTCAAATCTGCTCCTCCATGTCTTTCGTCTACACTGATCATCTAGAACGTAGCTCTGAAGCTGGAAGAAAGTTTTAAAACAAAACGGAGGGCTTGTCTATCACAGAGGAAGGGGGGCCATGTGTATCATCCCGGCACCAAACAAATACAGTGACTCACGTGGCATTGTTGCCCATTCTGCCATCAAAGAGGGATACCAGGGACCAGGACCCATGGCTGCCTTGGGCTATAGGGGAGTGAGAGGCAAAATCAGGCATACACAGCCCTCTCATCACAAAGGGGGATGGAGGGCTTCCCAAGCGGGACTCAGGGTCACATTTATCTCTGTGCTTCTTGGGTCCCTGGGTCTTCCAACAGGGAGCTGTGCTTTCCAAGAGGTTGACACCCTCTTCTTGAGGTGGTCACCTAGCACAAGGAACTCCAAGGAACTACCAGGCCGTGGCTGGTTACCCCTCCGGGCAGGACAGCCACATTGTAGCCTCTCCCACTCCTCCCTGTTTCTTGTGCCAGGCAGTGGGAAGAGAGCCGGACAATTCAGGGACTGAGTCACAGGTCCTTCTGTGACTTCGGACGTGACCTTTGTCCTTCCTGGCTGCAGCTTCCCCATCTGTGTAAGTAAGGCTTGCCCCGCGTGGAGTACCATCTTCCTGTCGTACACTTCATGTTCCCATCTCCTTCTGCGGAAGGAAATTCTGAGCCACTAGTGAGGAATGCAGCCTGTCTCCCAAAGTGAAGAGGCACCCCTCAGCCTGACCTCAACCCCCAGACTTGAGGTACTCCCCTCCAGGGTTTGCAAGGACCTTGGATGCCATCATCTAGAGGGGAGGCACACAGTGTGTGGGGAGCCCCATAAGTGGGCACTCTACTGTCAAGGCTGAATTCCTTGGAGCCCTGGAGTCATGCCAGGGCTCAGGGGTGGGAGGGGTGCCTGGTGGTAGAGGGGACTTCTCCCCTCCTGGGGAGATTGGTTCAGGGCAGCCAGCAGCACAGCCTGTCCCTGCTCTCTGCTTAATTTCTGAACATGGCCACGGTGGGGCGGGAAAGTGGGGGAGCCACACAGACACATCTGATGGAGCTTCCCTCCTTCCTTCCCTCCCTCCCTCCTCCTTCTCTCCCTTCCTTCCCTCCCTCCCTTCTTCCCTACCTCCTTCCCGTCCCTTCCTTCCTTCCTTCCTTCCTTCCTTCCTTCCTTCCTTCCTTCCTTCCTTCCTTCCTTCCTTCCCTGTCTCCCTCCTTCCCTCCCTCCCTCTCCAGTCCCTCTTTTCTTCTTCCTCCCCACTCCCTCCCTGCTTCTCTTCTGGAGAGCCTGGTGTTAAACATTTACCAAGCCCTGGCTGGAGGCCACCCCTTTTGCAAGTGTCCCAGAGGGATCCCTGCCTTAGAAAGTTTAAGCTCAGACACACTGATCCCAGGTGACAGATCTGAGCCCGTGGCCTGAAAAACCAAGGGAATGCCTTCCACAATGTCCTTGTCACTGAGAATTTACTTCTCTTTTGACTCCGTCAAAAGACAATTTCCTGTCCAGGGTAAGGAATGGTCCTGACTGTCCCTCTGGGGCAGAGATGAAAGGGCTGGCAGGTTCAGAGCCCAGGGACAGGACCAGGATGGACAGCAAGCTCTGCCCTGTGACACCGTGTCATCAACTATGTAAATATTTGCCAGGTACCTCACTTAACCTCTGGGGTCTGCTGCTTCGTCTGCTACATGGGGCTCACTGGACTATGCACGCTCACTCGCTCAGTCAGTCACTCATTCATTCCTGCGGAGCCCCTAAGTGAAGTGTCTGGGAGGACAATGTCATCTGGATTCATGCTTTGTGCCCTGGTTCAGTCCCGGCCCTGCCTTCTTGTGTTCTCCAGACCTCAGCCTTTCTGCCTATAAAATGGCATCGTGAAACGGGGGTTTCCAGTGTCTCTCCCCATCTACCGATGTAACGAGGACCCAGCAGAGGACATTGGACCTGTCAGTCCGGCCAGAACTCAATAGGTCAGCAGCTCACACCCCGGGAACAAGGCATGGGACGTCCACTGACGCTGGTCACCTTCTGCCACATGGAAAACCACTGACCTGCACATTTGAACTTGGGTAGCATGACTGGGCATGGGGCTCATGCCAGTAACCTTAGCCCTCAGGAGGCTGAGGCAGGAGGATGGCAGGTTCAAGATCATCCTGGGCTACATAACAAGGCCCTGTCTCCAAAGAGAAAAACTGAAACAAAGGATGAAAATAATCAGTTTTATACTGTGTTTATTCTACCACAATAAAGACCCAAACTGGAGTGGTTGATGGCTCAGTGAGTAATAGAATTTGCTGCCAAGCCTGACGGAGCAGGATCTCAGTCCCCACACGGTGGAAGGAGAGAACCGACTCCTTCAAGTTGTCCTCGGCCCTCTACACATGGCATGACTTGCAGACATGCACACAGAGATATACATACATACATACATGTAATAAAAGGATTTTTTTTTACATTAAGAAATGTAGTCAGGCTGTGGTAGTGCACGCCTTTAATCTGAGCACTCAGGAGGTAGAGGCAGGCAGATCTCTGTGAGTTCAAGGCCAGCCTGGTCTACAAAACAAGAGCTGTTACACAGAGAAACCCTGTCTCCCAAGAAGGAAAAAGAGAAAAAAAAAATGAAGTGAAGAACAGAGAAACCCTGTCTCCCAAGAAGGAAAAAGAGAAAAAAAATGAAGTGAAGAAATGTAGAGCCGGGCTTGGTGGCATACTCCTTTAGTTCCAGCACTCAGCGAGACAGAGGCAGGAAGATCTCGGAGTGTTCAAGGTCAGCCTGGTCTACACTTCAAGTTCTTGTTTCTATAACTAGTTCCAGGCCAGCCAGGATTACATAGTAAGACCCCGTGCCCTGCGCCCCCCCTCAAATAATAAGAGAGAGAGAAAAGCTGTTAACTGATTTCTAATTTTATTTTGAGTGCTTCACTGGGCGCCACAGCACAGCAATAATCAAATCGGGCGGGTGGGCGGACATCCCTGGCTTTGTTGACATTCTGGAAACAGTGCTGTGCAGAGTTCACTCTGGTTGGAAGGCCAGGTGGGTGGGCGTGTTCTGTAACTGCTCTGCACAACCCGCTGGCCTCTCACTTCCAGGGCCGTTAACGCTCCGAAGGCAGCTACTGCAAACAAAGAAAAACTGCCTTTAATTTTGTCCACTTTAATGGACTTACACAGGAGCGGATGTGTTGGTACACGCCTGGAATCCCGGCACTCAGGAGGCAGAAACAGGATTATCACACGGGGCTGGCCAGGTCTACACAGCAAGACCTTGTCATGAAATAAATAAATAGATGCATAAATAAATAGATAAATAAATAAATAAATGTTGAGGAGCTGAGCTGTATGTAATTTGGTTGGTAGAGTAACTGCCTAGAAGACACAGCCGTGGATTCCATCCCCAACAACACACAAACCGGGTGTGAGGCACACACCCACCATCCCAGCACTCGGCTTGAGGCAGGGGTACCAGGAATTCAAGGTCATCCGCAACTTCATAGCATTTGCCTTTTCTTTCCTTCCTTCCTTCCTTCCTTCCTTCCTTCCTTCCTTCCTTCCTTCCTTCCTTCCTTCTTTCTTTCTTTCTTTCTTTCTTTCTTTCTTTCTTTCTTTCTTTCTTTCTTTCTTTCTTTCTTTCTTTCGAGACAGGCTTCTCTGTGTAGCCCTGGATGCCCTGGAACTCCGTCTATAGACCAGGCTGGCCTTGAACTCAAAGATCCCTCTGCCTCTGTGTCCCTCGTACTGGGATTAAAGGTGTGTGCATTTGCCCTTCAAGCTTCCGGTTATTGCCCTTCAGCTTCCTGGGCATCCTACATTGAAGTCTCCAGGTAAGATGCAGATTCCTAGGCCTGGCTTAGACCCATAGGGTCAGCATCGGGGACACAGGATTTCAGACTCTGTTTCTGTCTAACTCCCCTCGTGACTCTGTCATGAGAAATACTGTCTGAGACCCACTACCCAGCTGCTCCCAAATCCCTGATGGGAAGGAACTATGTATGTATGATCCTTTTCTCTTATATTGGGGCTCCTAGTCCTGACCGGGTCATGCATAGAGGCTGGGGGACAATGCCCCTGCCCAAGTCTTCCCCAGCCCAGTACACCCAGTCTTGAAGATAACTAATTCTGACCCCCAGAATTCTGGCCCTGCAAGTATGCACTGTTCCCACAGAGCAAATGCTATCTTCAGGAGGTTTGAAAGGCTGCTGGGGTCCCTCTCCCAGGTCCCACCATTTTTCCATCTCCCCAGCTGGCCAGCTCTCTGGCCCTTACTGGTGAACAGTGAGAGGGAGAGGCTTGGCCTGGTGCCCCACCCTGCAGACCAGCCTGGTCAAGCAAGGAAAGGAAGGAAGTGAAGGCAAGCCCGGGGCCAGCGGACTCCACTGTTGGTAGGGCTGACACAGGCCTCAGGAATTTGAAAACAAACACTGGGCCAGGGAAGGAAGAGGCTGCCCCTGGCTGCTGAGCCAGGGCTGACCAGCCCTTCTCCAGGGCAGCATGAATTTCAACCCTGCTGATGGTGGCCCAGGGCAGGAGATTGTGTCTGGGGAGTTTCCATTCCAACAGATCACGGCATGGGAGGGGGGCAGTAGGGGATGTCAGTTCCTCATCCACCAAATCCTAGAACATCCTGGCTGGAGTGAGGGAAGAGAAAGGGCCAGGGAAGCAGAGAGGACCAAGAGAGTTGGAAGGCCCAGCACCAATGGGATGTCCATTAAGTACTTATTGATTACCTACTGTATCCCAAGAACTCGTGGCAGGGAAGAGCAGGGAAGGAAGCCCAAGGGAAGAGAGAGCAGGGAGTCAGGCATGGGGGCTCTCTTCAGAACCTGGACAAGGCTTCCCAGAGGAGGCAGCATCTGAGGTGAACCCTGAAGGACTAACTCTAGCCAAGCAAGATGGGATTTATTTAATGTCACCCTCCGTAGTCCCGTAGCCGTAACAGTGAGGGGATGACTTAGCAGGTGCCTGGAGACATGGAGAGTAGATGAGGAGTGAAGGATTGGAGTCTGAAGCCTACACCCATCATTCCATCCCTTGTGGATGTGGGTGTCTGTTCCTCATGGTCCCGCTTGGAGACTTAGGAGCCAGTCCACCTGGGTCCAGCCCTCACAAAGACATACAAACTGTGTGGCTGTGGGCAAATTACTTAACCTCTCTGTGCTCCCATCCCTGAAATGAAGACAGTAATCGTTCTTTCTCCAGATCAGTAAACTCACACAAGAGCTTGGGACAATCCCAGGTGCTTAGTAAGAACCATAAAAGCCTCCGCTGATGTCATCATTTAAGCACTAGCTCACACATTCACATTCATTCATTCACTCATTCACTGATTCACTTCCTCATTCAGCCGACCACTCCCATAGTCCTCCATCCTCACCAGTCATAATTAGGTAATCCCCAGGTACCCAGCCAGTTCCCGCCTCCCAGGCCACTCTCCCATTCCCGGACTGTGCCACCAAGCTGCTAATGACTCTTCCAATTCTTTAATTCCTCCAAACCTCAAACAGTAAAGGAGCTGCCTGTATCAGGACAACATGCTGAGACCAGAACCAGGGTGTGGGCTCTAAGCCCCTTAGAAAGCTCCTTGGCCAGGGCCAGCACCAGAGCCCTGAGAGATGACTGAACCCAGACCTCCAACATGCTGGGTAGGCACTCTACCATGGAGCTACACACCCTCAACTCTCTTTTCACTTTGAGTTTGGGACAAGTCCTCACTAAGTTGTCCAGGCTAGCCCTGAATTTTTGGTCATCCTTCCTCAGATTCCCAGGAGCTAAAGCTACAAATTTGTGCCACCAGATCCAGTTCCACCCCCCGCCACTGCCACCGCCACCATCTCCACCGTCACCATCTTTATTATTATTCTTCAACAGAATCTCACGTAGCCCAGGCTAGCCTTGACCTCTGTATGTAGCTGAGATGACACGGAACTCCTTTTGTTGTTGGTTTTTTTGAGGCAGGGTTTCTCTGTATAGCCCTGGATATCCTGGAACTGTCTCTATAGACCAAGCTGGCCTCCAACCAAGAGATCCGCCTGCCTCTCTGCCTCCTGAGTGCTGAGATTAAAGGCGTGCGCCACCACGGCCTGGCTGACATCAAACTATTGATACTCCTGACTTCACCTCTGAGTGCTGGGCATCCCCTGCTCCGGGCCCTTTCCCTTCCCCTCACTCCAAGAAGCTCTGGGATTTGGTGGGAGAGGTCCCCTCCTGGCCCCTCATCCATGATGTCTTGAGTAGAAACTCCCCAGACACTGGCTTATACCCTGGGCCACAGTCAGAGCCATTCATGAGATGCTGGGAATCGAACTCAAGATGCTGGGTATGCCAAGCAAGCACTCAGCTAATTGAGCTACAGCCCCACCCTTCTCTCCTCTTCTGGATTCTCCGAAGTTCCAATCCTATTTACCATACCTCGGGCTCTAGAATGCCGAAGCCCCAGACCTGGGGCTCAAGTTTCCCTGCAGCTAGAGGCCCAGCACCTGTTGAGGGAGAGCCCAGGACACGGTTGAGCTTCGAAGGGAACTGATTGACAGCTAGCAGCACTGAGCAGAAAGTCCCACGCTCTGCTTCCTCCTTCCTAGCAGGCCCTTGGAGAACAGGTTGGGTTGGGGAAGAACCCGCCAGGATTCTGTAAGAGCCATTTCCTGAGTCCCCTCCTCATGCCCAGCACCATACAAGACACTTAATATACAGCATCACATGGTGGCTATCTTCTTGTCCCCATGGAAACTGTGGCTCAGAGAAGCCAAGAGATTAACCCAAGACTGTACAGCAAGATGGTCCTGCATTCAAATCCAGATTTGACACCGGAGCCTACCCAGAGACAGCAGGTTTGGAATTGGAGAGAAGCTGGGCTGGGCATGAGGTGATGTTGGGGCCACAGGGTGGGACCAGAGACAAGAAGAGTGAGGGAGGCAGGGCTGGGCGCCTTCAGGAGTGACAGTACAGGGCGGGTAACGGGAATCTGGCCAGGCCAGGGCCCCTGGGCAGGCCCTAGAAGCAGCAGGCTTGTCCTGTGGGGCCACTCGGGCAATACCAACCATATGCACTGACTCAGGGATTACATTGACTTTTTCCTGGAAAACAGCAGCCACAGGGGGTGAGGGTAGGGGTGGGCGGCGCTAGGGAGGGAGGCACCTGTTTGGGGAGAGGGAGGTGTGGACACCCCTCCTGCCCTGCTAAGTTGATAGAGTGCTTAGCGGGCATACACATAGCCCTGAGTTCAATTCCCCTTACTTTCCTATACACTATGAGCACCCCAGCGCCGCCTCTGCATGCCTAGGTCCTGAACCACTCTGGACCTATAAGGACGGGGCGGGGCCTGAATGCCCACCTTAACCACGCAGCACAGCCTCTGGGACATGCCCCCACTTGCCTTCAGCAGAGACTCATCTGGCCCCACCCTGAGGGGCAGTGTGGAAGGAATCTGTAGGACAGTCTTCCTTGCCAAGTCCTTAGGGACCTCAGAGCCGCTCTGCAGTGGGGACCAATTGTAGGGACTCAAAGGACTCCATGGGATTAGGCCCTGAGACATCCCACTGGCCAGCTGGGTCCAAGAGGGATGGAGTTCAGGAGCATCCCAGTCCTCGGGCACCTGGAGGGGCCAGTCACAGTCATTTGTCACACCCTGGAGGGGATAATGGGATCAAGGACTGTGGCCTGCTGCAAATTACAGAGGTCCTCACACCCATTTGGGGCATGGGCAGAGGGGGGCAAAGGCATTCATGAGGGCCAGTGGAGGGGCTGAAGGGGGGGGCTGGCTTCCGTGGCGGCTCTCAGTCTCAGCAGGCTACTATTCATGGGACAGTGATGGCCAACATGGAAACCTCTGGTGTGGGCTGGGAGAACATGGGAGCTGACTGGCAGGCGCAGAGGAGAAGTTGATTTCCCTGGAGTAATATTCCCACCGTGGCCAGTCAGCAGCATCACGTAGCTCCTCAGAAAGGGACACAGTCGGGGGAGGGGCTACTCTTGATAGTCCATCTGAGGGGGCCTCAGCACTTGCAGGTCCCCCCATCCCCAGCTGCCAACCTTCAAAGCTGGTGTGAGAGCCACATGCATGGGCTTTGAGAGCTGGGATATGGGGAGGTAGGGGCAAGCTCCCTGGGCTGGGAGGTGATGGCTCACTGGGTAGGAATGCTCGCTGGGTAAGCATGAAAACCTGAACCTGGTTGCCCAGGACTCATGTAAAAAGCCGGGTGGGTGTAGCTGAGCACATACCTGTAACCGTAGACCTACGAGGGGCTGAGGCAGGAGACTCTCAGGGGTTTCTGGCAAGGCAGTCTAGCGGAAATGGGGGCTCCAGGCTCAGTGAGACCTTTATCAAAGGGATAAGGCGGACAATCGCTCAGGACATCTGTGGCTTCCACACATTCAACTCCCTGTATACCTCTCTCTCTCTCTCTCACACACACACACCACTACACACTTTCTGATCTCTCGCTCTCACCACACTACACACTTTCTGTTTTCTCTCTCTCTCTCACCACACTACACACTTTCTGATCTCTCTCCCTCACACACATACACACACACACACACACCACACTACACACTTTCTGTTCTCTCTCTAACACACACACCACACTACACACTTCCTGTTCTCTCTCTCTCCGTCTCACACACACACAAGCGTGCACACACACCCTAAACCCCATACAAACATCACACACACACACCCCATACACACATCATAGCACACACTCACACAAAAGGCTTCAGAGGGAGATCATGATCAGGTAGGAGTTGTTTGCTGTGTGAGCTCAGGCTACCCACAGCCTCTTTCTGAGATCTGGTTTCCTGCTTGGTCAGATTTGGACGATGCAAATAGAACTGGCTCTTGGGGTTGCTGCTAAAGGAGGCGCTTTGGTAAACAGCCTGATATGCTGGTAAACCACTGTCCATGTTGGCAACTGTTCTGCCAAGAACTTGGGCAAGCTGCTTGGGCAGCCCAGGCCACGGGTCATGAGCCTTCAGGAAAAGCTTCTTCCAGACTTGGAGCTGAGTCCCGTGCCCCTGATCCCAGAGACATTGCCTTCCCTTAGCTCCCGTCCAGCCTGCTGCAGCTTCCTCTATCCTACCCCATGACCCAATTCAGCATCATGCCAACTCCAACCACCAGCACAGGGAGACCACAGGGTGTGGCATGCAGGTCCTCCAGCGCAACCCGAGCCTCTGCTTCCCCCTGGTGGCTGGCTAGGAGAACTGCTGCTCCTAAAGAGATGAGAACCTTTGTTGCCCGGAAGGATGTTGTGGTCTTATCATTTGTGGAATGCATCCTCCATCAGTCTTAGGATGCACAGAACTGAGGACAGCTTCCGGCTGAAACCAGACGGGACAACTTCCATGTTGTTTTGTGGCAGGGGACACACACTTGTGGAGGTTAGATGACAGCTTTGGGAGTCTGTTCTCTCTGTCCATGTGGGTCCCAGGAACTGAACTCAGGCGGTCAGGCTTGGTGGCAAGCGTCTCTACATGCTGAGCCATCCCCTAGGCCCTCAGAAGGGCTATAATCAGAGCCGAAGGTGGTCTTGGCAGGTGACCTTTCACAGCCTCAGATGTAGAATAGGATAACGAAAAGGGGGGGGGGGTAGGAAGGACTAAGAGACCCAATGCCCAGTGCCGAGGTTGCATGGCAGACTACATGATGGCCATGGTACCTAAGAATCCCTGTTGTCTGACCCTGACACCCACCATTTGCACACTGCTTTCTCAAGATCTTATTCACGTATTGTGTGTATGATATATGTGTTAAGGACAGGCACAGGTGGGCCACTGTGTAACGAGTCTTTCTCTGTCCCGCCAGCCAACTCCCAAATAAGGACACGGAGAATTCTTATTAATTATGAAAGCTCGGACTTAGCTTGGGCTTGTCCCAGTAGCTCTTATAACTTAGATTAACCTGTATTTTTATTAATCTACGTTCCACCATGTGGCTTTTATCTCTATCCCATTCTGTGTGTATCATTCATCCCACGTCTCCATGGTGTCTTTTGAGCCTAGATTCATCTACGTCCTCTCTCTGCCCAGAAGTCCCGCTTATACCTCCTGCCTAGTTACTGACCATTGAGCTCTTTATTAAATCAGCCACAGCCATATATATATATATATATATATATATATATATATATATATATATATATCTTCACATAGTGTGCAAATATCCCACAACACCGCTGTATTAGAGTGAAGGACAGAGGGACACTTTCAGGAGCCAGTTCTCCCGACTGTGTGATCCGGGACCAAACTCAGGTCATCAGGCTCCTGAAAGCTCTTCAACCTGCTGAGCCATCTTGCCAGCCCAATTCATCATTATTGGGCTTTAAAAATTTTGTATGTTTATGTATATGTGTAGACATGTGTGTTCAGGTAACCACAAAGGACAGGGGGAGGGAGTCAGATGCTCGCATGGGTGCTGGGAAGCGAACCCCCGTCCTCTGAAAAGCAGCAAGTGCCCTTCAGTGCTGAGGCATTTTTCCGGCCTTCTCTTGTCTTTTCTGGGGGACAGCCAAGGGTGACCTTGAACTCCTGATCTTCTTAATGGCCCAGGTGCTACAGGCAACTATACAGGCATCTACCACCACACCTGGCTTTATTAACAGTTTTTTGAGACATTGCCTCTATTGCTGTGTAGCCCAGGCTGGCCCCAAACTCTCCATCTTTGAGTTCCAGCTTCCCACAGGCCGGGATTACAGGCATGCACCATCACAACTCTTGGCTGGATTAAACTCTACCTTCAATCCACATTGTTACTCCCATTCAATATGAAAGTCAGGGCTCAGAACTGGTCTCCAACCTTGGCCCATTGTCCCACATCCCACAGCAGCCATTTTATAACCCAGCCTGGAGCCCCTGCCACCACCACCCAGAGCCCCAGCCTTGTCTCCCATGCTCACACCAGCATGGGACCACCAGGCCCGGCCAGTGACCATTCTCAGCTCAGGGGCCCACAGCAGCCAACATCTTGCAATGGCCATCCTGCTCATCCCCCTGAGCCCCGCCCAAGCAGATGACTGTACATCCCGTTCTTCTCGATGTTCAGTGGCGAGGATTCCACAGTTCCACTTCCTCCACCCACCCAGCTGTTTGTGACAGTCCCCACAGTAGGTAAACCCTGCCGGTGTCCCTCCCGCGGCCATGTCACCCGTTTCCTTTTGTTCTTTCTCCTAGGAGTGTCAGAAATCTGTCCTGGGGAGGACACTTGAGATCGGTACCTTGGAACAGGAAAGAGACACTCAGGAACAGGAAGTGAGAGCTCAGCCCAAGTTCAAACCCAGGCCAAAGTGGCAAGAGTGGCCAAGCTGGTCTCTCCGTGCCCAGGACTGCCCGAGGATACTCTTGCTACACTAGCACCACGGTGCTCCACACGGGAAGTGGAGCTGCTTCGGGAAGTGGGGAGCAGAGGCCCTGGGGGTGGCGAGTGGCTCAGACTTGGGACTCTGCCGGGTTTGGATGTAACCCGTGACCCACCAGCCCTGGTCCACCACAGCCGAAGTCCCTGCCCTCATAGACCTCACAGCCCAACAGGGAAAATGACAGTAAATGAACCTACAAGTGCGGCAACAGCGAACCATAGTGTTGAGGGGGAAGCAGGGAGAGCGCATGCGCAGCAGTCCTCAGGACGCAGGTGGCGCTTGATACCTGAATTGTGAGGAGAAAGCCTTGAAGGTCGGCAGGGAGGCTTACAGAAAGCGTTTTTATGTTTTATTTCATTTATTTTTTATTTTCGAGACAGGGTTTCTCTGTGTAAAAGTCCTGGCTGTCCTGGAACTCTGTAGACCAGGCTGGCCTTGAACTCCACAGTGATCCACCACCGCCACTATCATTTCAAAACCATTTTTATTTATTTATTGATAGATTTATTTGTTATGTATACAGTGTTCTGTCTGCATGTTTGCTTGCACACCAGAAGAGAGTGTCAGATAGATGGTTGTGAGCCACCGTGTGGTTGCTGGGACTTGAACTCAGGACCTCTGGAAGAGCAGTAAATGCTCTTAACCTCTGAGCCATCTCTCTAGCCCCGCCCCCAACCATTTTTAAACAGTGACCTAAGTTGAGTGAGCTCCCATCTCACTGATTGAGTCATGACTGCCTGAAACTCCAGTTCCAGGCGATCTGATGCCTTCTACTGGCTTACGGCACCTTCACACACATGGCACATGAACACACGTATACATAAATAAAAGTAAAAATGAAGCCGGGTGGTGGTGACGCACGCCTTTAATCCCAGCACTCGAGAGGCAGAGGCAGGTGGATCTCTGAGTTTGAGGGCAGCCTGGTTTAAAGAGCGAATTCCAGGACAGCCAGGGCTACACAGAGGAACTCTGTCTTAAAAACAAACAAATAAACAAACAGGAAAAGTAAAAATGAATCTTGAGAAGGATTAGCCTCCTGATGGATTATGGCAGCTGACAAACACAAGAAAAGAGAGAAGGGGCCAGAGTCACCATATCTCCTTCAGGGGATGCCACCAACAACTTACTAATGGCAATTAACTTTCTCCGAGCAGGCTCCACCTCCCTGTAATGCCACAGGCTGGACAAAACCTTCAGCCCATGCCATTAGGAACATTTCAGATCCAAAATATCACAATCAGGAATTGGTTTTGCTTATTTTTTAAAAAGATTTTCCTTGGCTTGCATGTATGTATGGGTACAAAGTGTGTAAAGTACCCATGGCAGCCAGAAGAGGGCGTCAGACCTCCTGGAACTGGAGTTGCACACAGCTGTAGGCCACGATGTGGATGCTGGGAATTGAACCCAGGGTCTCTGCAAGAGCTGTCTCTTGTGTCCCATTTATCTTCTTCTTGAGATAGGACCTTGCTGTGTTGCTCAGACAGTTTCTTGAACTCCAGAGAATGTCTCTCTGTGGTCTGGGCTCTCTGTGTCCCATTTAAGTCTAGTGCTGTGTTTTATTCTCATCTCTGTAAGTGTTTTGCTGTGTGACACCATAATTGTCATTTTAACATTGACAAGCATCTGGTGGTTTCTGCTATTTTGACAGTCAGTGGTTAGTTAGAACAGCTCTGTGGGACATCCGGACCCTTTCCGTTGGGTGTGCGCCAAGGAGGACAGCAGCCGCAGACTCATGCAGAGGAGCAGCCCAGCGGATGCAGGGAGCTGTTCTGAGAGCCAGCCTCTCACAGGCCATTTAGGAATATCCCACTGCCTCTCAAATCCTCCTAAGAGGCCGGAACCCCTGCACTTCCCTGTGTAACCAGCAGGGGGAGCCACACAGGCTGAGGTTAAGAATTGAACTCCCTTCCCCGAAGAAGACACAAGTCGGTAGAGAGAAAAACAGAGAGAGACAGAGGGAGACATACAGAGACACAGTCAGAGACATACAGAGAGAGATCGACAGACAGAGACACACAGAGAGAGACCGACAGACAGAGACACACAGAGAGAGACAGACACAAAGAGACAGAGACAGAAGTAGAAACAGAGAGAGTATAAGAAGGATTGGAAGGATGGCAAGAGGAAGAGAGAGGGACAGCGTGAGAGAACCAACCAAGAACACAGTGCACAGGGTCCTGTGCTGCCCTATGCGCTAGCGCAGTGGTTCTCAACTTTTTTTTAAAGCTGCGACTCTTTAATACAATTCGTGCTGTGGTGACCCCCAGTCATACAATTATTTTGTTGCTACTTCCTAACTGCAATGTTGCTACTGTTATGAATTGTAATATAACTATCTGATACACTACCCTCAAAGGGGTCGCGACCCACAGCGTGAGAACCACTGCTCTAGAGCCTCTAAAGGCTGAAGCTGGACTCACTGGTCCTCAGAGAGGCCAGAGGTACTGTGGAAAAGGACTGGGGGTTTTATTACTACTTTATTTTGTGTTTTCTTTTCTTTCTTCTTTTTTTTTTAAGATTTATTTATTAGGTATACAGTGTTCTGCTGGTATGTCTGCTGCATGCCAGAGGAGGGCACCAGAATCTCATTATAAATGGTTGTGAACCACCATGTGGTTGCTGGGAATTGAACTCAGGAATTCCTCTGGAAGAGCAGCCAGTGCCCATAACCTCTGAGTCATCTCTCCAGCCTTTTAATATGGTTTTTCAAGAGTTTCTTTAGTAGCTCTGGCCATCCTTGGTCTTGCTTTGTAGACCATGCTGGCCTCAAACTCACAGAGATTGCCTGCCTCTGCCTCCTGAGTGCTGGGATTGAAGGTGTGAGCTCGCAAGTCTGGCCAAAATAGAGAGTTTTTATGTGCTCCTCTACTCTCTTTGTTTGGGTGCGGATCCGGGGCCTCCTGTGTGCTAAACATGTGAGCTGAATTCTAATTTTAGTAAGGATCTTTCCCAACAGCCTCACATCAGGATAAAGCCTTCCAAACAATGGGCTGAGTTTAGTGACCAGGGGAAGGGTCAGGGCAGCAGGGCCTTAGGCAAAGGCAGGAATAAATACTGGTGGGGAGGAAGTACCAGCAGCCTTCCAAGCCAATTCTTGAGAGCCAAGGCCTGGAGACCAGCTAGACAGACAGTGCTGGAACCAGACCTCTGTCCCCACCCTGACTTCCCCACGTCCTGCAGACAGCCTGCTCACCTCCTGCAGCAAGCAGAGGCAGGGCCTAGGTTCACAGCCAAAGCTGTTTGCCACGTTAGGGCCTCCTGGGCATCTCAGAGAGAGGTATACCCTGTGATTTTTGCCTGGAGGGGGCAGGTGGAAGGTGGGGTATGGAGATCTTCTGGTAACATTGGTTGCTGCCTGGCTGCATGTGCCAGATCAGTTCAGGCTGCCAGAGTAGCCTGGACCCTCTGCCAACTGAGTACAGATGTGTCAGGGAACCCAGATGCCAGGGAGCTTCCTTCCTCTATTTTTCTCCTTTTTATTATTTATGTATTTATTTATTCCCCTGGAGACAGGGTTTCTCTATGTAACAGTCCTGGAACTTGCTTTGTAGACCAGGCTGGCTTCCAACTCAGAAATCCACCTCCCTCTGCTCTGCCTCCCCAATGCTGTGATTAAAGGTGTGTGCCACCACTGCCCCACATTCTCATTTGTTTGGTTATTTGTTTTTGCTTTTGTTTTTTTAGTCTTTTTCTTTTTTAAAATATTTATTTATCTATTATGTATACAGTGTTCTGCCTGCATACTAGAAGAGGGCACCAGATCTCATAGATAGTCTGATGTGGTTACTGGGACTTGAACTCAGGACCTCTAGAAGAGCAGTTAGTGCTCCTAACCTCTGAGACATCTCTCCAGTCCCCTCTCCTTTGTTTTTTGAAGACAGGATTGTTATGCCCAAGTTTCTGGCCCCCAAATAAATTAACAGAGCTGGATTTCCGATGCAAATTACATGAGATTTTTAAATAATATTCAAGCTTAAGTTTGGACAAGCACCTTTCCAGCACCCCCAGCATGGTGGGTGCAGAAAGTATGGCAGGGAGCCCTGGAAGGGGAGACTTTTAAAGGCAAAACGCTGTGATCAGGGGAGCTCATGTCCTTCCATCTTGGGATTGGGTAAGAAGGACTTAGGATGAGGTAGTTTCTAAAACCATTGGTCAGTTTTTGGCACAAAACCCTAACAAAGAGCCATAAATGACAGACAAGGCGTCTTCAAGGACAGGATGCCTCCCAGGAACATCTGGACCTCATTAAATTTTATGGCCCTGCTCCCTATCTTCTTAATTGGCCATTTTTAGGGAATCTGTTCAAATTTCTGCTATCGCAGCACATTTCTGGAGCTGAGATCGCCCCCCCCCAGCTCATTACATGGCTTAAGATGAAGCCCCTTCTTTAAAATGGAATTTGCAAAGTGAGGTTCTTACATGACCTCACTGCATGGCCTTGGCTGGCATGGTACTCACTATGTAGACCAGGCTGGCCGAGAACTCAGAGCTCTGCCTGCCTGTGCTCGCTCCTGAGTGCGGGGATTATTCATGCAGCTCCTTCTGCCTCTACTCCATGAGAGGTGCCAGCCTCAGCTGCCCCTGCTCAGTGAGACTCAGCACTGGAGGGTCTCAGAAGCCTGGTCCACACTCCACTCCGGACTCGCACTCTTGGCCTAAGTGTCTGGAGTCCTCCGGGCTGGAGGGAAGGAAGCCAGAAGCTCTGCCCACAAAACCACCGTTGTCAGTGTTGTCTTCTGGAGCACGGCCTGTCTCCTGCACCAACTTTATCCCTCTGGGCTCTGTCATTGTCACCCCTGAAGCAGAAAGCCTTAAAGGGGCTTGATGCCTTCTTAGATTCATGGTATGTGGATATAAAATATATGAATTTTGGCCAGCAAGTTGGCTCAGCAGGGTGGCAAAGGTGCTTGCCACCAAGCTTGATGACCTGAGTTCAATCTGCAGAAACCCACAGGTGGAAGGAGAGAAACTGCTGTTTCTCTCTGTTGCCCTCTGATCCCCACACAAGGACTGTGGCACACACAGCCCCTCCCCATAAATAAAAAATATAGAATAAATACGTGTAACGTATAGATGAACTTCCCCTCTGCCTGAGGCCCAGAGGCTGTAGTGCCTCAGCAGCGATAGATACACTTTACTGTGCAAACTGTGGAAAGAGCCACACTCTACCTGGGCAGAACTCAAGTCTGGAGCATCCTGGAGTGCGAGCTTGGAGGGGACGTTATACACATAGGACAGGATGAACCCCAGAGAGCTCCTACAGCCCATGGCTGGCCTTGAAATAGAATGTGGTCAATAGTGACCTTGAGTTCCTTGTCCTCTCCCTCTCCTGAGTGCTGGAGTTGCGGGTACCACTCCCCCTGCACCCCACTTTATGTAGTCCACGGATTCCACTCAATGCTGGGAAGCACTCGACTAAATTATGCCCCTCCACAGCTCCAACCCCAGCCCACCCCCCATTTTTAAGACAGAAGGGGTTTACTATGTAGCTCAGGCTGGCCTCCTTGCTGCCGCCTTACTGAGCCCCTCACCCTTCCAAGGGAATGCTGGGGTTGTGGGTGTGCACTGCCACACCCACTTAGCTAGACCAGCTCAAATGAAAGTCATCACTATGATAATGGAGTACAATCCAAAGACTAAGGAGTCCTGGTGACAGACAGGACAGACAGACAGGATGAAAGAGGTGAAAGGGTGGACCTGCATCGTGGAAGAACACAAATGACACCCGGAGACACCTGATCCAGCAGGGCTTTGGGTCTAGGCCAGTGCTACAGGTTTTCCAGGCTTGTGTGGGGCTCTGGGTTCCATCCCCAACCTAGCAAGGAAGGAAGAGAGGGAGGGCGAGACAAACATCTCTAGCATCTCCCCCCAAAATGGTTTTTGAACATGGGGTGTCAAGGGCTATGTCTGTTATCTGAGCACTCAGAAGGGGGAGGCAGGAGGATCAGGCTACACTGAGACCCCTTCTAAAGCTTTTCTTTGTAAATCAACATCGTCTGTGCTTGGAGGTTCATCCCTGTCATGGCAGCACTTGGGAAGGGAAGATGTCTGAGGATCGCCTTGAGTTTGAAGCTAGCCTGGGCTACCATGCTAAAAGAGAGGGGGGGGGGAGGAAAGAAAAAATATCAACCCCAGTGGTGAGCCACGTGGCCATCACGTGCCTACTGACTTCACGAGCTGAGGACTCTGTTTACCTCTGTGGTGTTCTTGCCCAAAGCCGCAGTAACTCCTGCTTCGTCATGAGAAAAACATCAGATACACCCAAATTGCAGGATCGCCGACAAAATACCGACCAGAATGCCTCAAAATTGCCCAGGTCAGGAAAAACAAGGGAAAACTGAGAAGCCGAGTCCGGCAGACAGGGAAGTGAGAGGGTGGACAGGAGATGGCAGAGTGGCCAATGTGAAACCCGGGCAACTCGCAGTCACGTGGGCAGAGTGGAAAGGAGGGAAGCCTACCTGGTTTTTAGGGAGGGTCCGAAAACATAAACACAAAACCAGTTCTGTGGCCAAGGATGCTTCTCAGGAGGCTTGCCTCTTACACAAAGCTGTGTCCCCCTCCTCAGCACCACAGGAACCCAAGTCAGTAATCACAGAGTTGGGAGGTGGAGGCAGGAGGAGTAGGAGTTCAAGCTCATCCTGTAGGGAGTTTGAGCTGGAGACCTTGCCTAAAATCAATCAATCAATCAATCAAAACAAACAGATCAAGGAATATTGAGGAGGTGAGGAGGTGCAGGCAAAAGGAAGGACTCCTGTGCAGGGTCATCCTTGGTTACACTGTGAGTTTGAGCTAGCCTGGACTACATGGCCCTGTCTAAAAACACCAAGGAAACCAAAGAGAGACTGGGATGCTGGCTCAGAGGTGCGCCTATCAGGACAAGCAGGAGAAAGAGAAAGACCTATCCTACATTGTCCTAAAGCCCTGCTCAGCATTCCTCCCTGGCCACCCATGACTAGGGTCACTAATGCTTTCTGTTCCTCCCCCCTCTCCTCTTTTGGGGAACAGTGTTGCACAAGTTCTAATTGGTCTTAATAATAAAGACCCGGAGCCAGATATTGGGGTAAATGCTGAAAGATCAGAGAGACAAAGGAGCAAGCCACAGCCAACTCTGACCTTACTAACTCCTCCCACCTTATATTCCTCTCCCTGCTCAGCCATATCACTTCCTGTCTGTCTGTACAGACCTCCAGACCTCTATGGTTAGCTAGTGGTTAGCTTCGCCCTCTGATCTTCAGGCAAGCTTTATTTGTTAGAGCACAAACAAAACATCACCACAGAACAGAGTTTCACTACGTAGCTCTGGCTGTCCTGACACTCACAGAAATCCACCTGCCTGTCTCTCTAGTGCTGGGGCTACAGGTGGACACCACCATGCCTGGGTCCCCTCTCTTTCTAAGCCCTGAAGAAGGCCCCAAACCCCAACTTTTCACAGCCAATATCCCCAGCTGTTTTACCCTCTGGGTCAGCAGGGGTGCCCCAGCAGTGGTTTGCACTCAGAGACCATGGAACTCTAGGGTAGAGCCTGCGTGACTTGCCTCTCAGAACTGTGCACACGGTCTAGGGCTACTGTCGGCATCTGAGTGTTCCCAGAAGCCAAGGTACTGAAGGGTAGCAGCCTGAGGCAGTGTTAGAGTTGTGGACAATGGCAAGTCTACTTGGGAGGAATTAGGTCACTGGGAACATGGTCTTGGAGGGATACAGAGACCCCACACCCCCCTGTCTTCCAAACATGCCCACCATGAACTACTGGGCTACCACAGGCCCAAAGCACCAGGGCCAGCTGACTCTGGACTGAAACCTCTGGGGATTTAAAAGAAACTTTTCTTCTTAAGCAGATTATTTCAGGCACTTGGTTGCAATGACAGAAAGCTACCACACTTAGTAGGGCTGAACAGCACACAGTAGGCCTAGATCAGACCAGAAGAAACCATGGGACCCAAGCTGGTCCAATCACAGAGAATTCTAGGACTCCACCTGGAAATTCTGACAGTTTTCTTCCATGCAGGGCCTGTAGAAGCTGTGGAGGAAGCTGCATTGGAAGAGCTAGAGTGGAGGGACAGGAACAGCTGGGTCTTCGGTGACAGCAATGAACCACTTGATCCAGCCTCAGGTTCAGCTTCCTCCTCCCTTTTGTTGAGATCTATGATGGGCTGAAAAATATCTGCAATGTATGTTTATGTCCTTATTCCCAGGACTTATGAATGCTACATCTTTTTGTTTTTCTGTTTCGATTTTTTCTTTTTTTAAATTTATTTATTATGTATACAATATTCTGTCTGTGTGTATGTCTGCAATCCAGAAGAGGACACCAGACCTCATTACAGATGGTTGTGAGCCACCATGTGGTTGCCGGGAATTGAACTCAGGACCTCTGGAAGAGCAGGCAATGCTCTTAACCACTGAGCCATCTCTCCAGCCCTCGATTTTTTCTTTTGAGACAGAGTTTCTCTGTGTAGCCCCATCTATCCTGGAACTCACTCTGTAGACGAGGCTGGCCTCAAACTCAGAAATCCCCCCCCCCCGCCTCTGCCTCCCAAGTGCTGGGATCAAAGGCATGTGCAACTACCACCTGGCAAATGTTTCATACTTTAAAGTGTATGTTGGGAGCTGGAGAGGTGGCTCAGGGGTTAAGTGCACTGGCTGGGACCTGGGTTTGGTCCCCAGCACTCACATGGTGTCTCACAACCATTCATAACTATAGTTTCAAGGGATCTGTTGCCCTCTTCTGGCCTTCCCAGGTACTACATGCACATGGTGCACATACCTATATGCAGGCAAAACATCTATACACATAAAATAAAATAAATCTCATGCCTTTAATCTCAGCACTTGGGAGGCAGAGGCAGGTGAATCTCTGAGTTCGAGGTCAGCCTTGTTTACACAGTAAGTTCCAAGACAGCCAGGGCTGTCACACAGAGAAGCCCTGTATCAAAACAAAACAAACAAACAAAAACCCAAATAAATAAATAAAATAAATCTTTTAAAAAATGTTTTTAAACAGAAGAACATGGGAGAAGTGTGTGGTTAGATGGTTTTGCCAAGACTGCAATGGCAAGATGGTCCAGGAGGACTCCAATGTAGCCATAGGCTCCCAGCAGGAGGCAGACAGAGGACATGGAGTGGGCCTGGGGTCCGGCTGCAAGTGCAGTTCACTGCAACCACCAAGCACACAGAGGCAAAGAGCAACTCTCTCCTGAGACCCTGATGGGGCCCAGTGTGACCTCCAAGTGGCGCCCAGCCCAGGAGCTGACTGTAGACCCTGGCCTCCCAGCTGCAGTGGCCAAGGCCCCCAGCTGGTGGTGCTTTCTTAGCACAAGCCGCAAGAGGCAAGTACAAAAACTCATGGAGTCATTTTAATATTCAAGCCTGCTTGGATTTGACACTTTGCTACTTGGAGGGAAAGTAGCAGGTTGACACAGGCTCCTCTGCCCTCAGGACACCTGGAGACAGGTGACAGTGAGAACAGCCAACACCCTCCTGATGGGGCAGAGCTCCCCAGGCAGAGAAGTCAGTGCAAAGGCCCTGTGGTCAGACATCAAGCAGAGGCAGCCAGGGCGTATTTACAGAATTGTTACTACCCAGCGCCTGCAGAGAAGCCCCCAGACACACAGAAGCTCACAGCAGGGGAAGGGCCCCCAGTTGGGCCTCAGGGGAGCGTCAGGCAGGCGGGTCCTCCAGCTTGCTGCTGGCACTGGTGATCCGCTTGTTCTCTCGGAGGTTGCGAAGTCGAGCGCTGAGGCTGCTGATCTCCTCCACATAGGCCTGCGGCACCCACCCCTTTTCACCGTCTGCCAGGCGCACACCTTCCAGCCAGCCTAGGAACACAGCAGTCAGTATCAGGGACACGGAAGGGCTGCTGGGTAGGCCTGGGAAGGAATAACTGGGCCTGATGCCAGCCTGGAGCCAGGTGACATTACCCTAGTGTCACCAGCTCCCGGGAAGGACTCCACCTCTCTGAGGAGGCTGTTGCCCACTCCCCCCCATCACTCTCCATTCTCCAGCAGGAAGTTCCTTCTCTAGTCTAACCAGATTCCCAAATGCTGTGGCTGATCACCACTTGCACAACCTGCCCCTGTGACAGGTTGGTCACTTGACCCTCCTCCTGCCCCTCCAAAGGGCTGTTGGGAAGGCCTGGCTCTCACCATCACTGGTCCGGGTCTTCACTGCCAGGATGTCTGTCTTCTCCAAGGTCAACTCATCCGGCTGCAGGGCCTTATAGGTCCTCACACACTGGACCTGGGGGCGGTCTGAGAGCCGAGAGAGGGTCCAGGAGATCACAGGTCAGAGGAGGAAGTAGGAAGAAGAAAACAGGGGAGGGAGCCACAGTTGCTCCTCTGCCCATCCTAGGCATGAGTCTCTCCAACCTGGGGCTCTTAGCCAAGGACGCTGACCTCCCCAGCTTGCTGCAACATCTTATGTTGACCTCTAGACTCCCACACAAACCCCAGATGCCCACCACTTACCCCTCGACAGTCCTCTGGGTGTCTAAAGTTCAAACCTAAAGACCTCTCAGGACCCACGGACTTCACGTGCGGACACTGCCCACTTGGGCTCACTTCCTCTCCCAACCTTCACGGGGCTCCCTGTGAGCAACTATGCCTTTTGTCTCAGAGCCTTCTGCCAGGAGGTCCTTTCTCCACCCCCCAGGGCCATTTCTCAGTGGCCTCTGTTGACCATCTGAGCCCAAGCCAGAGAATCTGCCCTGTTTCAGTCTTTATGACAGAGTGGATGGCCTTGAGCGTTGCAAACAAGTTTGAGTTGGATGTGGCGGCTCTTCCTTGTAATACCAGTACATAGGGAAACTGAGGTAGGACATTAGCTATGAATTCAAGGCCAGCCTGGGCTGCACAGCAAGACTCTGTCTCAAGGGGCTGGTGAGATGGCTCAGTGGTTAAGATCACTGACTGCTCCTCCAGAGGACCTGGGTTCAATTCCCAACACCCACATGGCAGCTCGCAGCTGTCTGTGACTCCAGTTCAAGAGAATCTGACATCGTTATACCAATGTGCATGAAATAAAGTTAAATAAAGTTTTTTTTATATTTATTTGTTATGTATACAATACTCCATCTGCGTGTATGACTGAAGGCCAGAAGATGGCACCAAACCTCATTACAGATGGTTGTGAGCCACCATGTGGTTGCTAGGAACTGAACTCAGGACCTTTAGAAGAGCAGGCAATGCTCTTAACCGCTGAGCCATCTCTCTAGCCCAAGTTAAATAAAGTTAAAAAAAAAAAGACTCTGTCTCAAAAAGGGAAGAAAGAGGAAGGGAGGGAGGGAGGGGGACCAGACTTGGACCCATTCCCAGCTCAGCTACTGACTGTGTGACCTTGGGTAAATTATTTAACTTTTCTGAATCTCAGTTTTCAGAGGTGTAAAAAAAAATGAAGACGGTGAATCTAGGTAACAGGATCACTACGGGGATTAAATAAAATGAGTGAAATTACAGAGTTCAGTCCCTGGCCTGACCCACAGCAAGTACTTGTTGGGAGTAGGTCTCTCCCCACCCTACCCCCACCCCACAGCCCTATAATCCAACCCCGTGCCTCTGCTCAAACACTGTCCATGGCTACCTCCTGCCCACCACCAAGATCCTCCCCCACTAGATGGAATCTGCCTTGCCAGCCTCATATCACATCCAAGGGAGCTGCCTCCACCCCAGCTGAGCATCCTTCACCCTGCTGACCCCGTCATTTTCACTCTGCATCCCACACTCTGCACACACCAGGCCTATCCGCTTCACAACTGATACAGACAGACGGACAGCTGTGGGCTCCAGATCCAGCTCTGTCTAGCTGGGAAGACCTGGATGAGGCACTTGGCCTCTCTGAATCTCTCTTTCATAGTCTGCAAAATGGGTTGTCTGTTCATATGGGGTGTACCCTACTCAGCCCCCAGTGGCCTTCAGAGCCACCCCAGAGAGTTCTGGGTCCTACCTTCTCCATCACAGGTGACCTCCTTGTCCTCCTGGGGGCTGGATGGGCGCAAGGCTGAGATCCAACGTTGCTTCTCACTTCTATAGAGGGGGAGGTGTGGTCATAACAGGCAAAGCACAGTGGCTTGGAGCGGGGTTGGGAACCTGGGCTGGCAGAGCTAGGGTTAGGTCCAGACATCCTGGGCTACATGCAAGTCTCCAGGCCTATGTCCCTACCACACTGCTTCTGCATGCCAGCTCTGGCCACTCCAGCCTCATGCCATCTCCCTGATAGAGGGGCACAGTAGCCGATGCCACCTGCCATAATTCAGGGACTGCTCTCGCCATCCAGCCTCGCTCTCTGCCCCAGGGGTTCGGCAGGACCCTTGCTCGGGGTTTGGAGCGCTTACTCAGTACGCGCTCTCAGCAGCAGCTGGTGCCTGGCACGCTGCCCATGCAGCAGCCGGAGCAGGAACACATGACCTGGGATGCCCTGCAGCTTCAGGCTCAGGTCTCGAACCTGCAGCTCAGCCATATTGGCATGGACGAAAACAGCAAACTTCCCGAGCCTGGAGGACAGACAACAACAGGGCAGGGAGGGTCAACAGAGCCTGGGTCCTACCCTCAGGGCCACGCCAGGACCAGGTGAGCTGAAGGGAAGAGGAGGAAAGATCATTTGCTCTTCCAGGCTTGGCTTCACTGGGCGCCCTCTCCCAATAACCAGTAAGGCTCCCATCAGGGTATCTAAACAGAGCTCAGGGTGCTAAGACAGGAGGATTGCCATGAGTGCAACTGCCTGGGTTTCTGCTGGCAGAAGATAACGGAAGCCAGGCCCACAGTCCAACTTCTTTCTGCACCCTTCCCTGCCTCCAAATGGACTCCCAACTGACTTGCACCAAGACAGCAGAAGCTGCTTCTCGGTCCTGAAGTCGGAACCAGGTGCTGCTGGCCCCGTAGGGAAAGAGACTGGGAGGCAGGGCAGGATCCTGGGCTTGTTACCCTAGCACAGAAACAGGGCCCAGCTCCCCTCCAGCAACACCATGCTGTGAATGAGGCCCCACCATCATGTCCACCTCCCCCCATACACACGCTAGAGGGAGCAGGTCCCTCCTCTGCCATCCTGTTCCTGCATCTGCCCATCCTGAAGCACCTGCCACCTCTTGGCCATCTCTGCTCACCAGGAAGAGTTTCTGGTCCCTCCCCCCACACCCTTCAAATCTGCCAGAAGCAGAATGCTGCTCTGCTCCTCCACACAGCCCACCCCTGCCCTCAGAAGGAGCCCAGCCTCCACCGTGACTTCAATATCTCTGTTCCCTTTTCTCGCCCTTCTCTTTGATTTGTTCGTTTATTTATTCGGAGACAGGCCTCACTATAGAGCCCTTGTGGCCTGGAACTTGCTATGCACAGGATGCCCTCCATCTCTGTCTCTGCCTCCGGAGTGCCAGGACTAAAGGCCCGTGCCACCATCCTGGCATTCTGCTTTCTCCTCTGGTCCACTGCCTGGCTTCTCCATGCCCCAGTCACACTCTGTTCTGCCGCAGTTTTTCTGTCTTTTCCAAACCACGCCTGAAAACAAAACTCTTACCCTTCAAAGCCCATCTTAAGGGCCGGAGAGATGGCTCAGTGGTTAAGAGCACCTGTTGCTCTTCCGAGGGGATGGGTTCAGAAGCCATCACCCACAAGGCAGCTCACAACTGTCCCTAACTCCAGTTCCAAGGGATCTGATACCCTCCTTTGGACATTGAACGCACATGGTAGTGCACAGACATACATGTGGGCAAAACACCATGCACATAAAACAAATATTAATTAAGAAAAATAATCCCAGCACCCACTCTTTCCTCCGGGACAGAAGCAGGCAGTCATTGAAGAGGTGAAGGTACACGGCTTTGCTGGACAGCTTCAGCTTGGCAGGCGGTGCGGCAGGCAGGGGGGCCAACTCCACCAGCTCCCCGTGCCTCACCAGCCAGCGGGCCTGTGAGATCAGTGGAAAGATCTGGAGAAAGAGATGGACAATAGGGAGGGCAGGTGAGGCAGGGGTGCTGGGTGAGTCCAGACCAGGGAGATCATGGGCAGTGACTACTGGCTCCCTGGCCCCAGGGGAAGGAGGGAGAAAGGGCTTTCCTTTTTTTAAAATTTTTTTATAATTTATTTACATTCTATGTATAGAGGCTCTGCATGTATACCAGTGTGTTAGAAGAGGGCATCAGATCTCACTATAGATGGTTGTGAGCCAACATGTGGGTGCTGGGAAATGAACTCAGGACCTCTGGAAGAGTAGCCAGTGCCCTTAAGCCCTGAGCCATCTCTCCAGCCCCACAAGGGTTTTCCCCTACCTTGCCCTCGAAGTGGATCTTCTTACTCAGGTGAATGAGTTCCTCAGTCCTCTTCATGGACTGCACGCTGGCATTGCATTCCTGCACCAGCTGGGGATGGGATGGGTGGGGAGTTATCTGGGCTCCCACTAGGAGAAGGGGAGGCCCTCAGGAGCCCACAGCTCTAGTCCCTGAGCTCACCTCCTTGAGTGCACTGAAGGCCTTGGTGGCCATGTCCTCATCTTGGGAGCCTGGTGCTGTCCGCTTCAAAATGTTCTGGTGGGAGAGAGAGAGAGACACGTTCTTGGGTGCTGTAGTCACTAGTAAGGCACCCATGTTCCTCACTTGCATTAAGCCGCCCTATTGAAACTCATTGGGTCACACACAAAACAGACATGAGAGTAGAAGGAGGGGTCACCTGGGAAGAGGAAGGAGACCAGTGGGAGGGGACACAAGGGAAGATGGAGTTGGGTATGACCTATGTGTGTATGGAAATGTCACAATGGACCCTATTATGCATAATTAATATATGATAATAAAAAGGAAGACAAACTTGATACAACAACGAAAACATAACCAGGGGTAGCAGGCCAGCCTCTCCCTCCCCGCCCTTCCTGAAGTGAGCTACCTCTACCAGCATCTTGAGACGAGTGACCCTCTGGAAGGGTAGGATGAGGAAGGAGGTGAGAGGCAGCCGCTGGCACACGGGAGACTCTTCTAGGCGGGCCAGGATGCCGGGAAACTTGGGGTTCTCTAGGCTGGACAGTGGGGAGGAAGGTGCTGTCACAGGTGGCTCTCTGCACATCTGCCCCACGCGGTGGGGCTCACTTATCCTAGACATTAATCTTTTCCCCAGAAGCCCTCGCCTCACAGATGGACCTGCCCCACCCGGTCCTCTGCACCTACACCCGCCCAATCCTCCCACCGCAGAGCCCCTCCTACAGCAGGCGCTGGTAGGTGCGCTCCTGATAGGCCTGGTTGGTGACGTAGGGCAGGTAGACCCGGCGGAAGGCAGGGCAGTGGTGCAGAACGACGTCGCACACGCTGAAGCGCAGCACGTCGGCCTCTAGACGCTGTTCTAGGTCGTGGAGAAACCTGCCAGGTGAGCCAAGGTCAAGGACAGCGCCACTACAGACCTCTGTGCCCACTCTTAGCCAGGCCGGGCCACTCGCTCACCTCTCACTGGTGCTCTTGACCTCGGGCAGTTTGGAAAATAGCCACTGCTTGTCCTGAGTCCCCAGACACTCGCTCAGCTCCACGGAGCCTAAGAAGTGGCCCACAGCCACCGACAGGCTATGGATGTAGGAGGCCTCCGAGGTGATCAGCTCAAATTTGGCCTAAGGGAGGGTGGAGGCCGGCTGGTAAGAGCAAAGTCAGGCCAGCGGGGAACCAGGGTCTCAAATCTCCCAAGAGGATGAGGCCTCTGTAGACACCACTTCCCTGCCCCATGGATAATCTGGCGCCAGGTGGGGCCTGGGCGCGCCCGAAGTTGCCAGCTGACTTGCTCCGCTACTTGAAAGTCTTTCCCAAGAGCCTGCGCTGCCCCTGGCGCTCGGCTACGCCCAGCACCTGCCCTTGGCCACGCCCCCAACCAGGGAGGGTGCTCCCACTGGCCCCGCTCCTGTGTTGCTCCGTCCTGTCCTTGACCTAGCTCTCTTCCCTGGCTTCCCCCAGGGCTTCCAAGGACCCTTGCTTTCCCTGGTCTTCTCACCCACTCTCCGCGTTGATGTGCCTCACCCCCTACTAAGACCCCAGCATCTGCCCTTGGCCCCGCCCCGTCCTAGGCTCCGCCCCTTCGACCCCACTCCTGGTTTCCCAGCTGACTTCTAGGAGCCTCACCTTCCCAGGTCTTCTCCCCCACCCTTCGCTTTGACAGTCCCTGAGTCCAGCTGAGTCTCCTGATCAACTACTTCTGGCCCCGCTCCTGTCATTGGCTCCTCCCTCCGTTTTAGACCCTCTGGGCTCTTCTCCTGGCTTTACAGGTTCCCCCCTTCCACTGCAAGTTGACAGCCCTTCATCTCCCTAAGGTCCCCATCACCTGCTTCTGGCCTCGCCCCATCCGAGGCTCCACTCCTCCCACCCCTTTACCTGGCTTCCCGGTTGGGCTCTCGAGTCTTTTCCCAGGTCCTCCCACCCCTTCTCCACGTGGACAGCCCCTAATTCCCCTTAGGTCCCCATCTCCTGCCTCTAGCCCCGCCCCCCTCACCTCTTGCAGTTTGCAGTCGCGCAGGCTCAGCGTGGCCAGGACGCCGCTGCCGCGCACGTCGGGGATGTCCTGCCACAGCGAGAAGGTGGAGCCTCGGGCAGAGCGCTGCGCGCGGAAGGAGCTGCTCGGGGAAAGGTTGGCGCGCGGTGGCCCGGGCCCCTCCTCCGCGCCCTCCGCCCCGTCCCCAGGGCCCTCCTCCTCGCGCTGCTGCCTCCGCAACTCGCGCGCGCTGGCCACGTCGCTGTACTCCTGGTAGAGGACAGCTGGGCGGGGCGGGGGACGGGATCTCAGGATCTCATTTACCCATGCTAGAAATACTAATTGGGCACCAACTGCATGCCAACCCACCTCAATTCCCCAAAAGCAGGCTCCCCAGATTCCAACGCCCCGGCCCCATCTCCCCCACCCCCGCCCACCCTCCCCTTCGCAGCAACTCTGCACCTACAGTTAAGGAGGAAGCGGGACTGGCGCCGCTCGGTGGCGCTGCTGGGATCCTGAGAGGGTTTTTCATGCGTGTCCAGCCTAGAAAAGAGTGTCAGGACCTCTTTGCATCCCTCCCCAACCCGAGCCCCAAGAGAGAGGTGGGTACCTGGGCTCCAGTAGACCACCGTGGACCTCATTTGGGTCAACGGGTGCTGGCAGCGACACACTGTCCACCCTCATCTCCGCTCTTCGGTATTCCCTCACAGGCAGTTTCCCTAGAGAAAGCAAGAGCTGGGAGTGGGCGATCTGGAGAACGACGCGCGTGGGGCCGATCACCCGATGTTAACACAGGTGGGTAGGCTGCGCCCTGCCCGCCTGACTCAAGCTGTCCTCAGTGCCTGGAAAAATAGGAAAATAGCTGAGTACCTTCCCGGGTGATTCCAGCACCTGACCCTGAAGTCAGAGCCCTGGTGGCCGTGCGACCCAAGCGCAGAGATGAGTGAAGCCTCGTCATCAGTTCGGAGGCTGAGAAGCGCCTTCGCTCCTGAGCCTCAAGGCCTCCTCGGGCGTTTCTGGAAAGCTCCTGTGGCCTGGGCTCTTCCGCACATAGAGCCTGCTCGTGGGCAGCCTGGCCAGTCTCCAGAAGACCCATGGGGGTCTCGGTGCCACCAGTGGCCTCTTCATTATGATAGACTTGGATCTTGCGCCCTAGGGGTGGGGTAAAATAACAGCTGTCCTCCACTGTAGTCCGTCCCATCTTCCTCCTTGTTGTGGTGGCATGACCCTGAGCATCGAAATGAGATTCCCCAGGGCGACGGGATATCAGAGGTCCTGACTGCAGGGAGCAAGGGAACTGGAACAGCGGCTGCCAAACTGGTTATGTAATGTTGGCGAGTCATTTGGACCCTATGAGCCATCTTTCCCTTGTCGGTAAAGCTTGTCCTGTCTTTTGGGACATTCTGAAATTTAAAGAGTTCAAAAAGAGCCTCCCAGTCCCTCCCCTAGCTGCCCCAAAAGACCTCCCCCCCCCCACCAGGGTGACTCACAGGCTGACTTCTTCTCTGAGCCACCATGGCTGGCCCTGCGCTGGGGCTGCATGTGTTGAGAGCTCCAGGGTCCCACCAGAGTTGGGGGCTGGGCACCAGGACAGTGGGGCCAGCTGCCAGCCCTGCTGGGTCTCATTCCTCCACTGGTGGAGATATGGGTGTCTGGGCTTCCTGGGGAAGGTGGCCATAACAGTCCTTGGAGAGGGGCAGGGGTCGCCAGGGACCAACGACTACCAGGAGCTTGTAGCTCCTCAGGCGCAATGGGGAAAAGATCCACACACACTGGGCTTGGAGGCTGCAGAGAGGGCAGTTCCACGAAAGACAGGCTTTCCTGCTGGCACACGGCTACTGGGCGGCTGGCAGTGCCAGGTGGTCCAGCCAGGTGAGGCTGGAGGGTTGCGGGTGGCCCACAGTCCATTCCTCCTTTGCTCTGCCACCCTCCTGGGCCTGGAGGGGAGAAGGGATCAGATCCAGATATAGTACAACAGGCAGTGCTGGTGATGCCATCATGTCCTGGGGGCCCGAGCAAACCCTCCGGCACATGTGTATGCAGCTACACAAACACACTCACATGCCCTTTTAGTAACCGTCAGTGTTAGTCAGTACTTATTAAATGAGCAACACCCATGTAGCACCTCAATTATTTGCCACCAGCCTTCAGAACCGATGCCGTTACCCCATTTTATAGAAGAGGAGAGTGAGGCACAGTGGTTATCCACCAACTAGTAGAGCCAGGATTCCCACACAGACATCACGACTTCCACATCTGCGTTTTCAGTCACCTTGTACAATTTCTAATACACATTGACATGTGACCAGACATATAGATAGCATACATTGTCACACAAATTCATGTTCCAACACACAGCCACACATTCTCTCCCAGCACACACACTTTCATAGATAACTTGAGACATCTCAAATGCAGATAGACACATACTTTTTTTTTTGTTTTGATTTGTTACACAGGCTTAGAAACTTTCGGACACACACACACACACACACACACACACACACACACACACACACGAGCTTCCTCACACTGCTCCAGGCAGACACACACACACCAGGTTGCAGATACATACGGGCCCAATGTCCTTGTTCTGAAGTTATCCACCCCCTTCCATACCCAGACTTGAGGCCTTCATGCTGAGTGATGCCTACACCCTTGCCAGGCTGGCTGGGAGGGTCACAGACCGGCAGGCAGGCCACCACCCAGATTAGTCCCTCCCAGGGAAGAGCAAGGAGATGCCCAATCCCCAGTTTGGGATGACAGAGGGGCTTATCCGTGTCCCAGCTCCCAGACACTAGATCAAACCAGGCAGAATGGGCCGTTTCTGGGCAGGATGCCATCCCCAGGCAGTCTGCCAGTACCCCAGGACAGAATGATGAGCCCAGAGGTCCAAGCCCCTTCAGCCTCTGCCCCAGGGCCCTCTGCGGCCTCCCTCTCGCCCCTCACCTCTTCAGCAGAGACCGAAGCCTGCTGCTGATGCTGCCTGCCTGCTCCGGCAGGGGAAGCCCTCTCTCTGCCCAGCTGGCTGGGGGAGATCCCACCCAGACAAAGGGTTTGATTCATCAAACCCTGTGGTGAGGCGAGGAGAGGGAGGGAGCAGGCAGCGGGCTGGGCGGGGGCCTACACTTGCCTGGCTGCGTTGTGGGCAGTCTGGGCAGCAAGGACCCTTACAGAGGCCCCTTGGGCCAAAGGAGCAGTACCCAGTCTGACAGAAACGAGAGGGAGACCCAGAGAAATAGCGGCCTTGGAGACAACAGCTCGGGAAGCGACTCTGAGAGACTGAAGAAGAGAAACCACAGAGGTTGAGACGCTTGAGGCCCAGAGCCGGAGGATTTCCGACGTGACCAGATGCTCAGGCCTATGGGAAATCCAGGAAAAATACAAACAAACAAAAAACAGGAAGACAGATGAACACATAATAGCTCATGCCCAGTGGGGTTGCCAGTCTGGTGGGAGAGCCAAAAAACAAAAGCGGTTATAATCTGAGTTGGCAAGAAACAAGCCACGGGCACTAGCACAGTAGGGGGCTGGGCCTGGCCCAATCTGGATATATCAGGAAGGCTTCCTGGAGTAAGTCCCAGCTCAAGGTTGCAAGGCTAAAACCCTCAAGGACCCAGTACAAAGATGGGGCAGTAATCTCCAGCCTGAACCAGAGACCGCATCTGGGTAGGGCCTAGTAGAGGACGGTTGAGTTTCCTGCATTGCATCCCACCTGCTTCTCCCTGTACCCCTGCCTTAGAAGACCTGAGGGAAAGACAGGCCGGTCCTCAGGGGCCCTCCCCCAAACAAAAACAACAGCCATACCTCACTCACTCCCTGATTTAGCCTTTGCCCCTCAAGACTACCGTGCTCATCTGGGTAAGCCACTGAGAACCTCGGTTTCCCCAGCCAGCAATGTAGGAGAGCTAGCACCAACTTCCTAACTGCTAATACAAGAATTGATAGCCGAGCGGCGCAGGAGGAGCCTCGGGCACAGGGCACGGTGGGAGCCTTGTCATCCATAGGCTGTCCCCCAGTGGTGTCATTTTCTCAGTCTTTGGGGTGGGGGAATGGCTTGGGCCAGCAGCCAGTGGCAGTAACAAGTGGGAGGGGACACAGCTAGCCTCTGTTCACCATACAGGTCTCTCTTAGGTATAAGAACACACCCTGTCCTGGAAGCCCCTGGAGAACAGGAAATGAGCCCCTCTTCTGTGATTTATAAGGTAAATAACCAAAAGAACTGGAACTTAAGGCCAGAGCAACTTCAGTTAAGACCTCAGAGGAAAAGGCTGGGGGTGCTAAGGGAATGTGCAGGGCTTTCTGGAATACGAGATTTTAAAAAAATGATAAAAAAGGGTGGCAGGAAGTGTCAGAGTGGGCCAAGCTCCACTGTGCTCAGGCCCAGGGGCTGTGGCAATGGCCCATCAAGCCGAGACACCATTCAAGTAGCTTTGCAGGCAACAGCCCACCTAGCCTTAATGTTGGTGATTTGGGTCCAAGCTGGGTTTAAGACTGTGTAGCACTTTTCCATTAAAATAAAAAGTCAGGGAGGACTGGCTTCAAGTGGCTGGCTCTAGATGTGACCCCAAGACAGAGGAGTGCTCACAAGGCAAAGGTCACTCTGGAAACCAGGCTTTCTGTGTTGACACTGACCAGTCCTGTGAGGCTCTAGGCAAATTATAAGCCCTTCCTTGGGCCTTGGTATCCTTGTGTGTCAAGTGACCCTGCGGTCCCCCAGAAGTCTCCTCTATGAAGCCTGTGTCATAGGTATCTCTGCAGGCTGAGAAGGATTGGCAGAGGCCAGGGAGTGGTCTGTGCAGAGGCACTACTCGTTAGAGAGGGCAACAGGTCTGTCTAGCAAGGTGTCAGAGCATCCCAAAGCATTGCTGTTGTCCGGGACAGCACCTCTGGCCCCGCGGTCCCAGCTTTTCCTTCCCTTCTTAGTACCCCTTGGCTCCCTGCTCAGAGAACAGACCTGCCAGACTACCTTGCTCCTTAAGGGACAAAATCTAGATGGAGGTCTTGTCTGGAAAGGGGGTTCCAAGTCAAGCAGAGCCCCAGGAGGCCAAGAACGGGTTGAAGCCAGAAGCAGCGGGCAGACGGCACAGCACAAAGGACTCCCTTGGGACACAGCAAGAGGAGGTTGGGCTGCTGACCCAGGGCCCTACCTCAGCCAGGGAGCTCCTCCGTCCAGCAGCTGGTACAATCCAGGGCTCCAGGCCACCCTGGGGGCAATGGGGTTGTAGCCAAGTCCTCAAAGGACCATGCCAGCATGGCTCCAATGCTGGACAATGCAAGCTCCTGGGTATTGTGTGGGGCAGGGAGGGGGGAGGCGAGGGTGAGGGAGCCTCGCAGAGGCAGGCGGCTGTCTCGACGTGCCTGCTCCCCGCCCCCCTTCCCCAGAACCGGTTTGGCCAGTCGGGTACAAGAGGGGGCTGGAACAATGGGAGTCCTATGCCTTCCAGAGGCTGCGAGGGACCCCAGACAGCTACCTAAAGATGGGGTTAGCAGAGTTCTGCCCCTAAGAGGTGGAACACCCCTCTTTGGAGCTTTCCAAGTACTGGAGATAGGCAGGGACTTTGTGGGAATGAAGGACATCCTGGAAGGGTTGCAAAGGAACCTCCAAACCTGGAATCCCCCTCAGGGATTCTGAGACCTCCTCTGCCCCTCTCTGAACCTGTCCCACATCTGTAAATTGGGGACACACAACTGTCTCCCATGTGTGGGAGACAGAAGTCAATCTTGAAAATTAGTTATCTTCTGAAGGACCCCTCCCATCTTCTGGATGGCCCCTCCAGCATGGCCACTCCTCACCAGTGACCCCTGCCTGCTGGAATGACCAGCCTCTAGGTCTCTAGCAGCTGCCTCCCCAGTGGAATCTTCCCAGAGTCCAGACGCCTACCCGGAGAGAGTTCTCAGTAAGGCCAAGGAAACAGCCGAAGCCAAGGCAGCCTCCATAAGAGGTGCGGAGGGGTGGGAGGTGGAGGGGGGGGCCCATGCTCTGTGCCAGGTACACAACTTTGCCAAGTCTGTGGAAACGGTAGAGCTGCTTCCTTCCTCCCAGTGTACCGACCATTTGTGTGAGCACCTTGAAATTGCCAATCGGGTGCTATTCATAGGCGTATGTAGGGCGGGTGTGAAGATGATGCCCACGGGGTTAATAACCGGTACGCTTCCTGCATGCAAAGCACTTCACGTGTATGGATTCCCTTACCATCCATCAGGACTCTGTGAAGCCCGTACTGTGACGGCTACCATGTAGCAGGTGAGTATGCAAGGCTTGTGCCCCTAAACATGAACACTATCCCATCTGTGAGGTTTCCCCTCCACACACACCTTTTACAGACAGTGACATTGAGGTTCTAGGGACTTCATTAACTAGAACAGCCAGGGGCTGGAGAGATGGCTCAGTGGTTCAGAGTCTGGGCTGCTTTTGCAGAGGAGCTAGATTCAGTCCCCAGCGTCCACATGGTGGCTCACAACGGTGTCTGACACCTTCTTCTGGCTTTCATGGGCGTTAGGCATGTACACCACGGTGCACACACTTACATACACGCAGGCAAAGCACTCATACTCATAAAAAGTAAAAATGAATCAATCTTAAAGAAAGAAAGAAAGAAAGAAAGAAAGAAAGAAAGAAAGAAAGAAAGAAAGAAAAGAATAGCCAGTATTGAGACCCAGGTCTGTCTGACCCCGCCACGAGCCTACATCCTTACCCCCTGACTGTGTATTGGAAGATGCCCAGCTGACAGCTGACTTTTTTTTTTTTTCAAACTTGGTATGTAGGTGAGAAGGATCTTAGGATGTTAAGCTTCTCTCCTCTACCTTTTTGAGTGCTGGGATTACACAGAGCACCACCACAACCAGCACCACCACACACAATGCTGGGGGTTGAACTCAGACCCTCTTGCCTGCCAGACCTGCATGCCCAGACCCCAGTAAACTCTTCTTGGGAGTGGCTTCTTTAGCCTCTTATTGATGACTTTAAATTCATAGTGGAGTCCTCTACTCCTCCTGTCTGCTTTGCCCTCCCCAAGCACCGTTACACTGTGAGAAGACGCTGACCAAAGTAGGTGAGGGGAGATAGGGTTAAGTCAACATCGCACGGAGAGCAGGAAAAAGGTGGAGAAAAATCTCCAATCTTCTCGTCTGCCCAAGTGAAACGGCCCTGTACCCCTCCCGGGAAACCAGAGGGCTCCGACCTTGGAGAGGGGCAGGGCGGGAGCTCTAGATAACTTTAGGGGGCTGTGCCTCCGCCTCCGCTGCACCGGATCTGGTGAAGCAGATGAAGCCAGCTCTCCAGAGCAGGGACCCTTCCCCCGCCCTCTGAGAGGTCAAGGTAAAAGGGGTGTGTCCTGGTCAGGGTTTGGTAAAGGGCAAGACCAAGTGGAAACTATTATTGGGAATCTGGCCAATCCCTGCTCCACTCCAGAAGGTGGGGCTTGAAAGGGCGTGGTGAGGCACGAACAGGCTAAGGGGCGTGGTCAGTAGGGTGTGGATGGAGCCAGGGTCCACCGGGGTCTTAAAGTAGCGCCCTTTGGTGGACCACCAGGAGCTCACTTGAACTTGGTAGGTACCACCACGGGCATATTCCACAGGAGCCAGACTACCCGACGCAGGGAGATCAGAAGGAACTGGGCAAAGAGGGACCAGAGAACGACTGCTTTAGCAACGCTTTTCCTCAGTTTTGTTCAGGCAGAGTCTCTGATGTAGCTCAGGCTTGCCTCAAAAATGACCATGCAGTCCTGGTTGGCCTTGAACTTGATGTGTAGCTAAGGATGGCCTTGAACTTCTGAGACTCTTGCTTCCACCCTTTCTGAGTACTCAGTGATACACATACAGCTGACAATCTTTTGAAAAACATTTCTTTGGGGCTGGAGAGATAGCTAGTGGTTAAAAGAACCGACCGCTCTTGCAGAGGACCAGGTTAGGTTCAAAGTATCCACAAGATGCCTCACAACTGTCTGTAACTCCAGTTCTAGGGGGTCTGACGCCCTCTTTTCGCCTCTGTGAGCACCCAGCACTTATGTGATGCACATTCAGGCAAAACACATAAAAAATAATAAAATAAAAATTTAAATAAGATTTACATTGTGGGAGACAGAGAGATGACTCAGAGGTTAAGAGTACTGACTGAGTTCTTACATTGTGACATTCTGAGTTCGATTCCCAGCAACCACATGGTGGCTCACAACCATCTACAACAAGATTTAATGCCCTTTTCTGACATGTAGGCAGTACACTGTATACATAATAAATAAATAACTCTTAAAAAAGATTTTACATTGTATGAGTGTTTGCTTGCATGCATGACTGTGCACCACGTACGTACATGCTTGGTGCCCAGGGAAGCCAGATGAGGGCGTCAGATCCCCTGGAAAACTGTAATTACAGAGTTATGAGTCGCCATGTGGGTGCTGAAAACCTAACCCGGGTCCTTGCAAGAGTAACCAGCGCTCTTAACTGCTGAGCCATCTCTCCAGCTCCTTCACAACCACCCTGTTGTTCACTATACCTCCTCCTACAGCAAGTTGGCCAGCGTCAGAGCCTGAACTCAGCTACGTCTGCATACCCTAGATCGAGGCTCGGTCTTCCTCCAAGGGGACGACGAAGCCAGAGGAATGGCCAGCATTTTCCAGTAGTTGAGGGTGAATTCCCTTGCGCGCGACCTTGGAACCCCCGGGAGTCTCAAGATCCTCTCAGGCGCTGACTCCAAGCTCTGCGCTCCTGCCCCTACCTGTCCCTAGAAGGTGGTCTTGCGGCTTCAACCCCGCAGACTCTGAACAGCTAGCTGTGTGCTTAGACGGACTGAGCTTCCTGCCGTTCCAGCTAGGTCTCTCTATCCTGTAGTCAGAGCCTCACCCCATCTAGGCTCATCGCTCCTCCTCTTCTATGCTCCGTACCTCCTCCTCTCCCAGGCCCGTCACCCCGCCCCCTTCCACCCAGCCTCAGCACCCTCGGCCCCTTCAGGTCCCGCCCCCTAGGTTGAGCACCCCTCCAAGGCAGGCCCCGCCCTATCTAGACTTAACATTTGGGTCTTTCCAAGGAGGCCCTGCTCCACCCAAGCAGGTTTCACCCCTCTGGGACTCAGCATACTGCCCCCTCCTAGGCAGTCTTGGTTCCACCCAGGTTAAGCACGGTGTCCCTACAATGCTCCCCACCCTCCTCCGTGCCTGATGGGTCTTCCTCCGGCAGGGTGTGTATAAGCTTGCTCTGGATCACGGCCAGGTGAAGGGCAGAGGCACCAATGTGTAGCTGGCAAAGCCACTCTGCTAGCTACAGGAAGTGTGGTAAAGAGTTGGAGGATAGGCCTGAAGGACCAATCCTATTTATCTCATCTCCTAGTCAGGTCCAAACCTAGGCTCACACTAAGCTGTGCTTGACCTGAGATTTGCTAGGTCGTGGACCCTAGGGGAAACATAGCAATAAAATGACTCCTAAAGACACACTATTCTGCCCATAAATCAGTGCGTCACTCAACCCTCATCAGAGAAGCTTCTAGTAGTGGATGGGAATTAACAGAGAGACCCACAGCTCTCTGAAGGGCTTTGCAGCACAGCCCTAAATGGGAGATGTTTATAATATTCTCAGGTTCAAGGATTATTCCAGAGGGGAGGAAGAGAGAGACCACAAGAGCCAAAAGTGGTCGATGAATCCAAAGGAATCCGCATTTTTCAGACTCAACAGGACAGATGCACATATGTTGCATAAGACCCGTACAAGCTCAAGACAAAAACCCCAGCGTGCAGAAGGCAAAGTGGGCACAAACTCTGACCCCTAACCAAAAGCATATTTCCAATTGATTCTGGCTAGGAAAGGAAAGATCAATTTTCTTCAATGAGTGACGCCGGGTGTATCAACCACGCTCGGCATGCTCACGCTCAGGAGTGGCTGACCAACACACTTGGTCCTGACTCCAAGGGTTTCGGCTCAGGTTCTGTTTTGGTTTTTGGATTTTTTGAGACAGGGTTTCTCTGTGTAGACCTTGCTGTCATGGAATTGTCTGTAAACCAGGCTGGCCTTGAACTTAGAAATCTGACTGCTTCTGCCTTCCAAGTGCTAGGATTAAAGGATGTGCCACCACTGACTACCCTGAGTTTTGTTTTGTTTAATTTCTTTCTTTTTAAATAATTCATTTATTTTTATTTTATGTGCATTGGTGTTTTGCCTGCATGTATGTCTGTGTGAGACTGTCAGATCTTGGAGTTACAGATAGTTGTGAGCTGCCATGTGGGTGCTGGGAATTGAACACGGGGCCTCTGGAAAAGCAGTCAGTACTCTTAACCACTGAGCCATCTCTCCAGCTCCCTTGCTTTATTTTTTGTTTTTGTTTTTCTTTTTTCTTTTTGTTTTTCGAGACAGGGTTTCCCAGTAGCTATGGGACCAGTCCTGGAACTTGCTCTGTAGACAAGGCTGGCCTTGAACTCACAAAGATCTGCCCACCTCTGCCTCCCGAGTACTGGGATTAAAGGCGGGCGCTACTACTGCCCAGCTCCCTTGCTTTGTTTTTAAGAGAGAGAAAGAACATGAAGTTTGGTGGGGAGGGAGAGGGAGAGGATCTGGGAGGAATTAGGGAGGGAAAAGAATATGAACAAAATATATTGTATAAAATTCTCCAAGAATCAATAAAATATTTCTTAAAAAATACCCAGTGTTTGTGGTGTAAATGTGCTTAGAGAACCCCATCAATAGCATACCTTATTTACTAATATATTCTATTAGAAGCACACAAACGGAACTGAAAATATTTAAAGAAATGAGCGATATTTTAAGGAGAAACAGAAAAGCTGGACTTGCAGCAGCCATGCTAACCCTCGGGTTTTCAGATCACAAACCTGGACTTTTTGCTTTTAGCTCCCATTTCCACACACACACACGCACACACGCACACATGCATGCACACACACACGCACACACACACAGATATTCTTTTTTAGATTTTATGTGTCTGTATGTTTTACCTGCATGTACATCTATGCATCACATGTGTTCAGTGCCTGTGGAGTCCAGAAGAGAGTGGTGGATCTCCTTGGAACTGGAGTTAGAGGGTTGTTGGCAGCCATGTGGGTGCTGGGAATCCAATGTAAGTCCTCTGGAATAGCAGCCAGTGCTCTTAACCTCTGAGCCCTCTTAGCCCCCAGTACCCTATTCTTTTCTTTTTTCTTTTTGAGATAGGGTCTCACTATGCAGCCCTGACTGGCCTGGAACTGTCTCTGTAGACCAGGCTGGTCTCGAATTCACAGTCATCTGCCTGCCTTTGTCTCCAGAGTGCTGGGATTAATGTTATACACTTGACCACACCCTGACACCATTTCCCTATTCGAGGCCTCTCTTCCAGTCTCTGGCCTCTGCCTCCTCTGATGACCCTGTGTTTCCCTCCTCCACCACTCGTTCCCCAAGACCAAAGGATGGGTCCTGACCTCCATCTGGATCCACCTGATGCCGATGCCCTGACCTTTCCATGCTGCTTGTGGGGTCCAGTCAGATTTTCACCCAGATGCTGAGCACAGCAAATGAGCAGTCAGGAAGGCCTCCAGAGAGATAGGAATGAGCCCAAACTCTGGTGCCAGAGGAGGAAAGTGTCAGGCTTGACACATACACACTCCCAGGTCACGTGGCTGGGCCACTCTCACCCTTCTCTAGGAATTCATCCAAAAGCCCTCACACTCAGTGACTTCATAGCTGTCACTGTGCTGCAGATTTTGGGCCACCTGGGAATCCTGAAGCTGGACTAGCTGCTGCTTCGGCTGCCAGGGTGGAGAAACTGGAATGGCACAGTAACCTGTGCCAGGAATTGCCACTATGGTTCTCCCAAGTTCCCTCAAAGTAGGAGCCATTGGCCACCCTTTAGAGAGGAGGGAACTGAGACCTTGATGTCCCGCCTAAGTCTCCAGAAATTGAGAATTCTAGAGTCAGGACTCAAATGCAGTCACCTGGACTCCGCAGTTGGTGCTCCTTGCTTAGTGCCACAGAACGCAGGTCGTTTTTGTCTCTGTCACTCATTCTCTTCCCAAAAGAGAAACAGAAGGCCGGCAGCTACCAATGCCTCCCATTTAGAGAGGAGTCATTGTCTTCATTGTCAGAGACTGAGACTCAGAGTGGCAAAGCCACACTGCCCGCTAGTGTCAGGGCTGGGGCTTGTGCCCCTGTCCCAGGCTTTCAGTCAACACCGTGCTCTCGGGGACAAACTTGGTAGACAAAGGACACCTTGCTGGGGGCTTGGGATTATGGTTGACTCTACCTCCCTGCTGGTACAGTCATCTGGCTACCTACTGCTCCCCTTGACCTGAGAGACCCCTGAAGCAGATCCTCAGGCTTGAAGAAGTAATGATGCCCACCCTTCACCAGCTAGCTACCTGGGCATTCTCACTCCACAGCCGAGCTTCCTGCTGCACTGACCAGGAAACTCCATAAACCTGTGGGCCCATTACATCTGCTAGCAATGTGTCCTTCTTCTTTGAAGCCAGACCTCAGCTCAACTCCAAGGCATAACCCCTCTCTCCATTATTATGCTTTGGATTCCTGTCCACTAAGAGTTAACCCTGTGGGCAGGACTAAGTGGATTTGCCAACCACTCCAATACCCCGGAGGCCTTTTTCCCCATGGATCTGCAGAAACGGTGGCCTATATTTACGGTTCGGCCTGAGACTGATGGCACATGTGGTACCAGAAGATGTAACATGGCCCTTTAGGAGACTCTCCGTCCACCCTGCCAACGACAGTGGTAATTACATAGCAACAGCATCTTCTGGGATCTCCACCCAGTATGGCTCCTCAGTCCTCATTAAAGACCAGAGGCTCCCATAGGGAAGAAATCGACTCTGAGTCACTTCTGAACCCCCACTTCTGGGTACCCCCAGTGTGAAGTCCAGGATGTACTGCAAGCTGCCCCCCCCAGAAGAGACTGATGAATTCAAGCAGCTAAACTGGGGGTTCTTTCCCTCCTCTTAAGATGAATGAAGAAATGAATGGACGGGTTGGGGGACCACAGCTACCTAGTTACGGCGGAGGAAGCGCCGTCCCAGGAGATGACAAGCCAGCTTTAAGCTCAGCAGACAGTCCTCTGTCAGGCAAATGTAGAGTCCAAAGGTGCTGTTCCTCCACCAGGCCCTTGGTTTGGAAGAAAACACCTTTCAAAGGAGTGGCAGTGAGGACTAGCCTCATCTGACTTTGAAAAATGCCACAAAACTGGGGGGACTGGAGAGATGGCTCAGCGGTTAAGAGCACTGTCTGCTCTTCCAGAGGACCCAGGTTTAATTCCCAGCACCCACGTGGCAGCTCATAACTGTAAGTTCCAGGGGAGGATCCAAAACCCTCACACAGACATACATACAGGGAAAATACCAATGCACATAAAACAAAAATAAATAAATTTAAAAAAGAAAGATGCCACAAAAAGGGAGAGGAGTGGGCTGGGATGAGTCCCAGCTGATAGAGTGCTTGTCTAGCATGCGTGAAGCCCTGTGTTCCATTCTCAGCCTTTATAAACCAGGCATGGAGATGTATGTCTGTGATCCTAGCACCTGCGAGATGGAGGCAAAGGCAGGTTAGAAGTTTAAGGTCATCCTTTGTTTTATATAGTAAGTTACAGACCAACCTTGGTTACATGAAGCCCTGCCTCAAAAACAACAAATATTGCTGGTGGGTGGTGGTGTATGCCTTTAATTCCAGCACTCGGGAGGCAGAGGCAGAGGGATCTCTGAGTTTGAGGCCAGCCTGGTCTATAGAGGGAGTTTCAGGACAACCAAAGCTACACAGAGAAACCTTGTCTCAAAAAAGATGCTTTTAAAATGTAAAAGTATACAAATCAACAAAGAAGATAAGAACTTGAACATGAGTCTCCTGTGCAGTCTAGTCCTGAACACCTCTGGGAAAGAGGAGACCTGGTTGGAGTTCTGTTAGGTACTAAGGTCAGTCCCATGCTCCTGTCCCTAACCTACCATCTCCTTTTTTTAAAAAAATATTTATTTATTATGTATATAATATTCTGTCTGTATGTATCCCTGAAAGCCAGAAGAGGGCACCAGACTTCATTACAGATGGTTGTGAGCCACCATGTGGTTGCTGGGAATTGAATTCAGGACCTTTGGAAAAGCAGGCAGTGCTCTTAACCGCTGAGCCATCTCTTCAGCCCCCCCCCCCCATCTCCTAATGCCAGCCAGGAGGCCCTGATCCAAAGCCAGAGCTACAGGTAGCCCTGCCTTGGAGCTCCCATTTCCTATGGGGCATGAGGACTGCCCGGCTACAGAGGGGTGGACCTGGCTGTCCCCAGCTTAGGGTCAATACCAGCTTGAGTGTGGTACAGCTGCTGGTGGCAACACTGCCAGCCTAGGTGGAGGACCAGAACATCACCTGGATCCTACCCATTGGGAGACTGGGAGGAACCCGAGGGTGCCTGCCTGGGACCTGGAAGAGTGTTCTTGCCTTTCCTTGCCCCAGGGAGTGCACCTGGGTCAGGAACACGGAGTTGCCAGCTCAGCTCAGGACAGGACAATGTTGAGAAGGCCACAGTAAATTATGACAGAAAACGGAAAAACCATCGCAGTGGGAAGATATGGAGCAGCAGGGAGGGCTTCCTTAGCAGGAGGGTGGACCACTAGGATCCCAGACACCTGGAGGAGGCAGTCGTAGAACAGAGGACAAAAGCCTTCTCTCCATGAAGAGTACTGTGGCAAAGCAGGTACGTATTGGGGGCAGGGTGATGCACTGTGGGGAGCAGGCCTGTTCACAGAGTCTTAGGCCATCAGTGTGGCCAGAGCAATGGCCATTCCTGCTGGAAAGGACAGAAGAAACAGCATCCTTAGGGCAGAGAGGCTGATGTCTCAGCCTTTAGATGAGGGAAAGACCAGATTCATTTTCTTTTTGTTTCTGTTGTTGTTTTCAGACAAGGTGTCTCAGGGTTTCCATTGCTGTGAAGAGACACCATGATGAAGGCAACTTTTTTTGTTTGTTTTATTTTTGTTTTTTGTTTGGTTTTGGTTTTTCAATACAGGGTTTCTCTGTAGCTTTGGAGTCAAGGAAACTCTATGAGAAAAATATTTAATGGGGGTGACTCACTTACCATTTCAGAGATTTGGTCCATTATCATCATGGAAGGGAGAATGGTGGGATGCAGGCAGACATGGTGCTGGAGGAGTAGCTGAGTCTTGCTACATCTTGTAGGCAACAGGAAATGGACTGAGACGCTGGGCAGTATCCCGAGCATAGGGAACCTCAAAGCCTGCCCCCACAGTGACTCACTTCCTCCATCAAGCCTTACCCACACCAACAAAGCCACACCTCCTAATAGTGCCACTCCCTATGAAATTATGGGGCCAAGTACATTCAAACTACCACACAAGCTCTAACTACATAGCCCTGGCTAGACTGAAATTTGTTATGTAAACCAAGATGGCCCCCAATTCACACAGATCTGCCTGTCTCTGCCTCTTTCATGATGGTACTAATGGTATATGCCACTATACCTGATACCATCTTTGGTTTTGTATGGCTTTTCTCCTGAGGGCTACTTAAGAGTCTGTGGGCCAGGCAGTGGTGGCGCATGCCTTTAATCCCAGCACTCAGGAGGCAGAGACAGGAGGATTTCTGTGAGTTGGAGGCCAGCATGGTTCCAGGACAGGCTCCAAAGTTACACAGAGAAACCCTGTTTCGAAAACAAACAAACAAACAAACAAAAAGAGTCTGTGGATGATGAATGGAGGGGTGGATAGATAGATGGTGGGCAGTTTGGTAGATGGATGGATGAACTGGATGGGTGGCTAAATGGTAGGTGGATAGATGGCTATGTGAATGGGTGAGATGGTAGATGGGTAAAGTGTGGGGTTAAAATATTTTAAACTATCTATTTATTTTTATTTTATGTGCATTGGTGTTTTACCTGCATGTCTATCTGTGTGAGGATGCCAAATCCCCTGGAACTTGAGTTATAGACAGTTATGAGCTGCCATGTAGGTGCTGGGATTGAACCTGGGTCCTCTGGAAGAGCAGCCAGTGCTCTTAACCACAGAGCCATATCTCCAGCCCCTGAGTGTGAGGGGCTAATCAATGAATGGATAGGTACTTGGATGGACAGGTAAATGGATGTGTGGGTGAGTGAAGGAGTTGATCAATAGGTGGGTAAACAGAGAAATAAATAATTGTTTGAATATATGCAGAAGACTAGAGAGACTGGTGCATGGCTGGGCAGAAGGCAGATACTTAGGCAGATGAACTGGAAAAACAATCAGTAAATCTCTTTAAGAGCATACAAGTGGGTAAGTGAGTGGGAAGGGCAGATGGGTGGGTGGATGGATGGTGAACAGCTAAGCAGATGATGGTCTGATTGGATTATTGGTGGATATGAGGATAGATGGATGGGCAGGGAGGTTAATTTACCAGTGTTAATAGTTAATTGACTGCGTGTGACTCTGCAGTAGACACTGGGTATCCCAAAATGATGATGGGTATCCCACAGTGATGGGTATCCCACAGCAATGGGTATTTCACAGTGATGGTATCCCACAGTGAGGGGTATCCCGCAGCGACGTGTATCCCGCAGCGACGTGTATCCCGCAGCGACGGGTATCCCACAGTGATGGTATCCCACAGTGAGGGGTATCCCGCAGCGACGTGTATCCCGCAGCGACGGGTATCCCACAGTGATGGTATCCCACAGTGAGGGGTATCCCGCAGCGACGTGTATCCCGCAGCGACGTGTATCCCACAGTGAGGGGTATCCCACAGTGAGGGGTATCCCACAGTGAGGGTATCCCACGGTGAGGGGTATCCCACAGTGAGGGGTATCCCACAGTGAGGGGTATCCCACAGTGAGGGTATCCCACAGTGAGGGGTATCCCGCAGAGACGTGTATCCCGCAGAGATGGGTATCCCACAGCGATGGGTATCCCACAGTGATGATGGGTATCTCACAGGGAACACACTAGACAGGGTCTATATATTGATAGAGTCTTCAGATTAGCTGGGGAGACCGACATCAAAGGAGCAGCGAGAGACAGCTGTGAGTAGGTCCTACTAAGAACCTCTGCAGGGACAGACAGACAGACACTCTGCAGAAATGAGTCTTAGCTGAGACCTCGAAGATAAAATGGAGCTAAGTAGGGTGACAGGAGGGGACACTTCAGCAGCGGGGTGGCGGGGCGGTGTGCAAGGGCCGGCCATTCTGGAAAAGCCATGAGCTGTGTACCACAGCTCCGGGGGAACCACTGATGCTGACATTGTTTCTTCAACCCCCTTTCAGCTCTTCAGTCTTCCAGCACCCATCTATCCAAATATTATATTAAATTCCCTGTTAAGACAGTGGGTTTTGCTTTCTGAAAACACTAACCACTGAACGACTAGTGTTTGAATGGCTGGATAGGTGGAGAGCTAGATTCATGAGTTTGTTCAACAGCCATTTACTAAGCACCTTCTACATGCTAAAGACTACTTTGGGCACCAGCGGTGGGGTAGCCGGCATGACACGACACACCAGGTCTGTTCACATGGAGTTCATTCTAGTGACAGAAGACAGACGACAAACTAGAGCGATAAACGTTGTGAGGAAGCTCAAGGGACAGGGCCCCTAGGGATTCCATGGGTTCTTATGAAGATGGTGTCAATGCTGATGCCTAAACCAACATAAAGCCTGGGTGGAGAGAATCCCAAGGATCCAGTGGTGCCAGTTAGGGAGAACCGGTCGAGGCCAGATGGCACAGGGTCTTGCAGGCTGCTGCGAGGGGTCTGGATAGATCACCAAGGTATCCCATGTGAACACACACAGCAAGGTTGTGATTAGGATGCAACATTACTTTTTTTAAAAAAATAACTTTATTATTATTTTATGTATACCGTATTTGGGCTGCTTGTATGTTTGTGCACCATGTGTGTGCCTGGTGCCCCCAGAAATCAAATCCCCTTAAACTGGAGTCATATACAGTGGTATGTATGTGCCTGGGGCCTGAGGAAGCCAGAAGAGGATGCTGGATCCCCTGGAATTAGAATTACAAACCCTTAGGAGCCGCGATGTGGATTCTGGGAACCAAACCTGAGTCCTTTGGTAGAGTAACCAGTGCTCTGAACCACTAAGCCACCTGGAGAGACTCTATCCCTAATGTAACCCCATCCTCCTCTACCTGCAGCAAGCACAGTCCCCATGGGAGGGTCAGGATAGCCGAGAATATCATTCAGTTGTGCTCCCGGGAAGCCAGGTGTCAGGATGGTCCCCCAGGACTAACCACTCCAAGAGGTGAGAAAGGGGGTGCTGCAGCATTCCTGGGGAGAGAGGAGGCTCAAGGGAGATTGTCTCTGGCTACTCTAGCTTCCTCGGTGTGTGTGGGGGTGTCTCTCACCTGGAAGAAAATGCTGTCACTGGGGAATGGGACATGAATGTCCCAGAGACCCTGGTCATTACTGGAGCGCTGTCTGCAGGTCATCGTTGCCTCAGATGGAAGAGGCATGAAGGGATGGGTGATCAGAGAAGGCAGATTGTCAGGAGCCAGGAGCTGCACAAGCAGTCCGGCTGGGCCACCCCTCCGCCTATTCACTGTCACTTACCTGAGCTAAGGACAGAATAAGGAAGGAGGTCTCCTGGAGATGGTCCCCTCCGTGCTCTCAGCCTAAGAGTCACCTCTGTCGTAAGAACAGCCTCTGCACTGGTGCAAGGGCAGCATGACAGTTTGGGTGTCATCAGGTAACCAACTGCTTTCTGATTGGACTTGAGGTCTGTGCCATGGAGGAGGGATGCAAGCCTGGTCAAAGGCTCTGGACGCCATAGGCTCTAGTGGGAAGCCTTATACTCCTGCTCTGTTTTGTTTTCGAGACAGGGTTTCTCTGTGGCTTTGGAGCCTGTCCTGGAACTAGCTCTTGTAGACTAGGCTGGCCTCAAACTCACAGAGCTCCTCCTGCCTCTGCCTCCCGAGTGCTGGGATTAAAGGCGTGCGCCACCATTGCCCGGAGAGAAGCCCCTTTCTGCAGTGGGTAGCAGTGAGTGCAAAGAATCACAACTAATCAGACTACAGAGACCGAGTGACTGTTGAGTGCTCAGGACTAAATAGGACACACACACACACACACACACACACACACACACACACACACACACACACACATCAACTCCCCTCCCCCCAGCCCCAGGCCCACAGAACACAGAAGAGACGTGGAAGGAATGCAAGAACCGAAGCATGAGGAGGAGGAGGACTGGGAAATGCTGTCTTTTGGGCGTGACAAAGCTGTTGAACTCGAGAACTTCCCATAACTATGGTTACCTGCACTAGATCAAGCCAATGAAATCAGGGAGCATTCCTGCAGGCAGCACTGATTGGACGCAGTGAGTTACAACAAGAGAAAGGACATGAAGATGAGATGGGGATGTGTTAGGGGAAGTTAGGGACAGGTAAGAACAAGATATGTTCTATACCTGTATGAAATTGTCAAAGAACAGAAGATGTTCTAAAACAAAACAACACAAAAAAGAAGACCTCAGCAACAGCCAGCATTGCGGCACCTTATCTTGGTGTTGGGCAGGGGTGAACCTTTACCAGGGTAGAGTGCATGCTGCTTTTAACGCCCCTGGACAGTATGTCAGCTGAGCACAGGGTGACCACTGCAATATCCAACGCCACTGCCACTCGATCCTCCCTCATCTTCCCGCTGGAGCACCCCTCAAGTAAGCCTCAGTCCCTCTCCTGTGCTTTTCTCTAGTTGAGCACTCACTCCCCTGACACCGTCCTAGCCCCCATCCTTTATCTCACACCCTCCCTAGTTTAGCCCTCTGTTGATCTGTCCTGACCCTTAGCCCCACCTTAACTGCACACTCCTCTCTCCCCTAGTCTGGACTTGGCGTGGGAATGTTAGGAAAGGCACAGGATGGCCAGGGAGTAAGATCTAGAGCCTGGACAAAAAACTCAGGCCCAACTCAGGACTTAGCCATGGTCTCCTGTGGCCTACCCAGCAGCCTTTGTACGACCTGGTCCTGTATCCCAGTATCTTGCTGTGGATCTTCCCTGGCATCCTAAGGCCAGGCTGCTCAACTGGCAAGAACTTGACTAGTGGTTCAGCAACGCCAAGGAGGGAGTGGAGATGGGAGGGAAGGAGCAGCGGCAGAGGAAGGAAAAAGGAAGAGAGCAGGGACAGGGACAGGGGAGAGGTGAAAGAAGGATGGGGGTCAGGGGAGAGATGGAGGAGGGAGAGAGTCCCCAGCAAGGTATCTTCCCTCCTGCACGGTAGAAGCAGGATGGGCAAGGGAAGCCAGTGAGAAGCCTGACCCGCCAGCACAAGGGCTGTTCGCATCTCTGAAACCTTGGCTGCCTATCCTCTTTGGGCTTCAGCATCACTGTGGGATGTGAGAAGACAAGAGAAGGAAGCTAGGGAGTCCTGGGTCTGGGAGAACGGCGGGGCTGGACCTAGGGAGTCCTGGGTCCGGGAGAACGGCGGGGCTGGACCTAGGGAGTCCTGGGTCCGGGAGAACGGTGGGGCTGGATGTGGGCCACTGGTGTACACAGCCCCACCCTCCTAGTCCACGGGAAGACAGCCCTGCCTCCTTCCTGCTGGCTCTTTCCAAAGCTCCAAAGCCCAGAGGCTCAAGTTATGAGGAGCCGATGGCTCCTTTTCCCCAGTTAGTCCCTCTAAGTCCAGGTCACCCTGATCCCACGTGGGGTGTGACCACCACCTTTGTCCTCCAAGGAACCTCAGGAAGTTTCAGGAACATGGGACATCACAGAAGAAAGCTATAGTCACCAAATGGAGGGGACCCAAGAGAGAGGCTCTGAGGGCATACTGCAGAGTGGTGGAGGTGGCCATGGAGACTTGGGGCTAACATCTGCCACCCTGGGCTTCAACTCTGCCTTTCTTCCCCTGGTCCTTCCTTTTGGAATGGAACTGCTGACTCGGTGTCAAAGTTAGATATATGTAACTTATTCTGGGACTGTTAGGTGTAGTACGAATAATAAAAACTCAGAGACAGATATTGGGGTTCAAGCTGAAGATCAGAAAAGCAAAATAGCCAAGCCACTAGAAAAATCTTACCTCTACCAAGGCTGGGGGACTTCAGACTGCACTCTGAGCTCTGTCACCTGATAGTCCCCTTTAGTGCTGGGATTAAAGGTGTGAGCCACCACCACCTGGTACTATTTCTGCATTGATCTTGTGTAGCCAGGGTGGCCTTGAACTTACAGAGATCCATCTGCCTCTGCCTCCCAAATCCTGGGATTAAAGGTTTGTGACAGTACCGCCTGGCCTCTAGTGACTTGGTTTTACACTCTGATCTTCAGGCAAGTTTTATTTATTAAAACATAAATAAAATGTCACTATAATTTAGACTGCAGGGCCACTTCAGTCACCATGAGCTTACGGGGCAAGGCGCAGAACGCGGCGGCTAGGTCTGCCCTGTCTCCCACAGGCCCAGCTGTCTGAACATTTCCGAGATGGACGTGCTGTTTGGGGACATTCTGAACCTTCACACTGGAAGCTGAGCTCTGGGTGATCAAGGTGAGTTGCTGAGAGTGGACTGTTTGTTTGAGACAGGGTCTCACTATGTAGCTCAGGCTATCCTGGAACCCACTACACAGACCAGGTTAGCCTTAAACTCCCAGAGGTCCACTTGGTTCTACCTCCAGATTAAAGGGGTGTGCCGCCACCACGCCTGGCTAAGAGTGGGGTTTTATGGTATAGCACAACCCTTGTTCTGGTCTGGCTCTCTCGGCTTCCTGCCTGTCACAGTATGACAGTGTGACAGACATTTCATGCTTCTGTCAACACAGTCTGAGCCCTTCACCCTGCCATGGCCTCCTCACTATCTGGGCTCATGGTCTCCTAAACTATGAGCCCAGATAAATCCTTCCTTGACCAACTTAAATTGCTTCTATCACTTTGTTAGACAAACATAAAAGTTTCTAAAATCGAGCCTGAGGTGGTGGCGCACACCTTCAATCCCAGCACTCAAGAGGCAGAGGCAGGCGGATCTCTGAGCTTGAGGCCAGCCTGGTCTACAGAGCGAATTCTAGGACAGCCAGGGCTACACAGGGAAACCCTGTCTCAGACAATAAACAAGCAAAAGCTACTAAAATCCATCCACATCAGCCTCCATTCGGTGTTGGTGACTGAAGGAGCTTGGGTGGCACAAAGCTGAGTCTGCCCACTGTTAGGTCCAAAGCAGTCCCCAAAACGGCAGTGCTGGTGACAATGTCCTAAACAAAAGGACTCTAACTGGGTAAACAGAATGATTGTTACTGGGTAAACAGAAACTTAAATTTGAGATTCCTCAGGAATCCCCCAAATTGGATTTTTGATAACTAGGACCTCCCTTAATTTGCCCTAAAGATCAACGATGCTAGGCATCGAGTCTCCAATTAATCTGAACGGCCTACGTCAGCTCAAAAATCCTGCCCTGCTGACTGTCATATAAAATCGGCTTGCTTTCCCACCATTTTGCCGCTTCCTCTGCCTGCCCCCTCCACTGAGGCTAGCCTTGCCATGTCAACCCCAGTAAACCTTTCTTTCTACCCAGGAAGTGGTCTAGACCAGAGGTTTCAGTGTGCTTACGCTCACCCCCTTCCCATTCAGGAGAACTAGCTCAGGCTACCTTATATCCTACCCTCTACTCAGCAGGGAGGGTTCTTGGCCCTGCCCAGTGGTGTTTCCCAATTCCTAGGCAAAGCCCTTGTCTGAAGACCGGTTCACAGCTTCATAGTTGTCAAGGTCAAGAGTCACCAGAGTGAAGGGCTAGCTCCCTGGATATGCCACTTCTCTCGGGTTCCCTTTTTATGCCATGTGACTGGGTACCAGCCAGCACACTCATTCCGTGTCTGCTGCCCGTGATGCTAATAAACTGGGAACGTGCCTCTGAGTAGGTGCAGGAAGTGAAAAGAACAAAAACAAAAAAACCAATCAAAACAGAACACATCTACAGAGTTCAGCCACTGAGATGTCAGAGTTTATCTGTTAGAGCAAGTGGTGTTATTTCAACCAATAATACCCCTGGCTGAATGAAGTCAAGAGAAGTCCAGGGTCCTTCTGAGAGGTGCCCCCAGCCTACCCTCGGTGGGTGCTGCAGAAGGATGAGGGGCCGTGGGGCTGGGAGACCTTCCAGCTCTGGAGCCTTGTGCCTCCATCTTACTGCCAGGTGAGGGCCTCCCCAGCCAGTCCCGAGGACAGAAAAGTGTTCTTGCATCAGCCTTGGGCCCTAGGTCCTACCATAGATCCTGGGTCCCCCACGAGACGGGAGTAGGGATCATCAGTCCCTGTCTCTACTCAAGATGCCATCACCCTTCAGCCAGGAGCATTCTCTGGGGAGCTGGGGAGCAGGCCGGCTGCCACCTGGTCCTGGTGCCACAATTGCTCTGCAAGGCCATTGAGCACATGCGCAATGTCAGCCAGCCCAGCCCGCCCGTCCAGTGTACGCCCATCTGCCAGCCGCCTCCCTGGCACACTCTTCACCCGTAACAAGGGCAGTTGCCAGGCCTGCCGGAAGGCTGTGAGGTCTCGCTCTGGCACGTCTGTGTGCATGTACTGGTCAAACCTGGAGGAGGGTTAAGGCTCCTAGCCAAGAGGCTCTGCTCAGCACGCCATCACACTCAGCCTTGGCCTCCTCTTTAGAGGCTACACCCAGGGGCTGAGGTAGGTCCTGGACACCCTTTAAAGAAAACCGATGGCTTGGACTTCACAGGGTGACAGGTACTTTACCAGGTGTGCATCTTATGGGCCACTCAAAGGATACTTGGAACCAATGACCATCTTGACGACCCCAGGGGCTTCGCTGGCTACGCGGGTTAACTGTCCAGGAAGGTCTTCGAAGGAAGCACGGTCAGTGAAAGAAAAGAGGAACAAGAAGGCGTCTGCATTTTCTTTGCAAGCCTGAGGACACATGACACATGACCACGTGACTCCGCGGACCTAGAAGCCCCCAAGAAGGATCAGTGGCATCTGGGCCACAGACTGAGAAACTGAGGCCCAGAGCAGAGAGTGACAGGGACACAGACCCTGGGGCTAGTCAGAGACCTGCAGCCCAGTATACCAACTGCCCTCAGGTAACTAAAGTGAAAATCAGGTTCCTGTAGGCAGGGTGGGTCTCTGACAAGCCCTACCCAAAGCCCACGCAGGCCCACCTGCCCAGCTCACCGGCAGCATGTGATCAAATTTCTTGAGGGCAGACTCGCCACAGTCCCAGAACTCAAAGCGGAACATGACCACACGGTCGCTGGCCTTTAGCTTGGCCGGCCAAAACACCACAGTAGTTTGAATACCTGAGGAGAATTGGGATCAGCCAGTCAGAAGTGGGATGCGGGGTGGGGCAGGGCTGGGAAGGGGCATGAGGAAGAGCTACAAGTCCACCCTGTGGGTCAGCACCCTGACATGGAAGGCATGGTCCCTGACATGGGAGACTCCTCAGAGCAGGAAGGAACAGTGCTACTATGCAGGAGTCCTTGATTGGTCATGTGGGATTGGCCCATCCCACATGAAAGTGGGAGGGAGGAGACCTCAAATGTCCTGGGACATACTGAATCAAAAAGAAACACAGCTGGGGGATGGGCAGGTCGTAAACATCTACCTTTCCGCCAACCAGAGGGCCACCACAGTCTCTCAGTCTCTAGCTCCAACCCAAACAAGGCCACAGAGGAAATGGCATTGTTATGTATAAACCCTGGCTAAGGCAGTCTGGGGCCAGGTTCTTGCCTCCATCTCAAGGAAGGCTACCAAGGATAGGCTGAGGGTTCGAGCCACTCACCAGTCGTCTCATGGTGCACTATAGGCACTTCCAGGCCTGCCAGCTTTGCCACCAGTGCAGTCTTGCCCACACCACTCTTTCCGGACACAAAGATCTTGTAGCTGGCAGTATCAATGGCCACTGAAGGGGGTAGCACTGGCCGTTCCAGCAACCCTGTGGCAAGGAGGGAACCAGGGAGCTGGGGAGTTAATTCTGCTCTTGCTCAGACCCTGGGAGAGATTCCGTGTATCTAAAGTTAACTAGCCAGCTTGGCTCTCAGCCTTTGACTCAGCTCTACAGAGGCCCAGAGTACACAGAGATGACCTAGGATCTCATAGCTGATCTGTTCAAATTGCGAGATGCTCCAGAGCTTTGCCCGGAGCCTGGATGACACGCCCCTCTGGGCACACTTTGCTGTAAACACACACAAAGCACTCGGTGTTTTGCTTGCATGTATGTCTGTGTATCATGTGTGTGCCCGGTACCTGCAGAGACCAGAGAGGGGGGTGTATTCCCTACCACTGGACTTACAGACAGTTGTGAGCTGCCACATATGCGCTGGGAATCAAACCTGGGTTCTCTGCAAGAGCAGCCAGTGCTCTTAACTGCTGAGCCACCTCTCCAGGACCCTTTTAAGTTTGATGTTGGAAATCTTTTGGGGTTTTTTGTTTGTTTGTTTTTTTGTGACAAGGTTTCTCTTTGTATCCCTGTCTGTCCTGGAACTTGCTTTGTAGACCAGGCTGGCCTGGAACTCACAGAGATCCACCTGCCTCTGCCTCCCGAGTGCTAGAATTAAAGGCGTGCGCCACTGCCACTGGCTTTGAAATATTTTTTATTGTTATTATTCAATCTGGATTTCTCATACACAAAAACATGGTGCTGTAGAATTTCTCCTTTAACAGGGAAATATAAGCACAAGTATTTCCAGTTACTAGAAATAAATCCCATAAAACCAATTCGTTGAGATCTTTATGAGTTCTTAAAACTTGCACATAGGGGTTGGCGTGATCGCTCAGTGGTGAAGAGCACCAACTGCTCCTCCAGAGGAGCCAGGTTCCGTGCCCAGCACCCACATGGTGGCTCACAACCATCTGTAACTGCAGTCTCAGGGGATCTGCCCTCCTCTTCTAACCTCTGAGGGCACTGCATGCATGTGCTGCACAGATAACGTATGCCGGTAAAACACTCATACGCACAAATAGTAATAAAACCTTGAACATAAGAATGTCAAAACGATGATATTCCATAATCTAATGATTTGAAGTCCTAAGTTCTGAGCTGGTTTTTGAGGCACCGGGGACAGAACAGCCCCTGGTATGCTAGGTGACAGCTCTACCATTGAGCTATATCCCAGCCTCATGAGACAGAATCTTTCTATGTTGCCCTGGCACTCCCTGAATTTGTGATCCTCCAGCCTCAGCCTCTCCAGTAGCTTTGGTCTGAAGCCTGTTGGTGCTGGACTCCCAAAGCAGATGTCATGCCTCTTGGCCTGAATCAGGGCCTTGCTTGGGTAATGTGGCTTAATTCAGGGGCACACCAATGCCTAACCTTAGATAGCAAGGCACTGAAGGGTTCTCCTTTCCTCATTAGGGTATGACCCTAAGCACGTCTCTTAACTGTTCTGCTAAAATTGTTGAATAGGCCTGGCCTGGTGGCATATGCCTAATCCCAGGGCTGGAGAGGCAGAGGTAGGCGGGTCTGTGAATTTGAGGTCAGCTTGGTCTGCAGAGTGAGTTTCAGGACAGCCAGGGGGCTACATAGAGAAATCCTGTCTCAAAAAAAACCCAAAAACCACCAGGTGGTGGTGGCGCACGCCTTTAATCCCAGCACTCAGGAGGCAGAGGCAGGCAGATCAGATCTCTGTGAGTTTGAGGCCAGCCTGGTTTACAGAACAAGTGCCAGGACAGGCTCCAAAGCTACAGAGAAACCCTGTCTTGAAAACAAAACAAAACAAAAACAAAGAGAGAGAGAGAAATAAAGAAAAGAGAAGAAAGTTGAATGGTGGCGCATGCCTTTAATCCCAGCACTTGGGAGGCAGAAGCAGGTGGATCTCTGAGTTCAAAGCCAGCCTGGTCTACATAACGAGTTTTGGCTATATAGTGAAACCTTGTCTTCTAGAAAAAAGGTTGCTTAGAGGGCCACTGTGCAAAGCGCCCAGCAGAGGGCATAACTCCAGGTGAGGAGGGCTCGGTCAACAGCATCTCTGGTGACAATTGCTATTGGCAGGCATGGGCTGTTTCCGTGTTCCTGGCTCTGCTGGCGGAATTAGCTTTAAGGAGATTCGGGGGAGGGGGCCCTAGAGAGATGGCATCCAGGGGACCTCGATGGTGAGGGCTGTTGTTGGGCAGGTCCCACTGTCCTGTTTCTGCTACCCCAGGGAGTGTCAAGAGAGCACAAGTGTGGTATGTGGTGTGTGGCGAGGTGAGGGGAGGCACTTACCAAACTCCCGCCGGCGATTCTTGCGCAGGATGCAGGCTAAGTACTCCTTGCCCTCGACGGTCTCATGCCAGTCTGGGACAATCACCGAACCGTGCACAGGAGGTCTGGCCATGGTTGAGCACGCCAGTGAGGTTAGGATGTGGCAGAATACTGGGAGTAGGAGTGGAGAGAGGGGTAACCATTATCCCAAACCGGCCCCATGGTTCCTCTTAATCTCTTTCGGGCTCTCCCTTGAAGCCTGGCTCCCCACCCAAAGGTGCATTTCCATAGCCCCACTCCTCCACATCGCTCTCTGGGGAAACAGCCCAACCTTGTCCTAGGAAGGTATTTTCACAAGCCTCTTCTGCCTTGTCGCCTTCCGAGGGTCTCACTTCACCTCTGCCTCCTACACTCCAACTCCCGGGACTACCAACCTTCACAATCCCGGCGAGCAAGCAAGCAGGAGGAGGGAATGATCCCTTTAAAAGCCCGCCCTGTGTGCTTGCCCTGCCCGCAGAGTCCGCTTCCGCCAGGCCTAGACGCGGACCGTGAGGCGCATGTGCAGGATGTTGCCATGGCGACGCAGAGAGAGGCGGGGCTCCTGAATTCAGGCCGGTCTTTGTGGGTTCTGCAAGGTCTGCAGTTCCATCCCTCAGCTAGATCTTCTCTGGCTTTACCAGTCTGGGCTCAGATTTTCCTCTCAAATGTAGTCATCTCTTCCAGGAAGGAGGCTTCCTCAGTCCTCAGTGCCTCACTTTCTTCTACAAAGTGGATGTTAACATTAAATGCTTTTTTCCCTTTCTTTCCTTCCTTCCTTCCTTTCTTTTTTAAAACGGTCTTGCTGTGTATCCTCCCTGGCTAGGCTGGAACTTCCTATGCAGACAAGGATGGCCTCGAACTCACAAAAATACTGCCTTTGCCTCTCTAGTACTGGGGTTAAAGGTGTGCACCACTATACTTGTCGTCCCCCCCCCCTTTTCACTCATAGCGTTCTTTACAACAGTGTCTGGGCAACTCAGCTCAGCGGGGTTTAGATATTGTGTTGTTGTTACTAATGTCACAGCCCCATCGATCCTGCCCAGCAGGTCCACCATCAAACACCTCTGATTGAGAAGTCAAGGGACTTTTGTAAGATGTCATTTCTTTACTAATTGATTTATTCATTCCTTTCATTCAATGGTGACCAAGCCCCTACTGTGTGCTCAGCATCTAGTAGGAGCTGTGGAAGCAAGGGTGAGCCACGGTCCTGCCCCGAGCCTGGATGTTCCAGCCTGGACCTGTGAGCGACCCAGAAGCTGGCTGATCAGTAAATGACGTGAACTGGACAGGACAAAGGGGCCACCTCTGAGAGGCGTCTATTACGTTTACCCTTCACTGGTATCTTACAGTGTGTCTTCAAGTAGGGCCAGCCACTGCTTTGCAATGAATGAGTTAAGGGGCTTGGTGGAGGCTACTGCACTGGAGTCTATGGACATTCATCATATAAACATTACCATGTCTTTTCTATTACAGATGAAGAAACCCTGAGGAATGACATAGCTTGTCTGGGGTTACACCCGCCACACAGCTAGTCAGTGGAAAAACAGACTCAGAAGCCCGGGTTACCTGACTCTGAAAACAGCCAGATTGGGTTCTGGGTTTTCAGCACTTCACACCCAGCACCTAGGAGGGGCTAGTGAAGCTGATAGCAGGAAGAGGGCCGCAAACCTTCAAGAGAGAGGTTTGTGTCTCACTGGGTAGGAAAGGGAGGAGGGTGCAAGAGAGGGAGCTTTCCTCACTGGCTTACACTGCTTGGAGGCAGAAGTACAAGAGGAAAACCGTTTGTACAGGACTCTGTGACTGGAATCCATTGCTCATGCTCCTTCTGGAATGCTTAGGGATCTGCCCAGCCAGGGTTATCCATAGCTGTGCACGGTTCTCTCCACAGGCCAGGAGGGCTCAGATCTGAATTGTCTTTGAGCTTCTACACTTCACATCCAGCCTTGCTCAGGTCTGACTTGTGGGAGGCACAATGCGAGGGGGGGGGTGTGTGTGGTGAGAAAGTACAGCAAACAGCAGAGTGAGCTGGTGTTAACGTGGGGGGCCCTGGCACAGGTGTCAAGTCCTCTTGGGCACAGACAGGGAGGCTGGTGGATAGAGCAGCTGGTGGCCAGAGGGTGGGAAGTTCATTCAGTATTCACTGTTTTGCCTGAGCTCAGGAGAAGACACTTGATGGTCCTGCTTTACCTGGGAGCACAGAGTCTGCGAATGCAGGAAAATTCTGCCTCGGGGCCTAGGGGGAAATGGGAGTCTGTACCTTTATTATCTGCACTGTGCTGCTCTGACAGGTACCATGGATCGGGGCTCTAACAACAGACAAGGATTTCTGCACAGCCAGAGGCTGCCTATCCAACTTCACTGCAGGCTTGGTTCCTGGTACCCTGGCCTTCTCCATGTTTAGACATGGCCTCTCCTTTCCTCAGTCCCTGCTGCTGTTTCCTTCCTTTTTGGAGATGAGCTCTCAATAGGGAGTCCAGGTTGGCCTGGTGAACTCTTGATCATCTTGTCTCAGCCTCAGGTGTGCACCATCAGTCGGGCAGTGGTGGCAAACACCTTTAGTCCCAGCACTCAGGAGGCAGAGGCAGCTGGATCAGTGAGTTCCAGGCCAGCCTGGTCTACAGAGGGAGTTCCAGGGCAGCCAGGGCTACATAGAGAAACCACGTCTTGAAACCAAACCAAACCAACAACAACAAAACAAAACCCCAAAAAGCTAAGTGTGTGCACCACACCAGGTGCTGCTGCTCTCACACTTTCTTGGTTTTTTGTTTTGTTTTGTTTTAGTTTTTCGAGATAGGGTTTTTCTGTAGCTTTGAAGCCTGTCCTGGAACTCACTCTGTAGACCAGGCTGGCCTCGAACTCACAGAGATCCACTTGCCTCTGCCCCTTGAGTGATGGGATTAAAGGGACGCCCCCCTCCTAGTGTTTTGTCTTATTTTTGATACAGGGCCTCACTATGCAGCCTTGGCTAGCCTGGAGCTTGTCATGTAGACCAGGTTGGCCTAAGATTCACAGAGATCTGCCTGCCTCTGCTGTCATGAGTTCTGGGACTAGAGAGCATTGACTGTCATACCGTATAAGGGCACTATCTGGCTGGGTTAGGGTCCCACCATTATGGCCTGTTTTACTCTTAACTCCCTTCATAAAGGATCCATCTCCAAATACATCTTATTAGAGTTAGGCCTCAACACATGGACTTTGTAGAGACACAAGTCAGTCCACAGCAGGGCCCAAGACATCACCGCTGTTGGGGACAGGGAGTCAACCAACACGGGATGAGGACGACAAGTTCAGAGCTGTGCTATAGACACTCGGAGATTATCTTGGTGTGCTGGGTTCCAATCTCCTGTGTTCTTTAACCGCTCAATTTTCATTGCCCTCGGCCCCAGCTTCAGCAAGTCGCTACTCTCTTTAAGCCTAAGGAAAAGCAAGTGAACCATCTCCCAAAGGGTCCTTCTAGCATAGAGCCCCCTGATTTACTCACTTCTTCAGTTTGATAGCCCCATATGTATTTATTGATCACCTCTGGGGAAGGGCAACACAAGGCCATGGGGACAGGAGCAGAGGGGAGGTCTGGTTGGACAGGCACACAGAGCCCTAAGCTGAGGTCAGGGTGGTTGAAAGCAAGAAATGGGATGGCCTGAGTATCCTGAGGGAGGGACAGTGAGGGACGTAGCCTCAAACTCTCTACTGGCCCTCAGTGCACCTGGAGTGGCAGCAATCTCCTCCCTTTGGCTCAAGGTGTGCTCATAAGTCTTTTTTTTTTTTAAAGATTTATTCATTTATTTATATACCTGCAGGCCAGGAGTGGGCACTAGATCTCATTATAGATGGTTGTGAGCCACCATGAGATTGCTGGGAATTGAACTCAGAACCCCAGGAAGAGCAGCTAGTGCACTTAACCTCTGAGCCGTATCTCCAGCCCAAATATGTAAGTCTTCATCTGACTCTTGCCGGGATTGCTTGCTTGGCCTCCTACATGGCCCACTAGCCTCCTTCAGGCCACTCTCCTAACTGAAAGCACAGCCAACACAGTCAATGGTACCAGCCTGACATCACGATTTCTATTCAGCCAATGGATAGATAGTGCTTCCCCTAAGAGGGAAAGGGACGTGCAGACCAGAGTATCAGAGAAAGAGCTCCGGAAAGACGGCTGCATGGGCACTATTTGGAAGTCACAACAGACAGTGGGTGTAGGATGTGAACTGTTAGCCATATGGACAGAGCAGGGGACCTGTCACCCCCTTTGGCCTCTATGGGTACTACTTACACACACAGGCACACACACACACAGAGCCTGGATGCCACCCAGCTGTAACAGCGACGAGCCTGAACTCAGGAAAACCTCAAAGAGGCTGAGACAGGACAAGCGCCGACAGCATAGCTGGGGGCCCCAGTGCCAGGTAGCCGAGAACAGGGGTGGCCACCCTTGCCACCCTCAGCCTGGGCACGCTACTCCTGTGCAGTGAGTGGTTCCTTGCTGCATCTAGAATACCCGCACTTTGCTCTCTCACTGTGGCCGGTAGGCCCACCAGCCTACCCTCCCCTTACTCAGATATGCTAGCTACACTGCCTTTTCCTCCTTCAGTGTGTGGACTTCATGCTGCCCCAGGGCCATTGTTCCTGATACCCCACCTTCATGGCACGCTCTTCCTGCAAGATCTTCCCATGACCAGCTTCTCCGGTCAGCTCCCAGCTGAGACTTGTCCCTCCTGAGGCTTCCTGGGATCAGCTGGGCTACAGGGCTGTGCAGGTCAGAGCACTTGCTGCCAAACATGATGATCTGAGTTTGATCCCTGGGACCCACATAGTGGAAGGGGAAACTCCGGGAACCCCAGAAGGTAAATGGAGAGAACCAACTCCCACAAGTTACCTTTTGACTGTGGTACATGTTTATTTATGAAGGTACAGACACACAGACACACACACAGGTGTATCTACACACACACAGATCGGAATAAAAGTCTTTTTCTTTTTTGTGGTAACTTTTAAAAATATTTATTTTTGAGGCAGGGTTTCTCTGTGTAGCCCTGGCTGTCCTGGAACTCACTCTGTAGACCAGGCTGGCCTCGAATTCACAGAAAGCCAACTGCTCTCTACCTCCTAAGTGCTGGGATTAAAGGTGTGCGCCACCACCACCAGACCCCCCTTGTCTCATTTTAATACATCCCTGAATCAGTCACTTCAGTTCAGCAATTTCCAGGTAAACTCTAGTTCCTCTCTTTCTCTCTCTCTCTCTTTTGAGACAGGGTCTCCCTACACAGTCCTGGCTGTCCTGGAACGCACTATGTACACCAGGCTGGTCTGGAACTCAGAGATCCACCTGCCTCTGTCTCTCAAGTGTCCAGCCTCTTCTTTTTTGAAATCTCTTGCTCCCCCAGCCTTGGGGCTGCTGTTCAGTGTTGGAGGAGGCTGACTCAAATGCCAGGGAAGCCTCGGTGGGAGGGTCACTCATTCAGGGGCCATCAAAGAGTGTGCTCCAGGCAGATCTCTGCACTAGCCCTTCGGTGCTGGTCTGGTCTGGTTTCTCCTCCTGGTGGGGATTCAGGTTGTGATCTTTCCAGCCATATCTGAGAGGATGAACTCAGGCTGTCATATAGTCCTGGAACAGCCTGCCAATCCCAACAGCCATTACTAGCATAGTCAGAGTACCTGTCACTATCTATGGAGAAGCGACCTCATCCCCCAAGATCAGGCCTGCTGACAGTTCCCTCACAGGAGGGGTGAGGAAGGACGCTAGATCTTCACCAGAGGTCCCAGCCACTCCATCATGCACCCCTACCCAACTGCATGTGGTCTCAGGAAGTAGAGTATATAGAAGGAAAATTAACTAGAGGTGGATGCCATCGCGACAGCTTGGGAGAGTTCATTACTCATGCCGCGGTGGGACTTTTCAGTGTAGCTGCTGTTTGGCGGTCACCTGTGCTTTTGCAAGGAACTCCACCCATGCTCCTCCATGTAAGCCCAACAACTCATTGCTCACTAGGCCGGGTTTGGATGGAGTGGTTCCTCTGATCTGCTGCTGACTGCTGACGGGGAGAAACATTTGTGAGGAAGCCGGAAGCTCCACCAGGGGTGAGTTAGTATGTGCCACTGCCTGGGGGTGAGGGTCGGTAAATGCTCAAGGGATGCTTGCTGGGATCAAGGGTCCCCAGGTCAGTGCCGCCCTCCGCAGACAACAGTTCGTGCCTTCCTGCCAAGTGTTTGCAGGGGACGGGCATGTGGGTCCCTGGTGTGGGGGAGAATATGTTAGGACTTCTCGGTCTTAAGACACTGGCTTGGCTTTGTATATATGACAGCATCTACAGCCCAGAGCCCAGCTTCAGAGGGATACTGCAGTTTCCCACAGCTGGGGGCTGGGGCAGACAAGACCGGGGTGGGGGTGGGGCTGTGCTGGGCCTGCAAGGGTTAGCCTGGGGGTGGCACTCTGAAATTGAGGCAGCCTAATCAGGGAGTGCCAACCAGGGTTCGGGAAAAGGGAACAATGGGCAAGTCTCTTTCCTTACTACATTGGACAGAGCACACACACAGGTCGACCGTGCAGGTGCAGTCAAAGTCTTTCCTAGGGCTCCCCCAAGTGGCCATTTGGGGAATCACATCCATTCAAACGTCTTGTCTGATTCCAGCTAAATTGGTAGAGCATGGCTTTCTAACACTGCTTTACTGACAGCTTGAGGATCAAAGAAGTGAGGAGGCTTATCCCAGCTCACCTCTGGTTCCAAGTCTATTTTGGTTAAAAGCCTGTATTATAAGCCCTCTCACTTCTAAGATGCTCTGAGTCTGAAGAGTCAAGTAGTTTCAAGAGTCGAAGGGGCAGGGAGAGCTCACCTGGTGCATGAACCAGCTGGCACCCAGCAGCTCACCAGTGTCCACTCAAACACTCGCAGCAAGGGTGAAACCACCCCTCCCACCCATGCCCTGGCAAAGCTGCAGAAGAGCTAACACAGGTAAGAGATGCTGTCCTTTGGGGTGGAGGGAGAGAAGCAGCAAGGGGAAGCCCCAGTCACGTGGCTAGCCTGGCAGGTTTGGAGGCAGTGCCCCTATTTTGCCAGGCCCATGGGTGCTTTAGGCCCTCTGCTTTTAGGGACCTTTCTCAGGTTATTATGGGCTCAGGATAGTGGCCTGGGCTGGTGAGTCTGTGCTGACTGTCTTCTGGTCATTTACACTGAGATGAGGGGGCCACCCTGGCCACTGCGCTGGGCTTGCGGGGGCTTCTGTGGGTGACAACTTACCATATGTGAGGCACACCGCTGGCGTGCTTCCTCTACTCCTGCAGCACACCCTCCTGAACCCACAGGGTGGAAACGACCAACCCACAGCTGGTAAGACCTGAACCCCAGGGTAAAGGAGAAAAGCAGGGGCAGCAGCATCCAGGCCCTATTTGCTGTGTGCTCTGCACTTCCCTTGGGGCTCCATCGCAGGGTGAGACCAAAGATCAGCGATGCCAAGTCCTTCAGGCATGGTGGAGACAGGGACAGCAAACAACCTTCCAGCTACTGGCTTCCTCCCACTGCCCTCCACCTGGAGAGTCCCCCTTTCTCTCCTGTACTAACAAAACAGTCCAGACAAGTTAGTCCATTTTTGTTTTATTTGTTAAACTGCTAAAAAGTCATCAGGGGAAAACATTAACAAAAATGAAATTGACAGATTTAAATATCCATGGGTTCCATTTTCATTCCTACACTGTGATGTGCCTAAAGTGACGATCAGGGTGAGCCACCTGGCACCCCTGAGTGGTATGGAAACATCACTCACAGCACCAGCTTTGCCAGGGCACGGTGGGTGCGCACTGACATGAGCCCTGGTTGGTAGAAGGGGACAGAGCAAGCGGAGCAAGCACAGTGGAGCCAAACAGGACGGCGGTGAGAGGCCACCAATGGTGGCAGCAGAACATGCTGTATGCAGTACCCGAGGCCAGGTTTCCTTTCCTGGACCCCTTCAGCTCCTCCCCACCATCTTACGTGCTGGTGAGATAACACTAAGCAGAGTACATCACCATGCTGGGGTCACCATGAGGACAAGGACAGACAGACGGACACACCAAGCAGGTGATTCACTTTGAAGGGGAAAGCAGAGCAGAATGAACCCAGAAAGATATGGTAAAGGAGGGGAGGCCCCTTGTTCTGTTGCCAGAGGCTGTTCCTGCAATGCAGCTTCCTCCTCTTCTCTGTGTAGTTAAGGAGTCCAAGACCGCTCTTCCATAGTTTGTGGCTCAAACATTAAAGTCAATCAACCCACAGAGGCTGGGAGGAGAGCAAGCTCCAGCATTATCTTAAACAAAACTGTTTCTACACCTTATTGGTGATCCTAAAATGTGGTGGGAGGTGGGGTTGTGACGTGCTCACCCCAGCAAGGAAGAAAGGTGGAAAGCGGAATGAAAACAAATGCTCTCTGCTGCGTGGTGTGTGGATGATGGACAGGAGGCTCTGTGCAGGAGCGGAGCAGTGCCCAGAACTCTCACACGGGAGAGGCCAGCGAAAAGACTAAAGTTAATATGACTGAGGGCTCTCAAAGGCACACTTGTAGGAATGGAAAGGGTTAAAGCTTCAAGTAGAAACAAGATGTATTTTAAATACTTAAATACTGATATATATTTGCTTTAGGTGCTCCTGAGGGTTCAAACAAAATATTCTGTCTCATGTCTCTCAGTGAATTTTAAGACAAAATTGGTATCGTGTCAAAAAAAGGAGTTGTGGCTAAATTTGAACTAACGGTGTTGTGGGAATGCCGACCTCTGTGGAGACACCGGAAGTCCTGTCACACAGTCTCCCAGTGCTGGGAAGACATCATCGTCACTGTGGAGTCACTTTCCCACGGCACACATCCACAGAGCTCAGGGACTACCAAGTCCTGCACTGCTGGGTGCACACAAGGCTCGCTCTGTTTCCTCTGGAGGGACTGCAGATACTGGGCTCTCAGCAGTGTGGGCAGCCCCAGGACCCCAGAGTTCTGAGGAACGCATTGCTTTCGAAGAGGTTAATATTTCTGTTGCCTGCCTACTTGGGAAAAGTAGGAGAATCAACAGTTGACAGCCAGCTTGGGAAGGCCACAGGGGAAAAAGAAAGACTACAAAGTGGAGATTTTAAACTTCCAAGTGTCTGAATACTTGGTATTTAAGTAGAAACCAAGTCCAGGGGCACCGTCCACATGCAAACATCACAGCCAGGGTTCAGTAATACCAGGTTGCTCATCTGCTGGCCTTGCCTCATAAGGCAGGGCCCCACAGGGCCAAACAGTCTCGACCAAAGGACTGGCAGAAGCAACAAAGCAGGGAGCTGGAGCAGTGGGACACACAGAAGTAGGCACACGGGTGTTCCCTCGGGAGCAGCTCCAGAGCACATACCTCTCCTCGAGAGCCAGGCCTTCCCTGGGCTTCCACAGGGGGCTTTCCTGCCGAGACCACCAGAGCAGAGCGAATGGCTAAGGGAAGACTGAGCATGAAGCAGACACCCAGCCCTCAGACAGGTGGGGCCAGCAGCAGTGGGCTTGTGTCTGGGAGATGCTGACAAGAAAAAAGGAGAGCGGGTGGGGCTGGGAAACATGCTTTCATTGTTTCAGTTTTGGTTTTAAAGGCAAAATGAAAATCCTTCACCACTGACAAGAAGCAACTAAAATCCAGAGTTGCACGGTCATTTAAAATAATCTTATTTGCTTTCTCCTATGCACAGGCTATGCTTCAAGTCTAGTCATTTCCAGCACCTTCTGAACAAAACAATCCCTCTCCTGGGGGGTTGTACTTATTTGGACTGAAGTGAAAGTACAAACAAAGCCTGCTGGGACTTAGGTGCAAACAAGAGAGCAGAAAGGATAGTGCTGCCCCCAAGTCATCTCCAAGTGTCAAGGACATGATACTCAACCCATTCACTTGCCAACAGCACAGCAGAAAGTGTCACCCTTTCTGGGAGGAACTGTTCCCAGATTCCCCTTGAAGACCAACTCCTACATTTTACTAATAGGGACAGGTGCGCCCAGTGCAATGGATATAAAAGAAACACATAAGAGAAAAAGGAATCTTTGGGGCTGGGCCTGGTGGCACATGTCTTTCCTCCCAGCACTCGGGAGGCGAAGGCAGAAGAGTCTCTGTGAGCTACATAGTGAGACCCTGCCTGGGGTGGGTGGGGGTGTCTTATGATGCTTCTGAGTTTTGATGATATTGGCATCTTAATTTTACTTTGTTTTGTTGAGATAGGGTCTCATCATATAACCCAGGCTAGCCCCATCATCCGGCCTCTGCTCTGAGTGTTAGGGTCACAGATGTGTACCCCCACACTGCAGTGGAAGGCTTGAGAACATCTGACTTCTACAGACACTGGAGTTTTGTAAGAGAAGCCGGAGCAATGGAAGTCCTGATGCTTTTTAAAAAGATCAAATGCCCAAAACAAAACAAATAGTGAAATAAAACATCCAAAACCAAAGCAAACCACTGGAGGGAGGGCAGGGGAGCAGCCTACAGACAGAAAAGGGGCCTCTGAGGACCCGATTCTAAAAGGAAACAGTATGTTTTTTGGCAACTTGCAACCAGACACGATTGTCAGAAAAATCTCATAATTGGACACTGCATGTTTGCTGAGACATGTAGGGAGAACTCAAAGGACCAACTGGACAGGAAGGAGGCGGACGGATGGCAGCTCTATGAACATTGCTTCACCGTGACTCCAGCGTGTGGGGAACAGTATTTCTTGTTAGGTGACTTCTCTGGACCACAGAAGGGACCAGGCACAGGGTGCTTCTGCAGAGCCAGCACAGGTCCTCTGTGGTTCAAACAGAGGGGAAGAACTTTTTCTATTAATTGACTTTGACCCTGCAGTGTGGCGTCTGAAGCCTCTTCCTTGGTGTCCTGTCTGAGAAGGCCACAGAGGTCACAGGGGGCTCTTCAGCTTGCTTCTCATGGGAAGTTACTGCTGTTTGTCTTTCCCTAACTTCCTGGTCTGGTTATCAGCACAACAGAAAAGGCCAGCACAGCCTCCGCAACAGCTCATCTGACCCAGGACGGAGAGCTCACCTTTACTTGTAAACAGAGTTGGGTATATAATATATCTGTATATATTTATATATAAACTTTTCCTTAATGGAGATTTGATCCCAGCCTGGGGTGAGTTAGGCCTGGAATTGGAGTTTTGGTTTGTGGGAGTCATGTTGTTTTCCCAAGTCTCAGTCCAAATGCTTGAACACTGGAAAATTCCAAACGAAAAGGGATTTTGAACACATTATCTCTTTGCTCGCACAAAGTACAAGGCATTTGTTTTTGGATAGTACTTCACATTTTGCTTCTTGTCCATGAGCCCTCCAAATATGATAAGCTCTCCTCGGCCCTGCACCACTGTGTGCAGGCTGGTCTCCGGAGGTCCGACCACGGAACTGCTAGTAAACACTTTCCATTTGACCCGGCCTTTCTCCTTGGTGTCTTTAATGTCCAGAACATACATCTGCATGGGCTTACAGTTCATACTCTGGTACAAGGGTTTGCCAACATTGAGGGACTGTGGAGGGTGGTGGCCCAGACGGCGAGCAATGGGGGGTAAAGAATGACCATCTCCTTGGGCTGGTCCTGGGCGGGGGATGGGTACTGTTTCTCCACTGCTCAGGTTTTGACTCCCAGGAGAGCTTGGAGAAGACCCAAGAGGAGGACTTAGTGTGGCTGACGCCGAGGGGCCTTTGGATGACATCGCTTTGATGGCTTCCAAACTCCGCCGCAGGGCACTGGGGGATACAGCCCCTGCAAGGGCACTGGCCACATGTGGTGGGGTGTGAACACCATTGGTCTGTTCTGGAGGGTGTCTCACATTCCCTGCAACTGTCCTGTTGTCTGTACCATCCATGTGACTGCTATTGGAAGCAGACTTCAGGTCCCAATTCAGGTCAATGGAACTTAACCTCAAGTCCTTCTGATCTGGTAGAGACCCTCGTCGGGGGGCTAGAGAAAGTCCCATTTTTAGGTCATATCCTTCAGAGGCAGATGGAGTGCTTGGAGATACTACCTGTACAGGGCTGTCTAAGGAAGCACCCCCGACAGCTGCTGTTCCTGGAGACAAGGTTCCACCATTGAGGATGGGAGAGCCATCTCCTCTGGCTGGGGAGAGGCTCCCTTCCCGGGAACCTGAAGGAGTCTGCCTTTGAGCCCTGGGCCTCAGTGTTCCCCAGCGGCCATTGACACAAGGAGCTTCATCCATACTCCTCACTGGGGATTGGGAGCGGTACTCTCGGGCATCAGGAACCAGGGCAGGAGGAGTGGCACTGATAGGTGATGGGCGAGAGTTCAAACTGGGGCTGAGCGGTGCTCTCCCACTAGGAGCCTGGCTGAAGACCACCACACACTGTCCCACCTGGAAAACAAAGGACTGTGCTCACAGCCTCGCCTACAATTCTCATCATTCTTGCAACCATCCCACTGTCTAACACAGGCACTGGGAAAGGCCGGGACTGAGGAGCTGAAAGGAACCGTGGTCCTGGCTAGGAAGGCAGGTAGACTGGAGTGACTGCACTACAGTGTGAGGTGCTGCCAGTTACGGCTGTGGAACAGGAGCTCTGTTTGAGGGACCTGGGAAACATTCTGCAGACAAATGGATCCTTAAAGATAGAAGTCAAACGATGTGCACCTATGTCCTCCTACCAAGCAGCTCATAAACATGGTAAATACCGAAAGAGCATGTGACACCAAACTGTTTTCTACTTCTGCCAGCTTAACAAATTTGGTTTTCCAGTTTAGGACATTTCCTGCTGGCTGCTCAATCCTTGCTTACCCGGCAGGCTGGATGGCACCATAGTTCCGGGGCACCGTGGTCTTCATTTTCTACCTTGAGTGGCTGCCAGGCCCAGGGCCCTGGGTGCATGTGCAGCAACCAGGCATCTTTGAACAGCTGCAAGAGAAGGACCAAGGACAGGATTCAGGGTTGGCAGGCTCTCCAACACACACCACCACTGTCTTACAACTGTGTTGCATCTATTTACATGCATCTATCTATTGTGGGACAGACTGTCGTCTCAAAGCCGTGCTGCCTGGTTTAAAGTGTGTGGCTTTGCAGGGCAGACATCCTAAGTCCTCAGCTATTCATATTCAGCTCTGTCTGTGCCTATGACTCCTGCCTCTACTCACTCATACATGGCTACTGACCCACACACCAACTGTAACTGGTGTGCGCGTGCATGCAACGGAGAGATGATATGGCCATTAACTCTCTCAGTCTGCATTCTAACGTGAATTCCATGTAGATTTCAGTTTTCCACCTATTTTCTATCCCATTGCCCCCTTAATGGGCAAATCTTACAGCTCAAAGAGGAAACAGAGCCAGAAAGAATTGAGGAGTGAATAAGAGACCAATGTTTCTGATTAAAAGAACCTCTCATTCCATCCCCACCCCACCCCCCACCAGAGAACAGAGGAAAGAGTGGAAAACAAGCGCTGTCTCCTCGGAATGTAAGGGTATTCTCTGAGTCAGCGTGCCCTAAGGGCTCTGTCTCACTGAACAAGCAGGACAAGCACGTTTCCAGCTGAGGCAGAGTAAGTGGCACTGATACTCACAGCATTGGGACCGCCACAACCGCCAAGGATTAGGATAGTTGCATCATCTATAACAATCTGGGAAAGATGAAGAAATTTAAAATAAACCTACAAAGACATAGGCATCTGATTCATGATCCAGTGACATACACAAATGCCCCGCCCAGCTCCCAAGTGAGTGTTCCAGCTGCCTACTCTACCCAACCCACATCAATTCAAGACCTTTGAACTGATGACCCTTTAACAGACATATTCTAACTTAAAAAAAAAAACCCACTAAGGCCACTATAAGTAATACATCAATAGAAGCTGAGAAGAAACAGAACAAAAGAAAAGAAAAAGAGAAATTCTCTTGGGCTCACTACACAGGGCACCTCACCCCACGCCCATAAAGATACTAACTACAGTGCCCGCTCAGTAGTCAAAACTCTTTAGCACCTGAGACTGGCCACCTCGGGGATGAGGACTGGGGCCAGAGATGCTCGGCTTGGACCACGCCCACTGCTCCAGGTCCAGGACCCAGACTTCATTGCTCCTGTGAGATAAGAACACAGCGTAAGGAAACTAGTTGGGAGCCCCAGAGAGCACAGCGGTGGCAGGGACTTTCTGGCGCCTGTGCCCAGGGGAATTTACGTTCACTTTCATACAGTCTTCAGAGACGCTTTCCTCAGAGTCCAAGGACTTCAGAAGAAAAAGACCATGGCTGAACCCTACCTAGTTTTGCATCCTAAACAAGAAACTTTATTTTCTCTACCTTTAGTTTCCCTTCCTATGGAACAGAAACATTGCTGATCTTCAAAACTGACAGAAACCAGGCACATGCCAGTGGGAAAGGGAGCCAGAGGCCAGAGTTTAAGCCGGCCAGAGTGAGTTCCAGGACAGCCAGGGCTACACAGAGAAACCCTGTCTGGAAAAACCAACCAACCAAATAAATACATAAATAAATAAGACACACACTCTATTTACATTATACAAGTGTCTCAGTGACACTCAGCACTGAACCCATCCTGAGACCTTTCAACATTTCATTTCTCTGTGGTCATAAGGTCTTAGCTGAGGTGAGTGCGCTTCTATACCTTGAATCCAAAGTATAAGCAGGAAGCAGCTTCTAAAAACAAAAACCACGAGGGACAAAAAACTGGTTCTAAAGGCATCTATCATGGTGCAGGAGCTAATAAAGGTTCACTGATCATGACAACAGAGTATTTCACAGTGGTCGTAAAAGCTTCAGGTTTTTGTTTATCAAGATAGGTTTCTCTGTGCAGCCCTGGCTGTCCTGGAACTCACTCTGTAGACCAGGCTGACCTGGAACTCACAGAGATCCACCTGCCTCTGACTCCCAAGGGCTGGGATTAAAGGTGTGCAACTTTGATTTTATTAAGAACCAACTGCTATATTCAACGCAGTGCTGGGCATGGCAACACACACCTTTGATCACAGGCAAAGGCAGGCAGGTCACAGTGAGTTCAAGGTTAGTCAGGTCAGCTAGAGAGTTCCTGTCTTAAAACACCTACTCTCCCAGTCAAAGGAAAGGAGTAGTATGACCTTGGCATGGACCCCCCCCCCCAACTGCAACCCTAGCACTCACAAGGTCAAAGACTTCGTGAATTCAAGGCCAGACAGAGTTCTGAGCAGATAGAAAAGGGAAGGAAGCAGAGCAAGGGCTAACTCCTGGCTGCAGTCTCCAGTGTTATCTCTTTAAGGTCTTCTACTTACACACAAAGATACAAAGTAGGTACTCCCAAACTTAAACCCTAAGTCCTCTCATTTGGAGGGCAATTCCTTTTGTTTCTCTCCACAAATATTTTTTATCTAATTTACATTTTTGTTTTACTTTTTTTTTTTAAGACAGATTTTCATATAGCCCAGGCTGGCCTCAAATGTGCTATGTAGCCTAGGATAACCCTAAACTCCATAACTTTTTTGTAGACTAGGCTGGACTCTTCTTATAATTTATTATTTTATTTTATGTGCATTAATGTTTTGCCTGCATGTATGTCTGTATGGAGTGTCAGAAGCCCTGGAACTGGAGTTACAGACAGGTGTGAGCTGCCATGTGGGAACTGGGAATTGAACTCAGAACTCAGGAAGAGCAGCCAGTGCTCTTAACCTCTGAGCCATCTCTCTAGCCCCTGCATAACTATTTTAGAACACAAAGCTCATGAGTCCTGTCAGAGAGCAAGCTTGGGTCTGCTTTCTTGATGGCTCAACAGAAAACTCCTGTGGCTCCCGCTCACAGTAATGCAGATGGACTGCTGTTCCGGCTCTGCACTTCACAGGATGGAGTGACCCTGGAAGGCAGTGGCTGGGGAGCAGCTTCCCTGACAGTTTCTTATTTCTAACTCACTCTCCCAATCTCCTTATCCCAATGGGAGAGTTTATGATTTCTACGCATCTGGTGAATATACCTCTCCTTCTCCTGGAGGACCTGAGCTGGTCAACAGAGCGTCCTGCTTTCTGGAAGGTGACCTTCTATAGGCGCAAGACAGAAGACAAGGGTCACAAAAACTTGACCGCACTGGATTAACAGAAAGAAATTCCACTTAACCTTGACTTTAAGGAGGAAATTTTGATATGTGATGGAGAGACCGAAGAATTAAACGCTGGGATAAAGTAGCTAACTAGGTTAAGGAGAACTTTGTGCAGGGACAAGGCTGTGCCTAGTTCACCTTTCTGGCCTGTTATGTCCAGGAGTTTCTATCTTTACATTAGCATGAAGCAAATCAGAAATACTTACATTTGCCGGGATCCTAAAGAGCCACCAAAGACAATCATTTTATCACCTATCACACAGGACGAATGGCCAGCCATGGGAGGAGGCCCATGGGTAGTAACAATGCAGTTCCACCTAAGGGAAAGCAGAGGGAAGAAGCAAAAGTCAGAACCACCTGCTCCATCTTGAAAGTATAAGGCACAAAGGAGTGGTGGCATCCACTAAGAAAGACAGCCTGTCACCTTTCTAGACATACACACACATACATGTAGGCAAATGCACATAAAAAAGAAAGAAAGAGAGACGTGTCTGTCAGGTGTGGTGGTGCACACCTTTAACTCCAGCACTCAGGAGGGGAAGGCAGGAGGATCTCTGTGACTTTGAGGATAGCCTGGTCTACAATAGTGAGTTCCAGGACAGCCAGGGCTGTCTAGAAACACAAAATAAGACAGCCATGTCTGAGAAATAACCTGTGTGGTCCAAGACTGCGGCAGTACACAGGGTCTCCATGCACACTGCTCCTGGAAAGGAGCCACTGAACCTCAGACTGGCCTGCCCACTTTCCTCAGAGACAACAGAGCTCTCCTGCTTCTCCGCCTGTGGAAACGGCGTTGCAAAGGTCTCAACCCAGAAGCAAGTTCCTGATGTGCGCCCTCTGCATGAACAGAACTTTAGCTTCCATCAACCTCTTCAAGGGATTCTCTTGTTTTGTTAATAACTTTACAAATATTTACTTTCACATTAATGTGTGTCTATGTGACTGTATGCTGTGGGGGGCAGCAGAGTCCAGAGGAGGGTGCTGGATCCTCTGGAGAAGGGAGCTCTAGTCCTCCCTCCAGTCCCTCCAAGGGATTCTTGACACACACACACAAAATAAAGAATCCATTGATTAAAACCCCTTTTTTGGGCTAGCAAGATAGCTTGATGGGCAAGGGCACTTGCCACCAAGCCTGACAACTTGAGCCCGATCTCTAGGATTCACATGGTTAAAGGAGAAAAACGGATCCTGGAGTTGTTCTCTGACCTCTACATACATGTGGTAGCATGCAAACACACACACACACAGACACTAAAATGTAATACAATGAAACCCATTTCTTCCAGATAAAGGATGGATTATCTTTGTGGCTTACCAATTTTTAGATGGTGAGTATGTGTGAATTTCATCAAAGAATCTCTCTGGTTGGTGTAAGGGATAGGGGCTTGGTCTTGTCCAGCCACCGAATAGCACTAGCAAGTCCTTATACACGACCAGAGTGGCTCCAGCTTTGGGGGAAGGATAGGACCCTAGGAAAAGGCAACAGCACCATGGTTAGGATTTAGGAACATACAATTCATTAGGCTAGCTATAGATCATCTTTCCTTGGAAGGACAAGGAAGGAACCAATGTCACACAGCAGAAGAGAGAGAAGCTGGATTTCAGGTCCGAAAGACTCATTACTAATTTGTACATCTTCATAACCAACAGAGAAAGTTACTCAGCTTTCGTTGGAAAGTAGAGTAGGCGGGTACCCATCTCAAAGGGTCCCAGCTTACCTTGGCTTAACTTTACAATGTGCTGCAGTGGCCAACAATCAGTGGAAATCCTCCTCTGGAATTTCATCTTTTATAGGCTAGTGAGAATGCTGGGTAATGCAGTGAACCTCAGCTCCCACTCAGTCTCCTGGCACAGGAATGGTGGGGGGACTGCACGCCATTCTCTGTTGTTGTGCTGGGGTGTCTGGGAGGTCAGGTATATTACATATACTTCCCATTTGTGATGGGATCATTGAGCTATAACCCTATCATAAATCACATGGAGTTTGAGACTAGTTTGGGCTCCATGAAACCCTATTTTAAAAAAAGAAATTTGGTTCATGCTGGGAAGACAGATATCTCATAAATAGGAACAAGCCTTTCTAGAGTTTCTGTTTTGAAATGGCCATTGCTAGTTCCCCCAGTTCTTCACTGGGTATCTCACTGTTAGTATGGTCACAGTGATTTGTTCCAATATCTAGGGGGCGAAAAACACAGTACTATCAAAAAAAAAAAAAAACAGGCTAGAAATGGCTTAGCAGTTAAGAGCACTGTTGTGGAATATTAGTTTAAGATGTGTTACACTCATTTATGCTGTGGAACATTTGTTTAATGATGCAAAGATGTGCTGCATTCTTTTATGTTGCATTTGTTTAAACTCTGCAAAACTGTGTTACTGTGCCTGCCTAAAACATTTGATTGGTCTAATAAAGAGCTGAATGACCAACAGCAAGGCAGGATAGAGAAATATGTGGGGCTGGCAGGCCCCACATATAAATAGGAGAAATCTATGGAAGAGAGTGAGCGAGGACTGAGAAAAGGAGGAGAGGAAGACACCAGGGGCCAGCCAGCCATCCAGCCACGGAGTAAGGAGGAAAGAAAGATATAGAGAATATAGGTTTAAAAAGCCCAGAGGCAATACACAGTTAAAGAGAAATGGAATGTTAGAAAAGCTGGCTAGAACCAAGCCAAGCTAAGGTTGGGTACTCATAAGCAAGGTTAGTCTCTGTGTATTTATTTGAGAGCTGGGTGGCGGCCCCCAGAGAGTTTAAAAACAAAACAAACAAACAACAACAACAACAACTATATTTTGGCATTCCAATCAGGGACCTGAATTTCCACATAGAGTCTGAGAAACTTAAACAAAAGAAAAAACCAGAAACGGTTCTTTAAGAAGCTCTGCCATACAGTAGAGTACTTAAACAGCCTTTTCCACATTAAGTAGAAACAAAAAACTAAGTAAAAAATGCCTGCCACAGGGCAAGGCACTGCCACTTCAGAGCTGGGAGATTGAATGTGGCTCTCAGTCACCTACCTCCAACTGGGCAGTGAGCTTTCGGCCTGGCTTCCACAGACTGGAGGAGGGGGCAGAGCCAGCCACCAAAGCTGCAGAGGTGGAACCAGCTATAGCTAGCAATTATTTGCTCACATGGTCAAAAAAGGCTACAGATACACAGTAAAGCAGGTTTGTACAGAAAAAAAAAAAAAACCTTATATAAGTTACAGTGTGTTTAAATATACAGGGAGGCTTCAGAAAGAAAAGGATATAGTCATAAAAAGAAATGATTTAAAAAATAATAGTTTTGTTTAAAGAGAGAGTAAAAGTAATGTAAAAAAGAATAAGCCACACAGAGATGGGAAACACACAGGGAGTCTGGTCCTGTACAGCACTGTGCTGATACTGAATTTTTTGAGTGTTGATGAGCAAACAAGAGTGGCTGACAGACCTGGGACTGTGAACTGCACGGCTTCATTAAACCAACCTAGATACTTTAGGACTACCTGAACTTTAAAAAAGAAGTTAAAAAAAATGTTACATTGGGGAAGAGGTTTTACATTTGTTTCCACAGGAAAATGAGAGGCTGTGAATTCTTTCAGGTTTAATATGGATCAGGTTTGATGGGGGAAACCTCTTGAAGCTTGACAGGTGATAGTATCAACAAAGGTTACAGCTGGTCTTCCCAGGACTTGGCCATTATCCCAATTTTCTCAGAGACCTCTAAAGATGCTTTCCCCCACAGACAACAGGAAGCCTAGAGAACACACTACCTACACTCCCAAGAGGTGGGTGGGTGGCTTTGGTTATTTGGTGGGTTATGGATGTTTGTTATCATTTAGAAGAATATAGGATAAAAAGACAACTATTAATCTCAGATATTTTTGCATTAGCATGGATTTTAGTATATTGATAGAAATTTAAAGTTATTTTTATTATACTGTATATATGCTTTTACTCTTGTTTGGGATATTGTGCTTATGCAGCACATTTAAAAATGTAATATATAATTAAGAAAAGAGGTTAGTAGTTAATATACAATAATCAAACATGGGCTGGAGAGATGGCTCAGTGGTTAAGAGCACTGACTGCTCTTCCAGAGGTCCTGAGTTGGAGTCCCAGAAAGCACATGGTGGCTCACAACCATCTGTATTAAGATCTGGTGCCCTCTTCTGACCTGCAGGCATATGTGCAGGCAGAACACTGTATACACAATAAATTTAAAAAAACCAATCAAACATATATAATCTATATAATATAAAATAATCAAAAAATATATAATCAAACCATTAGATAAATTTTCAAAGTTAAACAGGTATATTTTAGCAGACAGATGATTTTCAAACACTTTAAAGACCTGCAGAATATGGCATATAAGATGTTTAATAACCTAAGATTTGTCACAACAATGAGATACATCTGCTCCTGGTAGCACCAATTTACTTCATATAAGGATGATGGGCATTGAAGAATCTCCATATGAAATTTGCTTTCAATGTGGCAAGGCTAGCCATTTGGGCAAGAAACTGCTCTTGCTTTGACTGTTGATTGTATGCTGTACCGACTGGGCAAGCGGAACACAGGAAAATGACAGTTAAACTTTGCCAAGACAAGGTTGGACAGTCCTTCAAACTTCCTGCTTCACTGAAAAGTCTGCCAGATATTTTAGGGCTGTAGGCCAAAGATGGATGCCCCAATGTTGCAGAGGAACTCTGAGTGACTGCCCAGGCAGTTAGATGTCTCAGTTGGTAGGCAGTATTACATCCTTCTAGGATATCTGATGGAGTTAAAGACTAAATAGTTTTAGTTTCCCTTAGTTATGACAGAAAGTAAATTAGGTATAAAACTTTGGAATCCCTAAGATAAGACAAATAATTGAGTATTTTCTCTGAATTTGCTAAATATAAATGGGCTGAATATTGTAAATATAACTCTTACTAGATAACTTTTTGCTGTATGCTGTATGTATTAAAGTTAAAACCTTTTCATTTTTATTTAGACAAAAAAGAGAAATGTGGAATATTAGTGTAAGACGTATTACATTTGTTTATGCTATAGAACATTTGTTTAATAATGCAAAGAAATGTTACTTTTTTTTTTTGGTTTTTCGAGACAGGGTTTCTCTGTGGTTTTAGAGACTGTCCTGGAACTAGCTCTTGTAGACCAGGCTGGCCTCAAACTCACAGAGATCCACCTGCCTCTGCCTCCTGAGTGCTGGGATTAAAGGCATGAGCCACCACCGCCTGGCTCTTCCAAATTTCAATTCCCAGCCACCACATGGTGGCTCACAACCATCTGTAATAAGATCTGGTGCCCTCTTCAGGCCTGCAGGCATACATACTATATATTATATATAATAAACAAACAAATGAGTCTTTTTTAAAAAAAAAGTTTATTTTAGTATTTCTTTTTTTTTTAAAGATTTATTTATTTATTATGTATACAACATTCCTTCCATGTATGCTTGCATGCCAGAAGAGGGCACCAGATTTCATTAGAGATGGCTGTGAGTCACCATGTGGTTGCTGGGAATTGAACTCAGGACCTCTGGAAGAGCAGTCAGTGCTCTTAACCTCTGAGCCATCTCTCCAGCCCATTATTTTAGTATTTCTGTGCAAGTGTATATGTGTGTATGTGTGCCCTTAGCGATCAGAGGCATCAGCCCCCTGGAGCTAGAGTTGCTGTCTGACAACATGGACTCTGAGAACTAAACTTGAATTCTCTGCAAGAGCAGTATGTGCTGTCAACTACTGATCTATCTCTCCTGCCCCTCAAAATACAATTTTAAAAACAAATTTGGTAATCTGCATAAAAATCTCTAGAGCACCTATACTGAGCCAGGGATTCCATTTCTGGGGTTAATAAGATCCCTGAGCAAAAGAAGAATCAGTGCTGCACAGGTATTTTGTCTGGGAAGAGGGACTTCAATTGAGAAAATGCCTCCAACAGACTGCCTGTGGGAAAGTCTGTAGGACATTTTCTTGGTTAATGATTGATGTGTGTGGGTTGAACCCACAGGGGTTCATGACAATAACAGCCAAATGTCACAAGACAACAGGAAGATTTACAATCCCATCATTTCCTCAAAAATCATTTATAGTCTCAAAAAAAGGATTTTATTCTTAGTTTTAAGATTTAATTAAGTAAAAAAAATAGCACATTTTTATTTATTCATGGGGTATGTATGTACATGTCTGTGTGGTGGTGGTTACATACTTGTCAAAGTACTTGTGTGGAGGTCACAGGATACCTTGCAGCTCCTTCCTTCCTTCCATATTGTGGGCTTCAGGGATGGAATTCAGGTTGGCAGGCAGGGAGCAGGCAATGCTTTTTCCTCTGCTTTCTTTATATATAGGGGCCTCCCTTTGGAGGGTACCACCATTCTGAGGGTCTTCCATTCCCAGATAGCCCTTCCTGGGAATGCTCTCATGGCCCTGCCAGCAGATGCATCTCTTACTGGTTCCAGTCCACCGTGATTAAACATCAAGGACAGACTCAGGGTTAAGAATCCTCCTGCTGGGGGGAAGGTGGACTCCCAGCACTTGGGAGCTGATCAATGTGTACATCCCTGATGCTCACATCAGATCCCAGCTTCTTCAGCCTTCCAATCAGGACTGAAGGCCACTGGCTCTCTAGGAATCTTCCAGGCTTTCAGCATCAGATTGGGACTGCTGAGACTTCTGGCTTTGTGGGAGGAACAGCTAGTGTCCTCAGCTTCTCCAGTGTGCAGATGGCCACTGTTGGACCATCCAGTCCCTATGGCGTAAGTCACTCTAATGAATCCCTTTGATTTTTATTTGATTATCTATTATATTTATTTATTTTTGGTTTTTCAAGTCATGGTTTCTCAGTGCCCTGGAACTTGATCTGCAGATCAGGCTAGCCAGATCTGCCTGTCTCTGCCTCCTAAGTGCTGGGCTTAAACGGATGTGCCACCACTCCTGGCTATGATTCCCTTTTATAATCCACACAAACTCATATTCATTTACCACTCCCCATCTTTTGTGACTATCTGGACTCCTTTCATTTCAATAATGGGATAATGGTATAAATCCAAAATGGGTTTCACTTTCCAAATGTTCTGATTAAAGAGTTACTAACAAAAGCTAACATTTTTTAATATACAAATATTTCACTAGTCATTGAACTATACTACAAAAGAAATAAACCCCCCCCAAAAAAGAAAGAAAAACAAACCCAGATTGTCCCCACTACTGACAAAAGATTTCCAGTTGTATGTGTGATTTGTTAATAGCTGACAATTTTGAAAACTGATCTAGGACTAGATATTAGGGACATGTCACAGATAGGTCTAAAAATGGAACTCAACAGCATGCCACTCCAAAAGGAAAGCAGCAAGTAAAAAACAAAAACTGGCTCCCATGTGTTTAATTGTACATTGTTGCTAAAAAAAAAAAAAAAAAAAAAAAGAGGGGGGCTAGAGAGATGGCTCAGTGGTTAAGAGCATTGACTGTTCTTCTAGAGGACCTGAGTTCAATTCCCAGCAACCACATGGTGGCTCACAACCATCTGTAATGAGATCTGGTGCCCTCTTCTGGCCTGCAGGCATACATGGAGGCAGAAAGTTGTATACATAATAAATAAATAAAATCTTAAAAAAAAAAAAAAAAGAGGGCATGGTCTAAAATGCCCTGAAACCAACAGCGAACATTGTTCTCTTGGCGGATGGAAAGATGGTGCACTGGTTAAGAGTGCTTACTGGCCTTGCAAGGGACAGAGTTCAGTTCCCAGTACCCACACTGCCAGTAACTCCCCATCCTGGGAATCCAACGTCAGATCTTTATGTCTGTGCTGGGCTAATGGCCTTGGAGGGAAAGGCGTCACCTGATTTAACCCAATGGTTTACTTACATACACTGTGCTAAAATGTCCTGCTCAGCATCTGCCAATAACAGAGTATCCTGGGGCAGAGGGGCTATTTCCTATAAAAACATTTGATGAACTGAAACCCATCATCGAAGCCTACTGATGACAGGTCCCTCCTGTGCTGGGACAGAGCTGGTTCCCTGTAATCATGACAGAGCCTGGAGGCAGTGGCTGCCATCTCAATATCTCTTTTTTATTTTTACTTATTTATTTTTAGGTTTTTGAGACAGGGTTTCTCTGTGTAGCCCTGACTGTTCTGCAACTCGCTTTGTAAACCAGGCTGTCCTGGAACTCACTGAGACCCGTCTAGCTCTGGCTACCAAGTGCTGGGATTAGGGTGTACATCACCACTTCTAGTTTTGAACATTTCCTTCGTTTGTTTGGTTGGTTTGGTTTTTCGAGACAGGGTTTCTCTGTGTAGCCCTAGCTGTCCTGGAACTCCCTCTGTAGACGAAGCTGGCCTCAAATTTACAGAGATCTGCTTGCCTCTGCCTCCCAAGTGCTGAGATTAAAGACGTGCGCCACCACCGCCAGGCTAAACATTTCTTAGTATAACCCTGTCTCTCCAATTTCTCCCCCATCTCTATTTTACTCCTCAGTTTTAGCAAGATCAGACAAGCCATTAAATGATACAGAGACTCACTGATGTTAAAGTTCGAGGATACACAGACACGCAGACAGGCACATAAACACACACATAAACACACACACACACATAAACACACACACACACACACACACACACACACACACACACGGTTTCACTATGTGGCTTTGTTTTGAGATCTGATCTCCCCAAGTGTTTTGTGAGCCAGGGAGATCTTGAATGTGCTTCAATCTTCTAGTGTCAGGCTCTACAGTGATGGAATTACAGACATGTGCTTCCACGGCAAACCAAAGATACACATTTTCACTCTTACACCCACACCCATGCCTTAAAAAACATTCCTGCATAGTTTATGAATAGCCTGATGGCAAGGACTGTAGTACCCGCCATGAGAAGCAGGCCATCATGAGCATAAAGAATTCCATGGGTGTTGTTCCCAGTGCCAATAAAACCACATGAAAGACCATTGCATGAGCAGGGAAAGACTTACCAGCTAAAAATTAACATGAAATTAAGGGCTCCTTGATTCTACTGCAAGCTCTCTTTTGATAGAATTTCTAGGGCAGGAGAGGTTGCATCTGATAACTTGTTAATTGCAGGCCTAGTCAGGGGTACCTTTCAAGTGGCTCCATACACAGTGAAGCCAATGTTAGTCACAGACCTCCCCACCTGGAGAACAGGAAGGCCCACTAGCCCTAAAATATGCCAGTCTATTCATTCTCCCCAGGAGGACCAAAGGTTACCACAGATCTGTATGGGGCAGTTCTGGCTCTTCTCTCCAGCAGCACAGAATACTACCCACCTCCAAAAAGCATGTCTTCTAGAAAAATTCCAGGATCTGAACTTTATAAACAAAAATTCCTTTCTTCCCTCTGCTCTCCCCTACACACCCTGAGACCATAGGCACAGACTGTCCCAGGGCTGCTCTGGGTCAGAGGAAACGAGGCAAAGCTGCCACCCAAGAACAATAAACAGTGCCTCCAAACACAGTAAGAGGAGCCAAAGGCAGCTAATGAAAGGTAGAGAAGCCCTCTAATCAAGCCCATTTCCTTCTGGGTCTGTGCTCTGCACGCCTGAGGCTCCACTGCCTGCCAGCAAGAGGAAGGCAGGTAGAAGCGGACCAAGGCCAGACCTACCCCATGAGAGGTGCTCCTCTTGCTTGTGCCCTCTTGCCTCCCTACAGGACAGAGCAGCCCACCTACAAATGCAAGAGGGAAGCAGAGGGATGGAAGCATGATCACACACACTTCTGTAGTTCCTGGATTCTAACAAAAGTGGGAGAGGAGGCTGTACCCTGAGCCCACCACATCCAGCATCCTAACAGATAGAGTTGGCAGCATTAGATGGAAATGATGATAGCCAACTGTGGATCATAATGGCCGCATGAATCCCCGACTCCTTCCCAGACCTACTCTCAACACTCCTCTGACAAGCCCTGGTCAGGGACAGGCCTACTTACAAGCCCAGGAACAGCATCCTCCCTTCTCAGGCACCCCGACCCTAGTCTTCACATCCTCCCGTCTCAGGCACCCCGACCCTAGTCTTCACATCCTCCCGTCTCAGGCACCCTGACCCTAGTCTTCAGGACACAGTGCCGGTGCTGCTGCCACTCATGGACACCCACAGCTCTAGCCCTGCACCACACAAGGTTCTGCTTGCTCCTGTCTCTCCTGTGTCAGGGTGTCCCCTAAGGAAGACCCCAGTTCAGTGTTCATGTGCTCACTAGTCCTCTACAGAACAAAATGTTTCATGCCCAACATGGGAAACAGGGGCTACTCCAAGTCTCCACCCATTTAGAGCCCAACTGAAATGCTTTTTGAATAAAAGGACATTGGAGCCATCAAAATTGGTGCACATAAAAATACAGTCTTGGGGCTAGAGATAGCTCAGTGGTTGTGGTGGTTTGAAGAAAATGGACCCCAAAGGGAGTGGTACTAATGGGAGGTATGGCCTTGTTAAAGTAGGTCTTGTTGGATGAAATGTGTCACTGTGGAGGTGGGCTTTGAGGGCCCATACCTTTAATCCTAGTACTTGGGAGGCGGAGGCAGAAGGATCTCTGTGAGTTTGATGCTAGTCTGACCTACATAGGGAGTTCCAGTACAGCTAGGGCAGCATTGAAAAACACTGCCTTTAAAATATAATTAATTAATCAATATATATAAAATGGACTAATTTGTATCTTAAACTAGGCAAACACTCATGGCTGCTGTGGAGAGATGGGTTGGTTGCTGTCCATGGTACTTGCTCCTGGCTCCGGTCACAGAAACTAGAACTTCTCCTCGCCGACCTGAGTTGTCCTGTATTAGAGTTGCCATAAGGCAATGTTCTGGCCTACCTTGCCTGACATTAGACAACAAGAGCTCCATTTTAGAAGGGGTCCCGCCCCATACCTAGGAGGGAGGAATGCTGCTAAGGGACCAGGAAGACTGAACGAGGCCTGGCTGGATTGCCCTGCCGTGTGTCAGCGCCACACATGCAAGGAAATCTGTATGGAAGCCCCAGTCTGGTCTGAAGCTTCTGGGTGGCTGAGCGGGTGGAGAGGCTCCAGGGACACAAGGACCCTCTGTGTCCCTTCCCACCTGCGCGTCTTTCCTCGCCTGCCTCCTTTGAGATGCCCTTTAAAACACTTTACTTTTAGTGCGAGTGTTTTGCCTGCATGTGTATGTTTGTGCAGACGTGAGTGCTGGTGCCCAGAGAACAGAAGAAGGTCCCCTGGAACTGGAGTTACGGACAGTTGTGAGATGCCACAAGGGTGTTGGCAATCAAACTTGGATCCTCTGCAAGAGAAGCTAGTACTTTTGACTGTTGAGCCATCTCTCCAACACCACTCCTCACCAGGCCAATAAATCTCAGGAAAAAAAGAAAAAGAAAAAAAGCCAGGCATAGTGGTGTACACCTCTAATCCCAGCACTCCTGAGAAAGCTGTAGTGGATCTCTGTGAGTTCCAGGCCAGCCAGGTCTATATAGTGAGATCCTGCCTCAAACAAAACAAAATAGCCAACGTCAAAACTGGTAGAGCAGTCTGTAAACATTTTCCCACTGCTGTTACATGATTCCATAGGCTACTTAACTCATAAATAACTAAGTAGAATTAAAACTCTTTGGTGTGGGTTTTTAAAGAAGTCATTCTTAGGGACTAGCAAGATAATTCATAGGGATGACCTGGGTTCAATCCCTGGAACCTACATGGAGAAAGGAGAACCAACTTAGAAACACTGACCTCTAAGCTCCATACATGTGCCACAGTGCATGAATGTATGCAAGTACACACACACACACCACAAGTGTGGATTTTTAATGAGACATTTACTGTTTTTAATTTACTTATTTATTTATTTTGGTTTTGAGACAGGTTTTCTCTGTGTAGCTCTGGAGTCTGTCCTGGAACTCATTCTGTAGATCAGGCTGGCCTCGAACTCTGCCTCTGCCTCTCAAGTGCTGGGATTAAAGGTGTGAACCACGACCACCCGCTATTATTTTTTAAAATTTATTTTTATTTTATGTGCATTAGTTTTTTTTTGCCTGCATGTATGTCTGTGAGAGGGAGTCAGATCCCTTGGAACTACAGTTACAAATAGTTGTGAGTTGCTATGTGAGTGCTGGGAATTGAACCCAGGTCCTCTGGAAGAGCAGCAGCCAACACTCTTAACCACTGAGCCAACCTGCCAGCTCCAACTGTGGTTCTTTCTAAAGCAATCATTCCTCACATAAAATGCAGTCATCGTGTCACGGACACATGTCACTCAAATAACATTTTTTTAAAGAATTATTTATTTATTATGCATATAGAATTCTGCATGTAGGCCAGAAGAGGGGACCAGATCTCATTACAGATGGTTATGAACCACCATATGGTTGTTGGGAATTGAACTCAGGACCTCTGGAAGAGCACTCAGTGCTCTTAACTGCTGAGCTGTCTCTCCAGCCCCTCAAATAGCATTTTAAGAGTTCAGAAAGCTTGTTAAAATAGCAATAATGAGTAAAAGACACACTCAATATAAAGGTACTGGCAGAGATTGGGAGAGAGGAAGTCCCAGGGCACTACTCATTAGAAAAGTAGACTCCTGGAAGGGTAGTTCAACCTCATTTCCCAAGGGCTGGGAGACAGCTGGCTTCTGAGCTCTTAAGGATGAAGCAGTTTCCCCTAGAATTCAGCTGACACCTATAAGTCAATACATGACCAATCACAGTGCTATCTGCTTAGCAAGAGCAAGCAGTCTTTTCCACAACAGACTATGAACCACCAAGTCTTCAAATACACTAGTCTCATTCAAACCACCACACGGAGAAAGCATAAGTTAAAAGTGACTCAGGATAAGACCTATATTTCCACAGTCAGAATCAGCTTTCTACAGTTCAGTGCATAAAAGAAAGGTTAACATCTTAGATGGCACTGGAGATATATAAGACGAAATACAAAATGAAGTTCATTGTGTCATGAACTGTTGTGAAGATATATTGCCGTGATTGATGTAACAAAAAGCTGAATGCCAATAGCTAGGCAGGAGGTATAGATGGGATTTCCAGGGAAAGAAAAAGGAGAATTGAGGTGCACAGGTAACACAGGGAGGAAACAGGAGGTGCAAGAGGGAAAAGAGGTAACACCATGTGATAGAATGGAGATTAATATAAGTGGGTTAATTTAAGTTATAATATCTAGTTAGGAACAAGGCTAAGCTATAGGCCAAGCTTTCATAATTAATAAGAAGTCTCCATGTCATTATCTGAGAACTGGCTGGAGGGACAGAGAGACTCATTACAATAAACCATAGTGTTAGGAGGTTCCATAGATTCCTGAGAGTAAACAGAGGCAGTGCTGGATGACCTGAGAGTGTTACTGCACAGGGAACCCAAGAGCAATGATGATGTGGACTTAAAAGTGGAGAATTCTGCTTATTTTCAGTGACACTGTGGGATCTTAACTCAAATAAGAAAGAATTATAATGGCGCCTGAATTGGACTAAATGACTCAAAGTCAAAGGATGAAGGACTTTCAGCACAGAAGAAAATGCAAATGACATTTTGGCAATCCGTGCATTTGGTAACCAAAGGAACAAATCTAAAGGTAGAATTGAGTTTTCTCATTCACAAACAAAACAAAACAAAAAATAAAACAATGATATTAAGGGCTGGAGAGATGGCTCAATGGTTCAGAGCACTGGCAGCTCTTCTAGAAGACTGAGTATAATTCCCAGCACCCATATGGTAGCTCACACTTGTATGAAACTCCAGTTCCTGGAATCTGGCACCCTCACACAGATGTCTATGCAGACAAAACACCAATGCAAATGACATAAAAATAAGTGGGTTCCTACCAACACTTGGAGTTTGGACAAGTTCTAAGAAGAAGGAAGAAGGGAGGGAGGGAAGGAAGGAAGGAAGGGAAGAAGGAAGGAAAAAAGAAAGGAAGAGGAAAAAAAGGGGGAGGCAACATCAGAACCTCTGAAACTAAAGTTATAGAGCAGAGTGTGTGTGCCTGAGTTTATGTCCGCACCATGTGCAGGCAATGACAACAGATCGGAAGAGGTGTTGTATCCAGGTATGGGAATTACAGGTATTCACCACCACACTTGGAAAATACACTACCTAAATAATGCAACTACCCTCTCAATGGACTTGGTAGCACATATCTTTAATCCCAGCACACGGGAAGCAGAGATAAGTAGATTTCAGTGAGTTCAAGGCCAGCCTGGTCTACAAGGTGAGTTCTAGGTCAGCCCATGATGCACGATGAGACCCTATCTCAAAAAAGCAACTAAGAGCTGAAGAGATGGCTTGGTGGCACCTACTGCTCTTCCAGAGGATCTGAGTTCAGTTCTCAGCAGTGAGGTCAGCCAGTTTTGTTTTTTGTTTTTTTTTAATCACCTATAACTTCAGTTTCAATACCTCTGGCCTCCTTGAGTACCAACACTCTAGTGCATATATCCCCACACTCCAGAGACACAACATATATAACCAATAAAAGCAATATGTCAACTACCACTTCAATCCTATGCCCGTGTCACTTGGCACCTCTACAAACCACAGGCCAATTCCTTTAGCTGGTTCTTACCCTTCTGCTCACATCTTTCTGAGCTGGCATCATTTCTCATCTACAGATCACTCCCGGCTCTTTAGACTCTCTTTACCTTCATGTTATCCTCTTACAGGAACTCACCTCAAAAACCTGACCAGCTATTTCACTCCAAGACTATACCAAAAAGACTATACCAAAGTCCTCTCAACAGCTGAATGCCTCAGGTACATGCTATCCCTCTTATCCTGTCTAGACACTTGCCCTCCATGCTCTCTTCTGTTCATTCCGGCTTCTGTCTCATTGGGTCCTCATTGGAATCCTGGGCTATCCAAAAACACCCTCCCACCTCTGGGTTTTTGCGTTATTTGAGATGACATAGCCCCATTTACTTGCTCCTTGTGGCCATCAATTTTTTTAAACAATATTCATTTTATGTTTACAAATGTTTGCATATATATGTATATAATATATACACAAACACACATACACACCACATGTGTACCTGGTACCTGAGGAAGCCAGAGAGGACATCAGATCCCCTGGAACTAGAGTTACAGATGGTAGTGAGCCTCCATGTGGATGCCAGAAACCAAACTTCGGTCCTCTGTAAGAGCAGACAGTGCTCTTAACCACTCAACTGTTTCTCCAGCCTCTGTACTCATCAAGTTTTTTGTTTCAATGTTACCTTCTCCTTGATCCCCTTGTTGTGACTCCCCTGGTAGAGCCCGATACACCAATCTAGTAGCTCAGCTCCTCTTCTACTTAGAACTGTCCAGTATTCTATATCACATGTATTTGTTTTCTATATTGGTTTTTGTTAGTTTTGTTTTTTTAAGACAGGGTTTTACTTTGTAGCCCAGGCTAGCATTGAATTCAGGACCCTTCTGCCTCAGTCTCAGGATTACAGGTACACACTACACCCAGCTCCATATCTATCATTTTCCATTCACTCATTTTTGGTAGTCTGTCTGTCTGTCTCTTCTCTCTCTTTCTCTCTTTGGTTTTTCAAGGCAAGGTTTCTTTGTGTAGCCCTGGAACTCACACTGTAGACAAGGCTGGCCTTAAACTCAGAAATCCACCTGCTTCTGCCTCCTGGGTGCTGGGATTAAAGCCATGCCATGGTTGTTTGACTTTTTAAACACCCTGGATATGCCAGGTAGTGGTGGTACACGCCTTTAATCCCAGCACTTGGGAGGCAGAGGCAGGTGGGGGAAGCTAGGCTGGTCTAAAGAGCAAGTTCCAGGACTGCCAGGGCTACACAGAAAACCCCTGCCTTGAAAAAACAAAACAAAACATAAAACCCTTTCCCCTTACTTGAATTCACTCTCCATTAAAATTGGGATTTCTGTCTGCCACTGACTTACAAGTATCTTAAACCAGTTCCTAAATATTTGTTGCTTGAAGAAATGAAGGAAAAGGTATAGGGAGATGGCTCAGTGGGTGAAGTGCTGTAGGATAATCGTTCTGTACACTGTGAATATGTATTGTTCTCATTGGTTAATAAAGAAGCTGCTTCGGCATATAGCAAGGCAGAATAAGGTTAGGCAAGAAAGCCAAACTGAAAATACAGAGAGAAGGACGGAGTCAGAGGAGAGATGAGCCAGTCACTGAGGAGGGGAAGCAAGATGTGCTAGTGAACAGGTAAAGCCATGGAGTCACGTGGTAAAATGTAGAATAGAAATGGGCTAATTTAAGTTGCAAGAGCTAGTTAGTAATAAGCCTGAGCTATAGGCCAAACATTCTGTAATTAATATAAGCTTTTGTGTGATTGTTTGGAACTGGGTGGTCCCGACAACATAAAAGTTTGGCCTTTGCTTACAATAAAGTATCTACCACACAAATAAGAGGATCTGAGTTCAGGTCTCTGACACTCATGTAAAAACCATGTGCTGCAATACGAGTCTGGGACCCAAGAGTGGGGGTGGGGGTGGGGAATGCCTCTAACCTGTAAGCCCCTCACCCAAGGACTAGTACTTTCTGAGATGTTAAAGGTTGTTGTTCATAAAAGATAACAAATCACGTTTTCACTTTCCTAAACAAGTTTGGTTGACCCAACAGCACTGGATGTGCTTAGTCATAAGTAAGCAGGACGTTTGTCAGGATGTATGCTTGCCCCTGACTGGATGAAAATAGGAGGTACTTAGTCTTGTGAATTTGCCTTTATATAAGCACCTGGACATTTTATGGCAACCTGGGACAGACTGGCCGTATTTTATTAAAGCTTTTTCCATCAATTTTGGTGGAACTAACAACACCTATAATTTTAGCATGTAGGAGGATAAAATGTCCAAGTTCAACCTCTGCAACAGGAACCAAGGTCAGCCTAGGTTATGTAAGACCTTAAAAAGTAACATAATAAAATAAGTAAAATAATAACACCTACATTTCTAAAGATCCAGCTAAAAATCATCCACTTCATCCTGTCTCCATGCCATGACTTGAGTCCAAGCCTTCATAATTTCTCCTGGTTCTTACTGTGATGGAGCCTCTTCAATCTGCTCTCTTTGATTTACTTCCTTAAGTAGGTGTGGCCTTGTTGGAAGAAGGGGTGGTGGGCCTTAAGCCCATGCCAAGCGGCCCAGTCGCTCTTGGTGCATGGATCAGGACGTAGCTCTCAGCTACTGCTCTAGTGCCATGAGTGTTGCCATGCTCCCTGATATGATGATAGTAGACTAAACCTCTGAAACTGTAAGCAAGCCTCCAATTAAATCTTTTCTTTAGAAGAGTTGCCTTGGTCATGGTGTCTCCTTAGAGCAACTGAACAGTGACTAATAAGACACTCATGATGTGACACCCATACATCTTGCTTTCAGCTCCTCTAGTATGTCTTCCTCTTTGCTGCCTCAAGGTCTCTGCATATGAATTCTCATTCATTTCCACTTCAGTTAGCACTCCTATTTAAAGTAGTCATCTCTTTTTAGTTTGTATTTTGTTGCTTGGTTGTTTGCTGTGTAATTTTTACCTTGGCTTTTGCTTTACTACTCTTAAGCTCCATGAGTTCTTTCTGGAGAAGTCCACCACGTACCAAATGCAGCCTCTTTCCACCGTGAGATCTGCCATCCTCCCTGCCGCAATGCAGCTGGAGCACTGCTGCCGCGTCAGTCTGTAGGGCAAGGGGACCTGAAAACTTCGCTTTGGCAGCCTAAGCCATGATGCCAGACAGACCAGGACCACCTCAGGCTTCTGTGTGGCACACCCAAATCTACATGGAAGAAGACACCTGCTAGAGCAGTCACCACCAAGACCCCTGCCAATCAGAAGCGCTCTACTGCTTGCCTGATATCTCACTTCTCTAACAGGTGAGTCTGAAGACTAAACATGGCTTATGCTGCAAGCATGGGTGGCACACACTCAATCCTACAAAACCACTTTGTAGCTGGAGCCAGAAGACCATAGCACCTTCCCACCAACCTACCAGTCTGTGCACTCAGCAGGTCAGCCGGACATGGCAGGACACACAAACAAAGTATGTTTTATTCGAAAAGACACCAATATTTCAGTTAGAAAGTGATTTGAATTGGGATTCAGGAAGGCATACACAGTCTTTCAGGGAATCGTCTCAAGGGATTTATGCCTAATGAGAATTTCATAACTCTTTATTAAGTCATTGCTTTGTTTTGCTTTTTTTTTTTTTAAATAGGTATCTCAAAAAGCTAGGCTCTAATTACAGGTTAGAATGTGGTGGTAACTAGATCCATTGAAGACACTTTAGCAGAAAATGACTTTAAACATCCAACAGCTTGTTTTAAAAAGGAAACAGGTGTGATGGTGCACACCTGTAATCCAAGCACTGGCCAGAGGCACGAAGATCAGGAGTTCAAGACCAGCCTGATCTGTAAGAGACCCTATCTCCATCAAAAAGTCAACCAAAAGAAAACAGTCTCAATGACTACTCTCCCATAAACTCTGAATCACCAAACCAGCTACTTCTCCAGGTCTATTATGAGGATGTCTTTCTTCTTCTTCTCTTTCTTTTGGTTTTTGGAGACAAGGTTTCTCTGGGTACCTTTGGAGCATGTTCTGGAACTCACTCTGTAGACCAGGTTGGCCTTGAACTCACAGTGATTCTCCTGCCTCTGCCTCCCGAGTGCTGGGATTAAAGGTGTACACCACCACCGCCCAGCTACTATGGGGATTTCAAAGTAGACTCTTTAATCTCAGAGGTTTAACAGACTAGAGAGAATGCTTGGCAGAATTAGCACACTGGTTATACTGAAGAATCAAGTACAGTTCCTAGCATTTGTGCTGGTTGCTCAAAACTGTCGAAATTCCAGTTCAGCAGATCTGATATCCTCTTCTGGACTCTGTAAGCCCCATCCCCATGCTATGTAATTAGAAATAAAATAAAACTTTTTTTTAACTTTTTAATTTATGTGCATTGGTGTGAAGGTGTCAGGTTCCCTGGAACTGGAGCTACAGACAGTTGTGAGTTGGCATGTGAGTGCTGGGAATTGAGCCCAGGTCCCCTGGAAGAGCAGTCAGTGCTCTTAACCACTGAGCCATCTCTCCAGCTTCCTAAAATAAATCTTAAACAACAACAACAAAAACTTAGTGGTTTACTAAAAAACAAACTTTGGTGTCTACTTAAATAAAGCTGTGAAGGTCCCCAAACCAGAGCTCTATTTGCAAAAGAAGAAATATTAAATACCCATGGCGGATTATCAAGTTGTGAAGCAAAGTTAAAAGACAGAGGCAGTCGGAGCAAAAATTA